>CM053785.1:853294075-853801575 GCA_028749045.1 Cupressus sempervirens
ATGCTATCACATACACAGGTTGAAATGGAGGTATTCCAAGCTGGCTATGAAGATAAGCTACTTAGTAGCTCTCCCATGGTAGAACCATTTTATCTTGAAGACAGACTTGGTGATGTGTCCCTTGGAGACCAATCCTCAGCAAACATGAATTCAAATTTAGATGAGAACATTCTTACAAGGTATCCCTCCAACCTTTCTTCTATAAAAGACCTAACTTATTTTTCTAACTTGGGAGATATCAATGTTCATGATACTAACCAGACTATCTGAAATGACATCATAATGTTGCAGTCAGCATTTTATGGAGCAGAGTGGCTTTTTAGACCAAACATGATGTTCATGAAGTCTTTACATTACATTGTGTTTGAGTCTTTTCTCATGATTGTTGCAAGTTGTTTGTTGGGAAAGGAACATCTTGCAAGGCAACAACTTTTTCATACCGACATGTACTTCTCCAAACCAATTAATGGCTTTGCATTATCAGTCAAGTCAACTCTTGGAGGTATGGGTTACTTTCCCTATCTTTTTGTAAATAAAATTTTTGGTGTGTTATAGGTATAGCTTGTTTTTCTTTCCATCTTTACTTGTTTCCATGTTCCCCTCCATCCATTTGCAGGAAATTTCATGTTCTTTATCCAAATGTGACTCTATTGCCCAATGGTTCTAGACACTAATCCTTAACAAGAGATGTTGAGACTCTATGTGTTCTCACAAAAGCATAGTCCCTAAATAGAGCTATTTGTTAGCACATTAATGGTCCCTATAAAAAAAAATTTTAAATTAGATTTCCCCACTTGCATGTCTTGTTTGATAAACATCTTACCTCTAATGTGCATGTTAAATATTAACAAGTTGGCAAATCAAACTTTGAAATCCATTGAACTGGTTGAAATTGGTTCATATCAGTATAGTTAGATTTACATCAGTTCAATAAGGTTCTCATAGGTTCAAGTGTTCAAGATGGTTCAACAGGATTTAATGTTGCTCATGGTTTCAAATAATGAATTTGTTCAAGAGTGTCTATTGGTTCTAAAGAACAAGATAATGTGTTTGATAGTCTAGAGATTTGAAATGGGGATCAACCAATCAAAATGAAAGATGCAACCTGGCTTTTGCATCTCTTAATAGGGATTTTATATGAAATAAAGTAGAATAGTTAAGGGGGGAGGGGAGTGGGGGGTGGGCTGAATGAAAAAGTACAAATCAAGTCATGTTGACAATTAAGACCAAACCCAAATAGGTGATAACTGCATGCTTATTAATGTGATATCAAATTCATTGATGAAGGAATTCTTGGTAATTGGTGATTGTCTATTACTGGCATTGAAGGAGAGCATGTAAGCCTTTGTAATGATTATGTGCATGTCTCTCTCTCTCTCTCAAGGAGCATGATTCTCATGGAGTTTGTTGGACAATATTTATACGGGTTTGGAAATGCTACTATGAGAAGTAATTGTGAAGCCTCCGAATGGGTAGAGATTCATGTCTCTACTATTTCAAACACTCTATTAGGGGATTCAAGAGAGGTGATTCTAAACAATTCTATTGCAAAGGGACTTTCTTATCCAATTCTTGCACTTGCTGAAAGACAAATATTGAAATTCAACTCGATGGTTGTAAGGTGAAGATCACAAAGTAAATAAATTGATAGATACTGAAAGTAGCATTGCAGAGAGCCATGATGCTTTACAAGATAGTACATCTCATCAACAAGATTTATCATCATGCAATATTTATGATCATGTGACCACAAATCATAAATGAGCATGAGTAGCAAGCATTCCCCAAAGAACTTGTTAATAATAATGAACTAGAGGAAGAGAGAGAAGCTGAGGTTCATACTTCATGGAATTGGATAGAGGATTCTCTAGAAAGTGGGTGCAAATTTCACAATGTGTGAGAAGAGGAAGTTGAAGCTCTATGTCAAACTGGATATTTGACGACAAATCTGAAATCGTTGAAGTTGGGACTAGTTTTTCTAGTAGCATTATGCCTACTTCAAATTTACCTTAGGAAATAGAGAACTCAAATTGGAGTCAAACAAGCATTTCTTATTTTCATATGAGCAATATTTATTATGAGAAGACTATAAGTTGAGGTTTCAATGTGATTATTATTTTCATACACTATGGATTGGGGAAAAGACCCAACAACTATATGAGAGCACAAATGGTGACCATAGAGTTTTCTTGAGCACAACATGAAAGTTAGCTTCAAAATGTTTGACAAATTATTGATACTATTGGGGATGATTGTAAGCCACCTATGCTCATGGAGAGAAAGGGGTGGATTGGAGTCAAATGGAAAATCTCACAAATAGGTGCTAATAATAATAGAGATAATGTCAATATTTACACTAGATCATAAGTCAATTCAATCAAAAGTAGTGTGATTCCACATGAAATGTGCAATGAAATAAATAAAAATAAGCAAGAATCAACTCAAACCTATAACAGGAACAAGTCAGTGGATCTTTGCCCAAGAAGAAATCTTCAACATTTATCAAAAACTTCAAATATTATCAAAGGCCAACAAATAAACTGGAAGTACATTGTGTGGATTAAATCATCATCAACTTCTGAGAATGTAACTAGGTTGATGCTCAATTGGATGATCTTGTTAGTTCTAGGATCTAAATCATTTCTAGTAGAGGGACTTAAGAAAGTGTATGTGCTCTACTAGGGTTTTGCATATTATGTGGATTTTTTCTCTAAATTAATCTCTAGTTTTGCACCTATCATACTACATTTACTGTGAGAATATTAGGAGTCTTTATTATATCTCTAGCCAACTTTAGCCTAGTAGTTCATACTGGTGTTGGAGTTGCTGAGACAGATGTTCATGGCACCTCCAATAAAAAAATGGCCTCAAAAGTTTGTTACAAAAGTATTCCATGAGGTAAGTCCCCTAATATTGTACTCAACATTCAAGACTTTGATAATTCTTGTGAATGGTTGGAAAAACATACTCTGATAGGATATTTTGTGGTTAGAACTCCTCCTAAAAGTATGCTCAAAGAATGGGTGGCCAAGGCCTAGAATCCTCATGGGGTCTACCTAGATGGTGTTCAAAGCCTCACCAAGGGATTTTTCTTATTTTAGTTTGCTATCCCTTCCCAAATCAACATTTTTTTAACCACAAGCCTTAGACGGTTAGTTCCTCATTGCTAGTTTTCCAACATTGGTCTAATGACTTCTCTATCTCAGATGACAAGAAGTTGAAGGTCCACATTTGGGTCAAGTTCCCAGGTCTCCCCATCTCATGCTATTCATTTATCTAGGCTGTTTTTCAAACCCTGGGTAAGTTTATTTACATTGAACCTAAAAATTTCTTCAACACTCATCCCCAGAGAAGGATTTGCATTGAAGTCAGAAGTTCCTATGACCTTAAAGAAACTATTGATATTCAAGTTGGGGCTCATACCTTCACCCAAAGGGTACTTTATTTGAACCTATCAAATATCTTCTATGGGTGTCGATCAGTTGATCACAAGATCAAGGATTGTCCGTTGGCAGTGCCTCGCAAGCCAACCCCTAGCAAGAACATGCATGCCAAGACTAACAAGAATGGAAAGAATGAGGAATGGAAAATTATTTTTTACAAGGGTAAAACCTCCTTGCTATAAAAAAAAGTAGTGTCTTCTTCTACTCATCCTTAACTAGAAATTATTCTAGTTACTACTATTGTTGCACCTGTCACACTAGTGGTGTCATCACCTATTTCAAATCCTTTATCACAGGGGTCTGAGGCGTATGTGGGTGTATCTCACCCCGCTTGGGTTCGCTCTCCATAGGCGGAATCCTTGATAGTTTCCCATCCCTTATAGAGATCTCATAGCCTAGATGGTCATGGAGACGAGCCAGACACTGGTTCTAAGAAGCGAAGGATCGTCTCTGGCAGAGATTCCTCTCTTGCTCTTGCCACTAATTCCTTCTTGCACAATAGTTTCTCCTCTCTTGAGGATGAGGATGACATGCAAGAATTGTTATCATGAATTTTCTCTCATGGAATGTGCAGGGTCTCACAAACCTTCCTCACAAATATTATGTGCGAGACACTAGACATCAACTTGGTTTCTTGGATATTTTGTGCCTCCAGGAAGTTAAATTTCATGGTTTTTTCTCAATGTTGCTTGTCGTGTTATTTGGCCAAACAACACTATTATTTATTCTTAGTATGAAGTTGGTTGAGGTGGTGTCATTACTCTTCTCTCACCTTATTTAATTTCATCTGTTATTTCTCATGGTACTAACTCCATGCACAGGATTGTTTGGATTTTATCATCCTACATAATCATTCCTTTAGCATAGTTAATGTTTATGCTCCCAATAATGTTGTGGAAAGATCACAATTATGGCATTGGATGGCAGATTTTCTGCCACCTACCACTTGGGCTATCTACAGGGACTTCAATATGGTTGAGTTGGCCTCTAAAAAAGATGGCATCCTACCTTTTTGATGGATAGTTGGGGAAAGAGAAGCTAGTACTATATGTGTAAGAAATTAGACCTTTGTGATCCCAATGTCCATTTCTACCATTCTAGTGGGATTTGGCATACTTGGTCTAATTTTAGAGCTGGATTTGACATGATGTTTAGAAGGCTTGATCATGCAGTGATTACTGCACAATATTATTTTATGCTTTTATGAAGATAGAGAATTACTTGTAATTCCTCTGTAGGATGTGACCTTTTCAGACCACTATCCCATTCTTTTTACTATTGCCTAACAAACAACTCAAAGACGTTATTCTAAAATGCAACTTATCCTTAACACGTCATTGTTGAGTCATAATCCCACTATTTCTCACATTTTACGTGTTTTGAATTTAGAGCCTCAAACACACACTCACATTGGGTGGATTCAATGGTGAAATGGTGTCATCTCTTGTATGACAAGATTTCTTTGCATCTAGGGCAGGCAACTTGCTATGTACTGTAGGTGTTCCTATGATGCTACCACCAAATATCTAAATTCTTAGGCCCTAGCCCTTAATCCTTTTAATTCAAACCCACAAATTTTCCTTGTTAATCTTTTCCATCACAAGCAAGTTGCTAACAACTATGCTACTAGAGGTACCCAAATCAAGGCCCATCTTCACTGGCTTGAGATTGGAGACCAAGCCTCAAAGGAAAATTTTTGTGCTCTTAGAGCTTGACACAATGTAATAAGGATAAGGAAGATAAAGGAAGGTTAATATATCTTCTTGGATCTACCTGACATTCTTCAAGCCTTTGTTCAACATTATGAAACATTTTTCTCATTGCAAGGCAATTCTACTGAGAGGGACCAAGCATTGAAGGAATACACTTTTGTTACTCCTAATTGGCTTGTAGTTGACCAATATGCTTTTTGTGATCAAATTCTCACCCTCAGTGAGCTCAAGGAACTCATCTTCTCTATGGAAAATGGAAAGGCCCCTAGGTGTGATGGTTTCCCCTATGAATTTTACAAAGCTTTGTGGGACTCCATTGGGCTTGACTTGCATAAGGTTTACCTTGAAGCATTCTATTCTAAATCTTTAGGAAGCCTTGTTAACAAAGGTAACATCAAATTCATACCTAAAGTTGGTTATTTTAAGGATATTATCAATTGGAAGCCCATCACTTTGTTAAATATCTCCTACAAGATCATTGTTAAAGCCTTGGCTCTCAAGATTCATCATCTGTTGCCTTTGATTGTTCAACCTAAACAAATTGGTTTCATCAAATCCTAATACATTCTCAATAACATCATGGTTTTCTGGGACGGTATAGAATGGGCCCATCAATCCAAGCAACAAGCCCTCTTTCTCAAGATTGGCTTTGCCAAGGCTTATGATTGTATAGAATGGCCTTTCATTCTTTTTATACTTTGTGCCTTAGGATTTGGTCCATTTTTCCTTCATTATGTGGTGATGTTGTTTGGGGATGCTTTTTCTTCCATCATGATCAATGGTAGACATTTTGAGGCTTTTAGGCTTTTTAGATCCATTCGCTAGGGATGTTCGTTGGCTCGAACTTTGTATGTTCTTGTTGCTGAAGGATTTAGGTATCTGCTTTCTAATGTCATCTCCTCTAGGTGTGTTAGAAGCATTTCCCTTCTTGAGCCTCCTACTCAACTTATCAATGGGAATTTTGATAATGATTCCTTCCTTCCTCACTTTCATCGAGAATGAGGAGAATATCTTGAATACTCTTAAATGCTTCGACACTTTTTTTTGTCTTTTGGGTGCATCATTCAATGACACAAAAATTTGTGCCACATGCAATATTTTCTTCTAGCTCCACCTTGGCTTTTACAATGCCAGTGGAAGTGGATTTGACATGGTTCCATTTTCTAGGCATCCCCTTTGTCTTTCAAGCCTCCTTTTTTGACCTTTGGAATGTTGTGCTTGCCAAGATTTCCAAAAACTTGGATTATTGGCTCACCAAACCCATTTTGTTAGCTAGAAAAATCTAGATTTGTTCCAAGGTTTTGGTTTCCACCCATGTGTATTATTCTTCCTTTTCAGCTCCTTCCAAGACCTTTTACCTTAATCTTGAAAGGCTCCTTAGATATTTTCTTTGGGCCTCATATTCTAAGCATCATGGCTTTCACAGAATCACTTGAAAATATTGTTATTTACCCAGTGAGTCTGGAGGTCTTGGCCACATTTCCACTCAAAAAAAGGGTATAGAGTTGTGTGGTAAATGGATTATTCATGCCCTCACTAGAGATTAGGCCTAGAAAGTTCTTCTTAGGAATCACATCTCCTCTAGATTCCTAGTCAAAAAAATTACGTGGAAGGGGATTCAATTTCAAGCCCTTCTCATTACCTTAGAACATATGTAAATCTAGGGCTCGTTTGTTATCAAAAGCATCTGGAGAGCTTGGGAGGTTATCAAACCTTGGTTATGTTGGGCAAGAGATGACTTTAGAGAAGGTCTCTCCATGAACCAACATAATATTTAGTTGTCACCCCTATTTTCCATTCAAGGTATGCCTCTAGCCAAGATTCAAGGTGTTAGTGCCTTCCAATTTTTTAGACACAACATCAGAACTTTGAAAGATCTCTTTTCTAGAGTTACTATGAGTATTAGATCTTGGGAGGACATGTAGGTTTAGTTTCATCTTACTCATCTAGATCATCAAACTTTTGATTTACTACTCTCTACTTTACCTCCTCATATGCTTCCTAAGTTGGGCATTCGGCCCTTCAAGCCATGGTGGAAAGATGAGAAGTGGTATTTGTGTACTCATCTTGTCCAAGACCAAGATGGGATACCTTTGGCTAATGCCTCATTTGCCCATGGCTGAGACTCTCAACCAATGTTGGCACCTTTAGTTCTCACAGTAGAATTGGAGTTATAAGTTTAATACTATTTGGATACCATCATTGAGCCAAAGATTGTACACTTGTCTTGGTGTGTCCTCTATAAGGGTTTGCCCTTGGGCCCTTGGCTTAAGCACTTGGGTGTTCCTGACCCTCTTTGTTCTTTTGTGGCAACCAAAGTCTTTCCAACACATATTTTGGTTTTATTGAAGAGCTCAACAGTACTCTCTCTAAACACATTACTTTTTAAAACCTTTCATACAAAAGCCTTTTTCTTGGCATATTATTCTTCTAGGTGATTCTCCTAGAATCCCTTTCAAGTTTTTCCAAATTTGGCATGCTTTCATGATGGAGATTATTTTCATTCTTTGGAAGGATAGAAACATAGTTTTATTCACTCACAACTTTAATGATATCAATGTTTCCCTGTACACTAAAGCATGTATATGCAATAATGTAATAATGTAGATTCAAGTACAAGCTAGCAAGGTGGATCTAGAGGTGGCCCACCTATAAGAGCTTCTCAATCACTAGGGCAATGCACCTTGTATAGTCACTCAGGTTCCACCTAATTCTACCTTGATGGATCAGATACCACCTCATGGTCATCATTGGGGCTGCAATTCTTCAGCCTTCTACTCACAAAAGTTATGTTCCCAAGCCCCCTATCACTCTCCCAGTAGTCATTGGGATGCTCATCGACATTGTTCTGCCTCTCTGTGGTGGGGTTTTGGCTGGTCCCTAGTTACTCCTCATGTTTCTTTTGGTTGGCCTACTGCTGGTTCTGACCCTAAGTGGTCATTCCCACTCCTGGATTTGGCAATTTTGTCATCTAGGATGGAGGGAGAGGAAAAAGAGAAAAATGTTGTTGTTAGTGATGGGTGGGCTCCTCTTACGCCACCCTCCAACCTCGTTGATGCTTGGGGTTTTCATGATCACTAGGATCCTCCCCCCTTAGTTGGTACTACTTTAGCAACCAGAGGGTTGCTTATATGTTTTTTTTATGAATAGTTTGCTTCTTGGCTCTACTATGTGAATTTTTGTGTGGTGATCCTGCATCCCTTGACCCTTTTTTGTGAATACATAACTTTAATATTTAATTAATAGAAAAGGGACTATTCATTAAATAAAATCATTTCTAGTAACCAACATCATTTTACAAAAGTGAAAAGATATGCCAATACAATTAACAAACTAGAAGTATCAAAAAGAGGAATTCGACAATTAGGCCATTTAATCCTTTGATTACAAGCCAATTGAGTTTGTAAATTTCAAAAAAGACATATCATTTATCCATTATGTTCATTTTACATTAAATATTACATCTACTTAAATGAGGGGAAAATAGGATTAAAAGAGATGGATTCTTGTGAATCACTACTCATGAAATATGGGTCAATGGGTTTGACTTAAAATTTATACAGTTAAATCTTGATAGCAATATCACAATAGAATTAAAAGATTTGATTGAAAAGGGCCAAAGAATGAAAAGGAGACAATCTTTAATTAACTTAGAATTTGTTACAAAAGATAAATGAGATGAAAATAATCATAAAAGGGAAACCTTTATCCCCCAAGATGAAGGATTTGAGCAAATATGCAAATCAAATCCACAAAGCCCTTGAATACTTGCATGTAGAAAACCTGTCATAGAGAACAGAAAGACAAGAGGAGGCAAGGGTTTGCTCTAAAACATGCAAATTGTATTCTCAGATAAAGAAAATATATAAAATGCTTACAAATGATCTATCCTTATAGGGATATCAAAACCCAAAAAGGGTAACCTAAAAGGTAAAAGCTATTTAATAATTACTAATTAATTATTAGATAGAGAATGCATAAAGCACATAAAGAAAAATCTTTAAAAAGGAGAAAAGATAATTTAATTAATGAAATTAAATTGACCTTTTTCTCTAACATCCCCCCTTAAGATGAGCAACAATGTAGTTACAATTAATGCAGAAAGAGCAACGAAAATACAATGTAATGTTGAAAGAAAACTTGGGTCTGACCAACAAGACCTGATAAGGTACCCAATCACAACCAAATCTCTATGAAACAAAGAAATAGAAAAAACCTAGTGGGAAAAACTCTACTCCAAAAAGAGATAGTTGAAAAGCTAGTGAAGGATTGTAGAAGCCTCCAACTAGAGGAATGTTCTAGAAATTAGGAACAAAGAGTGATCATGAAGAAACATCAATGAAGCATGAAGAATTCACAAACTCTATCAAAAAAAGATTGTTGATCTATAGAACCTCCTCTGAAATAGAACCTAACCAAGTAGAGAAGATTGTAATCTGCATTGAATCAAGAGGCAAACAACTGAACTCGAAGATATAGATGGCATAAAAAACCAAAGCCTAAACAGCTGATCAATTGAACCAAGGAAGCATGAGAAATAATAGACCCCCCCCCCCTCCCCAACAATGTAGACAAGGGTGAGTTGATGGGAAACTGAGAAAGTGGGCCAATAAATCCTACAAAATAGAAAGAACCAAGAACATTGAGAGTGAGGAAGAGGTACAGACACCTATAAAGGCACATGTCATCGAAACATCATGGGGCTAATGTCATGGAAGGGACACTCAATTAACAAAGGAAGAGGGCACTAAAAGGCAAAAAACTATCCCCCCATGGCACTTTATAATGTTGTGCGAGTACAATAAGTCACAATGATGAGAAAGATCTCGAAAATGCAAGGAGTGACACTTTATCTCAACATATTTGCCTAAACATGCTTACAAATGATATTGAAACAATGATTAAAAAGGAAAAAGAGCTTTTATAATAGATAGTACAACCCAAAAGAAGAAATCTCATGCCACGAAAATGATCCCTAGGCCTAAAACACACAAGATATCCACCATAGTGCAATAACACAAAAACCATAATAAAAAGATCTTGGAGCATAATCTAGAAGACCAACTAGCATTTTTTGAGAGAGAACTAAATGAGCTTTCGAAAAATATAATGTTATCAAAAAGCGAAGATGGGATGCTCAAAATATACCCTCCAGAGTGAAATAAAGAACATTCAGCTTTGACTACTCAAATAGGCAATCAAATTGCATCAAAACTAGAAAACTCCTACATCCTTGTCTCCATCTTGGAACTAGCTTTTTGACACTTTTTTTGGATTAAGAAAAGACATCGGTATGCTCAAGATATCATGAAAAAACTAACTAGGCTTCTGGAAATGCATCAAATTTTTTTTTTTTAAATAAATAAATAATTTTTCCAAAAAAATGTGCCACCGATGGAGTGGTGGCTTGGCGGCACTTTGGACGGTGAAGCCATGGCAGCAATGTTGGGATGGAGGTGGCTCTGCTATTAGCAATAGTCGGCCGAGCAACAACGGTCAGCAATAACCATTGAGGGTCATGGGAGCCACAATGGTCTACGAGGCTGCTAGCAGTTACCGCAACCGCTAGTAGTTTTGGTGACCACTAGCAATTTTTTTAAATCGTTGTGATGACAAACTATGTTTTTCTACAATTTTTTTACAAAAAACCTAACTTGGAGTGTGTGCAAGAGGTTGTATGGCCTTCTGAGAAAAAAAAATTTGCCTCCCAAATCAATGTTGTCCAAAACAAATGAACTTTATATGGAAACAAGGGTTTTGACGCCTTTTGGATACATCCGTGAAGTCTGTTTGACCTCAAACTACTCTGAAAATTAGTGACCCCTCTATTTTCTTAGGAAATAGTAGAAAAAATCCAAATCAGATCTATCAAACCCTCATTCTACCTTTTTCTCCAAATATTGAATAGCCTACAATGGATCTAGCTCTGATACCATGAAGGATTTGAGCAATATGCAATACAAATCCACAAAACCCTCGAATACTTGCATGTAAAAAACTTGTCACAGAGAAGAAAAAGATGAGAAGCGAAGGGTTTGCTCTAAAAACATGCAAATTATATCTTCAGATAAAGAAAAGATATAAGATGCTTACAAATGATCTATCCTTATAGGGAGATTAAAACCCAAAAAGGGTAACCTAAAAAGTTACAAAGGGTAACATAAAAGATAAAAGCTATTTAATAATTAATAATTAATTATTAAATAGAAAATGCAAAAAATGCATAAAGCAAAATCTCAAGAAGGGAGAAAAGGTAATTTAATTAATGAAATTAAATTAACCCTTTTCTCTAACGTAAGATTTGGTTATAAAATTGAAATATAATCTTGTAAAATTATTAAATGTACATTAATGGAGAGGTAGAGGGTTCTCTCTTTTCATAAAAGTCTTTGTGCTTTAGGAGGGAGAGTTTTGAAATTTTAATATTGAAAATGAAAGGGGAGTGTTGCTCTTTCATAGTACTCTTTGTGCCACATGAAGAGATCCTTTTCTAAGATTTGTAATGTTAGAATAAAGCATTGATTTAATTTCATTATTAAATTCGGTTTATTCCCTTCTTAAGATTTCCCTTTATGCATCATTTTTCCATCTCTATTTAATAATTAATAAGTAATTATTAAATAGCTTTTATTTTTAGGTTACCCTTTTGGGTTTTGATCTCATTTTATAAGGATTGATCTCTTTTGTATTTGGTTATCTTTTCCATTTCTGAAAATACATTAGCATTTTTTTAGAGCAAAAACCCTTTGCCTCCTCTTGTCTTTTTCTTCTGTGATAGGTTTTTGCATGCAGGTATTCAAAGGCTTTGTGGATTTGTGTTGATCAAATCCTTCATGGTATCAGAGCTCTAGATCTTCATGCCCCTATTCAATTTATGAGAGATTTTTCTTTTTTTTTCAGAGGGTTTCAATTTTTAGAGTTATTTTGTATTAGATTTGGGGGGGTCATTTTTTTTTTTGCTTTTTGAGCCCAAACGGACCTCACCGTTGGATTCATAGCACCCAAAAACCCCTATTTCCATACAAAATTTGTCCACCAAATTTGGGTACCCTTTTCAAGGAGATGATTTTTTTTTTTATTAAAAACTTAATCACAAAAACAAAATGCTTTATTAAAAAAAAACTCATGATTTTTTTTAAAAAGCGTATGTTTTTTTGTTTAAAAAAATTCTTCAAAGAGTTTTGTTTTTTCAAAAAAACCTTTTAAAATCTTCCTAAAAGTTTTCTTTCAGCATTGCATTGTAGTTTCCTTGCTCTTTTTGCATTTTTTGTAGCTGCATTGTTGCTCATCTTAAGGGAGGGTGTTAGAGTAAAGTGTTGATTTAATTTCATTTATTAAATTCACTTTATTTACTTCTTAAGATTTCCCTTTATGCATCCTTTTTGCATCTCTATTTAATAATTAATTAGTAATTATTAAATAGCTTTTCTTTTTAGGTTACCCTTTTGGGATTTGATCTCCTTTTATAAGGATTGATCTCTTTTGTATTTGGTTATCTTTTCCATTTCTAAAAATACATTAGCATATTTTTTAGAGAAAAACCCTTTGCCTCCTCTTGTCTCTTTCTTCTGTGATAGGTTTTTGCATGCAGGTATTCGAAGGCTTTGTGTATTTACGTTGATAAAATCCTTCGTGTAATGATTGTATAGGGGGAAAAGTAGGAAGATTAGAATAGTTAAGAATTTTTGCTTCAACAAAAATGAAATATGCATATTTTGATATAAGAAGATCTTGTCTTTAAGTGTGATTACTTTTCATGAATATATGGAGAAGATTTGAGACGTTGTGTTTGAGTCCATTGGATGTATGTCTCTTTGAAAGTGCATTATTCAATGTCATGTATTATTTTATTGATTTAGAATAAGTGGATGGTTCATATCCCAAAAAAAATCATTGCTCATTTAAGTCTCACAAATCTCATTTTGATCATAAGTTGTGAAGAACTTTGATTCTTTGAATTTGTGATCACTTTGTTTTTAGTTCTTGATATCATGCTCTTCATCCAAGAATGACATGAGCAACCTTATGTGTTTTTGGGTTAAAAATACATATATGAGTAGATTAGTCTTTCATTTATTGCATATTTTAAAAAGGGTGTTGTACCTTCATATCAAAAATTTAGATAGCACTTGTACATAAACACTGCAAGTGACTCAACTATTAGTTGTAGATTGTGTCTTCTTGTTTAGGCATTCAAGAGTCATTTTGAAAGGGTTTTGTTGAAAGATAAATCTTGTTCACTAACAATGTTCAAAATTTCTAAGAGCATTTGCATGATTAAATACTTCCATTTTAAAAAACTTTGTACACATGTAATGCCCACCCATAGTTTCCTTTTTTATTTTGTTTTGAACTCTTTTAGGCCTATTTTCATGCATGTGTTAGTTTCAGAAATATTTGGTATGATACTATTTTATGATTGGGATTATATATATATATATATATATATATATATATATATATATATCAGTGATGATTACTTTTGTATTGATGAAGCTTTTATTACTCTTAGTTTGTAAGTGTGATTGCTATCATGATGATGTCATATGATAGTTCTCCAAATGATGAAATCTTATTTTGTATTCATGATTATGAGTTGTTATATCTGAATATGTGATGATTTATTATGTTACTTACCCTATACTTGCATGTGTATGGTGTGTGCATGTTTGTTTTATTTTCTTTCTAACGTGTCTGATTTGATTGAGGGAGTCGTAGTCACCTACTAGCCAAGATCTACACGATGTACCTCTCCCCACCATTGCCTATTTAGCTTAGATATATATGCATATGTACATGCTTGTCTTTTTATGCAGGTTGGAGATATCAGATATTAACTTCCCTAAATTGCTAAGATGAGTGTGCCCTATCGCAATAACTCGATGGTAGGAATGGGGAGATAATGATCATATTCAATACCAACCATAGCCTAATTGCTTGTCCTGAGAAGGATGACTCTTAACTTTTTGTCTACCTATTGTGCAACATGTGAGTCTTTCTTTGTGTATATTGTTTGACTTTCACTTTGGTCAGTCTTGCCTTTGTTGTTTTATGTGATTTACTTGGAAAATGGTTTAATTTTGATATTTAGATTCATCACTGATATTTGAATTATTAGATATTATTCGTTTTAAAAAGAAAAATATTAAAATAAGATGATATTTAATTCATGGGAATTATTTCAACATATATTTTAATTTAAAGATTTAAAAAAAAAAGTCTAAATAATAAATTTGTTTAATTATAAATATTTAATTAATATTGACTAAATTAGAGTTGCATTTAAATAATGCACTTGAATTATCATTATTGATTAAAATAACAAATATTGCTTTTAAAGTGCTTGCATTAAATAATAAAGAGGGGAAAATAAAATAAAAGAATATTTTAATTAAAGAGCTAGTTAAAGGTGCATGTAAGGATTAATTAAATTAAATAATTATATTTTAGGGCTTTTTATCTATTTAGAGACAAAAACCCTAAGGAGAAGTTAGGGTTTTATATTAGAAGATTTTTTATTCATTATTACACACACAGGTTTTGGGGAGTAAATTTTGGAATTTGGAGCAAAAGGATTCATAGTAGCCTCGAAGGGTTTTGACTACTAAGGGTCTCAGACGATCATCCAAATTATTGCATCGAAATAAGGTGTGGTTTGAAAACCCATATTAGTAATCTCATTTGAAAAGATATGTCTGCTCTGTGCTTGAGGGGCATTGCAATTTGGTTGTTATTTTATTGTATTGATTGGAACGATTTATGATTATCAAACCCTTGATTGAAAATCCAAAAAATAAATTGATGTGAAAATGAAATAAAAAGACTAGACTTGATTAGATAACTTCTTTGATTAAATCTGCATCTTGGTTGTAACTTTTCCCATTGATAATATGTAATAAATATCTATATTCTTTTTGGGATCTTTTAGTATTCGATTGAAAAATAATTGAAAAATTACTATGCATACTAGAAAACACCTACCAGACTTGTACTTGCAAAGTATATAAACATGTGTGTGTGTGTAAAATAAATTTATTTTTTAATAAAAAAATATTGTATTAAATAATATTATTTTTATTAAAAAAAAAAATTTATTTAACATATATATAGGGAGGGGTTTTACCCCCCACCCCTCATGCACATATATCCAAAGGACAACGCATGACTATGCATTATTACCTTTGGCAGCGTGTCTGCTAGTGCACAAGCCCCACTTGGGGTATGATAATTTTCAAATTTTACTTTAAAAAAAATCTTTTAAATATTTATTCAAATTTTTAATTATTAAATATGTTTATAATTTAATTTATATTTATTTGTAATCATATTAACAATTAGGTTATGATTTATTTAGAATATGTTTGATAAATTTTAGATTAGTTTATATTAAATATAAACATGTTTTAAATTATAAAATTTTATACTTAAGTTTATTATATTTAAATATTATTATATTTCAAAAAATGATATTTAAATATATTGATAAATGTAATGACATTATTGGAGTTATAACTTACATGATTATGTTTGTTAATAGATTTTAAACATTTAATCCTAGAGACATTATTTGATTTTGAAAACATGTGTAACATGATGGTTAAAGTACATTCATATGGTCAAACTAGACTTTCAAAAAAAAAAAAAATTCAACTGTATGCTTGAGAACCTATGATTTTCCTTGTGTTCTTATTTGAAGTTATATGATGTTCTTTTCATGACGATCTTCCCGTGAGTTGCTTAGTTGGCCAAGTAGGACATACACTAGAGGTTTTTTTTTATTCATTTAATAATATTTATCTAACTGGATGTCATAATGTAATTAACTAAGATTTGTACTTTATGACATTTATTCGAGTGGAAATTTATGTCACCTTGGGTCTTGAGAATTAATTCATTTTTGGGTTTCCTTTTAAGGAACCAAATTTGATCATTATGGTTGTTGTGGTATGGGACACAACTGTGGTTTATGTGCTTAGGGGAGGTGGTATAGGAACGTGTCTTTGGGAGTGGCTTGCAATAGGAGTCTGAGACTCAAAGTGGTTAGTACTAGGGTAACCTATTGTAAATTGTGTAACAAGTGATAACATAGTAATTAAAATTCTTGCCCAGCCAATGCATTGAGATACATTAAAAAGATAATTTAGAGATGTTTGCATTACCCATGCCTTGAGTGCTTGTACATGCTAAGGATTGGAATGGGATGATACATAGTGAGAGATATGATTGGTTTTTCTTGTCTTCATGAGAAGGTATTATGGTTCTACATGGGTCATGTTGAAGGTTTGGGGTCCAGAGGGACCAGTCCAAGGTAACTCAACACTTGAGGGTTAAGTTTCTAGTGAGAGACTAGGCCAAAGCAACCCAAGTAGTTTGACCATGTGATAACACTCCCTAGTATGTAGCCCCAGTCTCCTTCGTAGATTTTATATTCATGATGTATTAATTGTTGATGATTTATTTTCATTGATGACAACTAGTGTTCTATTGGTTATTATACTTTTGAGATGTGGCTTCTGATGTGAAGTGGATCTTTCATTGACATTATCTCTTAATTTTGATACTCATTTTGTACTTGGTATTTGATTTATTGAATTGGTATGAGGTGTTAGATTGGTTCATTGCCTTTTCAATTTTGGTTATCTTTTCTTTATGAGTAGCTTGTGTTATGCTTGAGGTAGATTTGGTTGTCAGTATTCCTTGTCTAGGATTGTTTTATGATTTGATTATCTGTATGTGGATCATTTATTATCTTCCCTTCATAGTGGGTGTGGGAGCCTAACTAGGTGACCACGTAGTCGAAAGGTAGTAAATTCTTACCATTTGGGTTCCCCTCATATTGGTAAAAAATGGATTTTTGTTGATGCGGTGCACCATCTTTGTTCTTGATTGTTATCTTGGAGACTTCTTTGCATTTGATGTATCATTATCACATACCTTGCAACATGTACAATGGATGTTTTTATTTGGATGCACTTTATCATATCAGTTGTACTTATGTAATTGCTTATGAGATGATGTATATGTTACTTATTTACGATCATCAAAACAGTACTTGAGATTTAAACTAATTAATACAAACTACTTAAATGTAACTCAGCATGAAGGAATCCTTGAGGAATGAAATTTATATTGTATTTTCATGTGTAATTGATGTGTAGGTGAATATTGCTTCTGCATTGTTACTTTGATATTATTTTTTTTTGAAATTTAAAAAGTTTAGTAAAAGCAATAACATGTTAGGTTTATTTCTCTTGGGTTCCCAAGTAGGGCATCACAACGCATCTTTTAGGGATGACCTAGGAGAACAAACCCATGTCACATTATGTAAGCAATTACACAAAGGGATTTATAAATAAGTCTAGTAGATATGAGAGGATAAAAAAATATAAGCCCCTATTTATAAAGAAAAAAGAATATAGTAAAAGTTTATAAAACACACAATAAAAATTTGTAGGTATATGAGAAGATCATAGTCATGTATTAGTCTCAAATTATGTAACTTTTCATTCCAGGGTGTCGATAAAATACTTTAGATGGGAAATGAAGTAATTGGAAAATGAAAAAAATTTAAAAAATTGTATACTCTTACTTAGAATGTTACAATTTGTGTTGTTCATTGTCAATAATAAGCATGTCCCCTTATGCATTGGTATCCGCTCACCATTGCACCCCATGTGATACAAGCACTATTACTTAGCCCATGGTATTGGTTGCGCTGCCACAAATTTTATTAGTTATACGAAGGTGACACAAATTTTTCCCTTTAAAGTTATAAAAAGTTACATACAAAAAAAAAAAAAAAAATTGTAGTTGGATAGCCACTACCTTAGTTGATAGGCTTCTCCTGCAAGATTTCTCACATCCTTATAAGGAGAAACTTGTTCCAAACCCTTAAAACCAGTCCTACACATAAAAAATGCCAAACCTCTATTGTTTTTTTTAAGTAGAAGACATGGTCTCCACTTCTCTCCATTTTCCATGTTTATTTTTGTACTAACAATGCATGTGATGCACAATATTACTACTAATTTTGTGCAACCTAGAAAAAGTCACCTATTCCTTTGATGCCAATATTCCTTTGATGCCAGTTTTACAGGTTAAAATTTTCTAAGTTTAGGCAGTGTCCATGTTGGGGTTTTGAGATTTTTATACAACATATAAATGAATTCTTTTGGTAGAATCTTTGGAGTGAATGTTAAGGGAAAGTAAGAGAAAGGATCCCAAACATAGTTCTGCAAACATTTGTGTCAATCCATTCCATTAGCATTGTGAAAAAGATGCAGATGAATTTCGTTGGTTTGGTGGTGCAAGCTTCATTGCTCAAATATAAAAAACTTTTATTCTGGGATGATGTGTGTGCTTTAGTCCCCAACACAATTTTCTACGAAGTTAGATCTCTCAAGTTGACTATTGTTTTGATAATGCTTACTTGCACTGTAGATTTTTGTGAAGTTATGTAAAATGCTAGAGAAGGAGTAATGTGGGACAAATTTAACAATGATAATAATAACAAGAAGAACATCACATGTGAAGAGATTAAATTATGAAATGTTTCAAAGATGGAATCAATTTTATCCTCTTCATCCTATGGAACATCAAGTCCTTCCTCTTCTTCGTGAAATATTCAAGTTCTTCCTCTTCCTTATGTGGATCTTCATCGAGATGATCATCCTCTAGAGGATCTTCATACAAAGGATCTTCATACATAAGCAAAATAGGGTCTTCTAGCAGTTCATATCATTATTATTATGATGATTACTATAATTATATGAGTATGAGTTTGCCACTTTTTGTAACCCATGCCTTTGTGAAGATTATGTTTTTGGTTACGTTCTATTGAACATTTCTTTTAATTGCTTTTGGATTTTGAAAGGGTTTCATTTTAAATATGTAAAATAGCCTTTGTAATGTTTGACTTCCATCAAATCTTTGCCCCTATTGTATATATTTTTAATAAATGTGTTCTATTGTAAAGAAAATACAATCTAGGCCACCCTACTATTTTGAATTTTATCTTGTTTTGTAAAATTTTAAAGGATTTTAAACTATTTATCAAAGTTCTCAAATTTTCTTTCTTTTCTTTTTCTTAAGGGATATTTCTATAACATTTTTATCAGAAAGTTATTTTCATTATCGAGGATGGGTTTTTTAATGATTGTTGTGGTGCTTAATGCATTCTAATGTGGCATTAAGTGAAATACCATGTCTTGTGTATATATACGTGTGTGTGTGTGTACATGTGTACATGTATACATGTATATATACATACATACATATATATATTATTATAATATATTTATTAGAAAAGAAAAAGCACTTACATTTATGTATACATGTATACATGTATATATACATTATATATATACATGTATATATACATATATATATATAGATGTATACATGTATATATACATTTGAATTTTTAATTTTATTATAATATATTTAGTAGAAAAGAAAAAGAACTTACATTTAACTAAAAGAGCACTAACAAACTTTATTTATAAAGATTATGTTTCCACCTATACATTAGAAACCACATTCATGTCACTTGGTTGCACATCCAGATGCAACAATCTTTTGATAAACGCATGCCTCAACATTTTAAGAGACCTTTGTATTTAATATGATTTAATTGGGTATCATAACACATAGCTAGACAGTGTGTCCAGAATCAAGAAATACAATAATTCAATTTTGTCCATAGTTTTAACATTTTTTTTGTTTCTTCTTGGTTGTCAAAATGAGGGTATGCATTTTTTATTGTTTTATTTTTTTGTGGGAGATTTCAAAAGAAAGTTGCATTGTTTTAAGGATATTGCTTTCCTGCCCACTCTCCAATTATGAGATATCATAGGAGTATAGTTAAGCTTAAGTGATCATAAGATTTTGCTATTGCAGAGGTCAAATTGTGAACTCTTGCTTGCTATAGAATGGTAGTGCACCTTTTCCTACCTAATAGTGAAGTAACATATAACCTTTGATATGATGATCTAAACCTCAATGAGGCATATAAGAGCATCATTTCTTTAAGTAAATTCATTCTTTGTCTACATTAGGAGCATTTTGTATCACAAGAATTATCCTTTAAGATCCAATGATCACTAACTCAAATGAAATAATTAAGGATATAAGCATTTAACTGGACATCGTGTTAAATGTTAATCAAAACTATACATATAAAAAATCACCTTCTTGTTTGGTAATGATCAAGACTTCCAACTATACGTACAAATAGTCACTACAATTATCAACAAAAATATTGATACAAGAGTAGGTAATAAGCACACCATTTTTTGTACTACACAATATAAAAACAAACTAAAATGGATAAAAGAAAGGAAATATTTCTATGAACAAGCTAGATAACAGAGTGCGTGAAAATAGAAGCAATATTATCAAATTCTGCAAAAAATGTACTACTACTAAACTAGAGAAATTGATTATTTTTCTTAAAATATCTTGTTCAAAACTGCTTCCTATTCATACCAAGTCTTCACTAATGTTCTTAAGAGTTAAGCTTTTCCATGTTCTAGACATAAATATTATCTTTAATATGCTTTTAACATAAATATATTAATGAAATTGGATTTACTTTTCTTAAGTGGGGCTTTACTTGTGTGAATTACTCTAAATATGAATGTTGTCACATTATTATTGTGTTAGAATGTCCATTTAGATGCAAAGCATTTCTCTTCTGCAACTATAATCAAAAATCAAATTTAGGTTTAATATGCAATGCATTCGCAGCTCATTGAAATTTTATTTTACAATAATATATAGTAAAAACACAATGTTCTTAGTATCAATTTCAAGGCTAAGGATAATGTAGGGTGATTTCTATTTTAAGCTCTTTTTCTCGACTATCAACCTTTTTTGGTCTCTTTTTCCTGACATTGGCCAAACCCCTTATAATATATTTGGACAATAGAGTAAATCACATTGTGCATTTGGAAGTTATTTAAAATAGTTCACATCTAATAGTGCAACATGATCACCTACATGGGGAGAGTGAAGATGAGAAGGCAGAGGACAAAAGGTAGGCAGGTGAGCAATAGTGGAACAATCCTCAGGAGGAAGAAAGGTGCATAAAGGAAGATGAATGGTAGAATCAAGACTCCAACCACTTCAAATCCAATGTGCATTGGCAACATTTGAGTCCCCTTTACCAAGGATTTTAGTATCATGGTCCCGATCATCACCATTCATAGGGCTTACAACACAATTTGCATTGTGAAGATTGTTTGCAAAGGAATTTTTAGTATCATTGACCTTGGTTTCCACCTAGGTCAAAAAACCCTAGAAGAGACCAAGGCTTCATTCAAAAGGCTACACATCATAGTCAATGGGGATATTCAAAAATCT
Source organism: Cupressus sempervirens (assembly GCA_028749045.1). Classification (NCBI taxonomy): domain Eukaryota; kingdom Viridiplantae; phylum Streptophyta; class Pinopsida; order Cupressales; family Cupressaceae; genus Cupressus; species Cupressus sempervirens. Next base: position 853,315,593 of record CM053785.1, read on the forward strand.
TGGTGGGAGCCCATGATAATTTCAAACATCTAAAGAAAAAAAAGCATGGCACCCTAGGCCTAACCCTATCAAAGGTTCAATTTCCACTTTGTTTCCCTCCATGTCTGAAGGCAAGGTTATGGATTTATGTATTGAATCAGAGGCTTGGAGAAACATGATTCAAATCTAGAAAGACTGAACATTTTTTATGAAGTGGGGAAAAGGTTGACCATCATTCCCCAAAATCCACTAATGGGTAGATAACACTTTGGGTAACCATGTTGAAATGAAGAATTTGCCTAATGATTTTTTCTTGATTATTATGGACACCTCACAAGAAAATTATAGGGCACTTTATAATGGTCCTTTCTTAATGGATGGAATTGGTTTTTACATCAAAAATTGGATTCCAAATTTCAATCCTGTCCAAGCCATTATTGAGGAAGACCCTATTTGGATATGGTTGTATAATCTCCCACATGAATATTGGAACCATGATACATTCAAAGCGATTGAGGATAAACTAGGTAAATTCATCGAGTTTAACAAATTCATTGCTAAAGAAGATTTCAACATGTATGGGAGAATTTGCATCCTTTTGAGCCCTCATCCAATTTTACCAAAGGAAATCAAGATCAAATTGACTAAATGGATATGGTGGAGGAAATAATTGCTTAATGCAAGGACTGTAAAGATTAGGGTCATTCGAAAGTTGAATGCCTAAAAGAAAAGAAAGGGAAAGGGTTGGAAGTATCAACTCTTGAAGAAAAACTTTAGGTAGAAGCATCATTGAAGGATCCAAATCCACTAAGTGAACCTCCTTATCCCTCTACGGACATCAATGTTGACTCATGCACTAGTGTGAACAATATAATACCAAATATCGATGCTCCAATCTATCCCAAATCTTCACATCAACCAGAGCAAATTAATGAGAACGATTGCATAGGTTCATTCATTACTCCATGGAATCACCTAGCCTTGGTAATTCTCAATTATTATGGGGCCTAACAGGAACCCTCTAGTGAAAAGCTCAAGGCAAATTCATCTAGGCAAGCATTCATTCCTTTGGATTAGGAATCCCCAGGTTTGCTTAATTTAGGGTCATTGAAAAAAATAGATAATGGTGATATTATTGGTGAGGAAGATGAATTTGGTGTATCAGAGGAAGTTGACTAAGCCTTCCAAATCCAAATCTAGAAATCAAAAAGTCAGGGGTAGGAAATAAACTCAACGTCTGTTGGAAGATGTTGGAAATATGAAGTCAAACAAAACTCCATTTAGGGAGAGACATTGTCTCTCCCAGGTGGCCATGTAGCCTCTTACATGAAATATCAGGGGCTACAATGCCCCTAAAAAGTCTTGTCTAATCAAAAAAGGGTTTGATCAAGCAAAGGAAGACATCATTGGCATTCAGGAGACTAAGTTAAATGTCGATAAAACTACTAAAGTTTTTGGTGCTTGATAGAAATGGTCAAGTTTTTTTGTCGATGCAGTTGGTGCCTCTAGAGGATTGGGTATCCTTTAGAATCCTCAGGCAATGGCTATGTCACCAATATCTAAATCAAGATATTTACAAGTTATGGTTTTTATTTCATATAGTATGGATTGCTCTAGAGTTTTGATTAATGTTTATGGACCAATCCAATTGAAGCTAAAGAGATAGGTTTGGAAGGAGATTTCAGACATCATCAATTCCCACCTCCAAGAGACTTTGATCTTGGCAGGTGGTTTCAATGTTACCCTTTCTTTGGTAGAGAAACATGGTAGTAGAGGTACATTAAACTAAGCTCAATTAGATTTCCAAGATTTTTTCTCTAATATCAAATTACTCAAAATTGAGGCCAAAGGAAGTAATTTCACTTGGACAAATCATAGAAAATGTTTCTCCAACATTGCAGAGAAGTTAGACCAATTTTTTCTTGCAAGATATTGTAATTCTCACCCCTTCCTCTTTAAAGCATGTATTTTGGGTATATTAGGTTTTGATCACTACCCTATGACCCTCATTAGAGCCTATTGCAGAATGAGCCTACAAATTGTTGAAAAGTTGCTTAACATGGAGATACCTCTCAAGGCATGGAACAAGGATGCCCCTAAAGTGTTGGATCCCTTATACAATAGGAAAAAGATATATGAAAGGCCCATTATGAATGTAGAAATTGGGTGAAAGGAAAATGATGATATTGATCATTAGGCTTGAAATATTATTGAATTGACAAGGGAATGGATCAGAAAGACTTTCCATTTGGACCCAGTCCCTCAAGCCCTGACTCTTCAAGCCATAGCTCAACCTAAGAAGGGAAAGGGAACCAAAGTCACTGTACCTACCTACCCTACAAAGTCACCACTAAGACCAGAAATAGTACATCAGTATGAGTGGGAGGTAGAGTACTTTCAGACATAAAGGGTAAAGAGAAAAAAGAGGAAAAATGGTCACTTGGGTAAGGGATCAAGAGGAAGAGGCTCAAGCAGATCCAACTACCCAAGGAGAAGAAGCCCAACATGAGTAGGAAGAGGCTTAGCCAATAGAAGAGGACCCATCAACACCAAAGGACCCTCAAATAGAAGCCTCCTCATCAGTACGTAAAAAGGTCAAAATTGAGATGATGGTGGTAGGGGAAAAGAGGAGGAGGTTGAAGAAAAATAGCGCACTTCATTGCCTTAGGTTCCCAAAACCATCCTTGAGGCGGAAGATGAGAAAGTAGGGGAGCAGATAGAATATGTCCCCTTGAACAAAAGAACTCGCTCGACCACAGCTATAGAAGAAGAAAGAAGAAGGATTTTAACTCAAGCATTGCCTTCTATTCCTTGAGAGTCTATCCATGTTGAGATCCCAAAAGAGGAATAATAGAAATGGACTAAAGAAATGGAAGGTCGGGGAGCTAATAATTTTGATATCTCAGATTTTGACTTTATATTGGTAGGGACTAAAATGGTAGGAGAGAAGATACAAGATACTACTCTAAATGAGCCAATGGGAGAAGATTAGAATCAATTAGCTCCCCTACCACAAGGGCCTCTTGGTATTATTCCCCCACCATCACATGATCTTTTGTCAGTGCCTCCTCAAATGAATCAATAATCAGTTCCCCTACCTCCTTTGGTAGCCAAACCAAAGAGTCAGACCTTAAAGGAAGAAGAATATGTTAAGTTACACGTTGATGAAGTATCAAAGGAGGGAGAGATTGTGGAAGAAAGGCAAAAAGCTCCTCCCAGGATATAGACTAGGTCCCCATTTCATGTTGAGATAAAAGCTCACTTTGAAATTCTTTTTGAACATGAGAAGACTCCAAAGAGGAGTGATAAGAGAAAAGGACCAATGTTAGAACCCACCTCTTTGGCATAATATATGTCACCAATTGGAACAACACCATCATGGTTGAAAAAAGAGGTCTTATTTAGAAAAAATAGATAGGTGGAGTTGACTGAAGAAGAGAGCATGGTAGAATTGATAAAAGTGGTCAAGAAGCCTGAGCCACCCAAAGGTGATACTAAAACACTAGTTTTCATTATGAATAATTAGGACCAAGATCTTTTGGTGCATATTGTTATTCCACCTGCTCATGTGGATATAGAGGAGTTGACCCCTAAGGTTTACCAAATAAAGGAGATAGCATTAGGGAAGCCCACAATGGATAAAGAAAAACTTTTGAACACCATAGGCCTTAAACAAGTAGTCTCACACCTAGATAACGATGAGTCAAAGATTTTGGTTTTGAGGAAACAAAATGAGCTACTAAGAGGATATTTGAATGAGATAGTGGGTCCTATAGACCTTGATCACCCTAAGATTATTTTATGAGGGTCATTAGAGAGGAAGGAGGCAAGGCACAACAACTAGGAGATTCATTTTTGGATGCTTGCAAAAGGTGGTATCACAGTTTTGAAGATAGAGGGGTACAAATAATAAAAGGTAATTTGAACCTTCTGCACAACATCCAAAATAATGTCGACAAATTGGTTGTTTTTGTAAACCAAGATTTTGGGCCAATGGATGAAATGCATACCTGCTCTATGTCATGCCCAAATTTTACAAGGCAAACATAACCAATTTTTTTTTTTTTTGAAAGGTAAACTAAAGGACAACTCATAAAGACCTATACTTTGTTATGGATACTCTATCGAACTATGGGGTGTTTGAAATATAACAAATCATTTTTTCTCGAGTACATTAAGGGATTACTTATTTGATTATTGAGCTGGAGGTATTGCTAAACAACATTTAGGGATACTTCAACCAAGTCCTAAGTTTCACCGGTACAATTCTAGGGAATCATTTGGAGGTGAAACATTTGAGTAGGTGAAGGAGGATTTGCTCATACAGGAAATTTAGACTTCAAGTCTTCAAGGGAGACCAATTCATTTTCTAACATTTGCTGAAAACTCTAGACTATAGCATAATAGATAGACAATGTTATCATTTGATTTTTCATCCTAACTTGGTAGTAAGATGTTGCATATGTAATGTGGGTCACTAATCCTTTATCAATATAGGTTGCAAAAACTTAATAATCTGCAAATATGTATAAATTTACCCAACATAATCTGGTTCAATTGTCTTACCTTATTACAGCTTATTCTATTTTATTTTGTGTAGGTAAATTCTCTCTTCTTCTTTTATGGATCCCTACATTTCCTTAACTACATCTTCATCTCATCCATATCCTCTCAAATGGGTCGTTAGCTAAATTGTTAGTTTTATATATGTATTTATTTATTTACTTACTTATTTATCCTTAAAAAAAAATTGTTCATTTATTTTTAATTATATTTTTTGTCATTGTTATTATTATAATGGTCTCTTTTACATTACTTAAAATTGAAATGAAATATACTTGATAAAGTAGCTTACGAGCTATTCTAATCTAACATAGATATTTTATGTACTAAATATACATATCATGCTTACATAAAAATATATTTGTGAACTCATTTGATAATAAGTTTTTTTTAAAATCTTATAACATCAATTAATATTTAAATGTAGTAACCCTACTAGTATATTAAACTAAGCTTGTGTATGACTCATATCCTTTACTTTATCAACTAATCTAATTATTAGTTACTATTTACTTACAAATTGATAGCTATGCAAAACCCGGATCTCTAGGACTTGATTAACAATCCACTAAATTGCTAATCCCACTACATTCTATCTACTAGTCTGACCTATCATTATTTACCTACTAACTATATTAACACTAACTACTGAACTAACATATACCTCTTACCCTACTATGATTGGGGGAAGGGGTTAATTCCAAGGAGGGCTTAAGCTATCTTATGCATGTGAGGAGAGAGGAAGTCAACTGGGAGCTATCTAGGAGGTTGGTCTTGATGGGGAGTGTTAAGAAAATTATTATTTTTTAAATTAAAAATCTATTTTTTTTGTTTAGAGTTCCTTTCTTTCGGGTGGGCCTAAATAATTTATCCCATTACCTTATTGTATTTTATTTTCTATTTATTTATTTGTTTTCATATATGATCTTGATTTTAATGTGACCCATTTCTCTAGTCCAATCATGGGTCCCTTACAAAACATATTTGTTCTAATATAGTAATAATTTTATTGTTTCTCTATTCACAAGATTCTAAAGAATATTCTCTTGCATATTTTAATGGTATGTAATAAAGGATGGGTTTATTTTCTAGAGAGGAAATGTGCATCTACAACTAGGTTTTATTTTGTGTCATATGGCTTATTCTCCCTATTTCTTTTAGAGGACCACAATTATGGGGTAACAAAATTTTGATTTAACTTCCCTAGCTATTACTTCTATTTACAAGTTGATATCATTTTTACATCCATCTATCCTATGAATTTATTGTACCCAAAATTTAATTCTTTGTTTACATTACACAAAAATCAAATATAAGTGAATTGAGGGATGAGAGAACTCATATATATGAAATTGCTTATACTAAAACCACACCAAATCATTTCACCATGCATACAAAAGAACCATTAAGAACTTGATATTTTCCATTGCATCATAATACTTAACAGAGAATTTTTAAATGAAACCTCTCAAACTACATTAAATCATCATTACAATATTCCTCTCACACTAAGAATTCCATAGGGTTTAGTTATTGATTGAATACAAGATCAAGGCAAGGGCAAGGAACTAATTTGCATACTTCAACATGGTTTCCACAATATTAGATCTTCTTTTACATGAAATGCTCCTTTCTCTTCTTATACAAATATGAAAATGACACAATCTTTCTCTTGCAAAGACAACTATATGAAAAATCTCAAATTTCACCTTACACATTTACACAATGTACAATGGGAAGTAAATCCCCTTTCACATTACAACAACACAAAAATGGAACTTAATATCACATTACATTTTGAGATGACATGGAAAAGGATAAATCTCCTCACAAAACACTTGGTTCTTCAATATTGCTAAGGGTGAAACCCTAATTTCTTCAAAGGAATCCATCTTTACAAAACCTAGAAACAACACAAAAACTAGGAACCATGGAGGCTCACCTCCCATCCTAGGTTTCTATGAAGCCACCCAACGAGTAGGGGAAACAAAGTACAACTGGGATACACACATACAACATGGCTTATGCATGAAATCACACAACAAACACATCTAATCCCTTCCATGGCTTGCACATTGATTCACCATTGGAATTATGAATACATTGGTTGAAGGTGGGCTCTTCAAAGAGGAGATTTTCCATGTCAATACAATTCACACACATTAAATTTCACCATGCCTCTACAAGGCTTGCATCATACATACTTTTGTTCACAATTTTCACTTATCACCCCCAAGTTCACAATTTCCACTTATCACCTCCAAAACATAATATCAAGACAATGGCTTCAATGGATCCCATACTCCATGAAAATTTCCCCCTTTCTCTCCAAGAGAAGAGGCTCTCTAATACATTGTTGAGCCCAACTAACACCTTCACCCAAGGCTTCTCTTCCCTCCCAAGGGTGAGTGAAGCCTTCACACCCATGAAAAAATTCAACATCCAAAAAAAACAAGGAGATCAAGGAGGAAAACCAAGAAAATGCATGAATCTCAATCCACACTCACAACACAACACAAAGATTACAATAACAATACATGAACCCATAACAACACTCCATACTTGTAGATTCATTATGAAATACTAAAAAAAAATTGTCATGGTTTGAGCACCAACCTTGGTCCAAGCTAAAGGCAATAATAGTTAATGAAGAGCTCCCTTAGTCCTCCTCCAGAACCCTAACTATCTCTAAACTTAAAGAGTGGGTGAACACCCCACTAGTTTGTCCAAGACTCTCTAAAAAGGCTTTCCCACTAACTATTTTAGCAAAAACACCAAGTCACTTCATCTTGCAAACTTGTCTACCCCTAAGTTTATTATATTTGACTTAGTGGAAACATGCAGATGAACTCATGTGATAGCTCCATTTTTTAATTGGTGGAAAAATGCATGGGTAAAGGGCCCCCCTAGGCTATCCAGGCATTAATATGGTCAAAATTAGACCTCTAACATGTTATGCTATCATATGCATAGCTAATTTTCACATAAAAGAAACTTTGGGACCACCTAATGACCCTTCAAAACCCTATTCAAGTTTAAATTCGAATTTCCTCTTGATAATGACCCATCCTAGCCCTTGTCAAGTGGGTTTACTTAATCATTAACAAGGTAATTAGTTTTAGGGTAAAATGCCACCATGACCAAAACCCTAGATGATAAGTCATTAACACACAAAATCCACAAGTTTCAAGTGACACATAAAAGCACATTCCACATCATCATGACATGTCCCTAATTCATATTTGTGATTAAAACTTCCACACACAAGCAAACTTGTATTTATGAAATAAAATACATCACAATGAGGTTTTTGAATCTTCCAAAGATTCGCCTTGGCTAAACCGTGTTCACATAGGTTTGGACCTTGTTTCCCCCAAAAATTTCCATGGTTCCACTTCATGCACACTAAACCCAAGCATCAATAGTCGAAGGAGGTCATATAAAATACATACCATAAATGCATATGAATTTAAATGTTACATAATCCATATTAACATAATTCAATGGAATTCCTTTACTTAATCATTTCAATTAAACATTTGAAATGTTAAAATATCAAAATTTGCACATCACATTTAATCATAAATTATCATAATCAAATTAACATTTTGCATCACATCATAATCTAATTTCTATCCTGCCATGTGTAAAGTTGCATTCATATTTGTTCAGTCATCCCATTCACAATATTAGGTTCTTAGTATATGTCATAGATGCAAAACACTATTGTAATGTCAAAATCAATAAAACAAACCACTGCCCATTTAAGTCTCGAATAAATGTGAAAATATCAAAGTCTTGAATATCAAAAAGTGAGTAAAAATATCTATGCTATGATGGGTCAGGGTGAGGCCTCACAGGCTAAAAATCTATAAGAACTAAAATCTATAAAAGGGAAAAGGTACCAATTGTTAATGGAGATTTATATGACAAAGAATTAGATAGGTTAGATGATTGGATTGAGAAAGTATCAGTAGGGAATAAATTCATGGAAGGATTGTACGAGGACATCTAGGAGATAAAGAATAAAGCTCAAGGGCAATTTTTGGAAGCGGACAAATACTACAACGTCACGAGGCTAGAGATTTTTGAGGATGAGTCAAGAACAAAACTTTATTTGGTGTAGAAAATAGTTCAACAGTTCAAAGGTTTATTTGAAGTTGCTTCGTCTGAAGATGATTTCAGACAAATTTTCAAAATGAAAGAAGCACTGTTGGAAGTAGACTCCAAGTTAGACAATTTTGTTGAAATGAGGATAGAAATAAGTAACTATTGCTAGGTTGTACACAATAAGTATGAGTCATTAGACTTAGCAAAGGCTAAGGAGATCATGGAGATAATTGGAAAATTCAAGAGAAAACATGTAGACATCATCTTGTTCTAAAGGGGAAGAAAACCCAGATGCTAGAAATTTAGTTTTGACACTTAGCATGATTTTGATTTTTTTGGTCCTTTTATCAAGGTGCGCTTTCTAGAGGTGTGCCAAATCAAGAGGTGCGCCAATAATTTTGAAGAAAAAGCAATGCATTGACCATTAACTATCAGTTGCAATTTTTGAGCATGTCATGAATCAGAAATGCATTTTGAACATAGTTCAACTCCTAGAAACACCTAAAGAAGGCCAAGCTTCCATTTTTATAAGTCTCAGTGACTCTCAAATCATCTCATGACTTCTCTCCTCTTATCTTCTTCTTCTTTTATTGTTTTAAGTCATGTAAAGGCTCATGCACCTATTAATTGATATAAACAAGGGTGGAGACCTACTTAGCACCATTTAGAGAGTCAACTTGTATGTAAATAGCTTTATTTTATTATTTTTTAGAACTCCTAACACAAAAGGAGGAGAGGATTTCTTTTAAATACATGGATAATATGTATTCAAGGCTGATATTTGATGCAATAATAAATTCTATTAGTGCTTTCATTCAGAGTGTAGTAAATCTTTGTTAGAGAGTGTTAGTTTTTGTGAATTCATGTTCATGAATGATAATGGAGCTAATGGTTTTATTATGTTGTTATAATTGTGTTATCTTTTAACTCTAGTGTTTGCCTTATGTTAGAAAATTTCACTATTGTGATGAATTGGAGAAAGGATCACTATTGTTCTTACATAGTGTTTTGTCTCGTGTAAAAATACTTTTCGCAGCCTCGCGATTTGATGAAACGTGAAACATCTTTCAATTTTTATTGAAGTTCCCATTGACATTTGCATCAATGGAGTTGGGGAAGCATTGATCCTAATTTCATTAGTTTCCTACTAGATCCTTTTGATAATTTGATTCACAGACATGATGTTACTTTAGCTTATGTCCATTAGGAATTTCCTTTTCAACAATTTTCTTTATTTTCTTGTTACTCTAGCTTTGTCATTTTCTTTTCAAACATTTGGTTAAAATAGGAATTCATATAGTTGCATTGATAAATTACATTCATCATAAAATATAAAATACAAAAATATATTGGTTTTGTGGTTATTTTTTAGATAAGTTGTGCAGAATTGGTGGATACCAAAAAAGGTCTCCTTGTGAACATTCACATTTATCTTCAATTGAGTTACCCAACAGATTGAAAAACAACCATCTAGAATCTTGGAGTTGGTCATTGATAATCTTTCAAGAGACATATTAGAGAGAATTTTTTTCATTAGCATCATGCAAAATGAATGCTCAACATAAGTGGTGCTAGAAGGAGGGTGAGAAAACCATTTTGCCCAAAAAACCAAATTGTTGTTTGATAATTATGCAATTTTGGGAGTTATGTAATTTTGGAATCTATCACTGTCTGAAGGTTTTCTTTTCAAAGGTGCACTTTTCATAGGTGCACTTTTTGATTTTTTTCTTTTTACAAGGTGTGCTTTTCAGAGTTAGCACAAATTGGAAGATCTTGACCCACCATTTTCATTTTAGTGAGCTTTAAGGTCTTCATTCGATGGACATGAGTTCCTAGAACTTGATCACTTTTGCAAGCCTCACAGTGATAAGGGGATACCAATAATCCAACCACTCTCATTTCATGTTTCATCATCTTCCTCTATTCCACACTCGAACTTATCCCCACCCACTGTTCCACCTAGCTTTCCATCCATGGATTTCTTTGCAAATGCGGTAGATTCACCAATCAATTTGCAAGGTCCACTCAACAACCTTCCCAATAACCTTTAGAAATTATGCCCAATGTTCATCTACAGAGAAACATGGACAATTAAGGATCTCATCAAGGTTTTCAATGAGATATGTAATCAAAAACAAATTCAACAAGAAAATGTGGTCCTTTTCTTGTTCCCTTATACATTAGGGGAGGTTGCATTTAACTGCTATATAAATATGCCACTAAGATCTATCCAAAATTGGTTAACTTTTGAAAAATTGTTCTTGGATCAAGTTAAAACAATCATTAATCTAATCATGATACACCACCAGTTCATATCTATTAAGAGGGATCCAATAAAGACCTCACATTTCAACCATTGTTACAACATGACATACCACGAGTTGGAAACCTCTTACACCATACCAGTAGGGGCTGCAATTCAAATATATTTAAACTTTATGGACCACCTCACTACTATCTTCCTAAGGAGGTTTCCTACTATAGATATTGACACACTAGAAAATGTCTTTGAAGAAGCAGTCACCTTTACTAAATAGGCTAACCCTAATGGAGGAGGGATGATGGTTCCAACTCATGCCAATATGACACTACCACCATACTATGCTGGAGTGCAAGTGATGCCTAGTAAATATATTCTATTAACCCCAATCCCATTACAACATGCACCAGTTACCTCAGCTTCAACTTTAACCTATCCAAGATACGAACCTCTAAAATTTTTCTTCTTTGAGGAAAAGGCCACACCATCTAATGAGGATAATTTCACAACCAAGCTAGATTAAATAAAAAAGAGCATGTCTTAGATAACCAATGAGCTAACCTACTTGAGGCTGTCAAAAGGGCAAAACAACCAAAGAACAAATACAACCCCTTACAACAATAGGTACAGTCAAAATTACAACAAGAATTTCAGTGAAAATAACACCACATTGAACAATTTCAACCTATCCAATTGGAACAACAATTTCTAGAGACAAAATCGACAATGGAATACCTACCCAAACAATGGAAGTATCAATAGTGACAACAATAAAAATGCTTAGTTCATCGACATCAATCAACTAGATACCAATCAAAGTATAGCCAATGATGACAACTCATTTTTTAACTAAAATCAAGAAATGAACCAAAATTTGCATTGTGTTAATAACAAGTCCTCTCTCCAACTCAATACCATGATACTAGAATCTTATGATTCTTCACAAAAAATTGAAGTAGGAGACTAGCTCAATGAAGAATTTGTCCTTCCATTCAACCAAGAATCAGACCCTGAACCAACAGAGACGTTTTGTTTTCAGAATGATAACCAGAATACTTACAACTTACATAATCAAAGGGAACCCATGACTAATGGAATTCCCCTCAGATTACAACAACAACACCACTAGACCCAAGAGTGAATAATAATTCTACACCTACAAGAGCACCGTTCTATGGCCAACAAGTTTAGGCACAAGCAAACATACCTATTATACTAAAGAATCACACTTGATCAACTAAAGATTATAGTGTCATTGAAGAATTAAAAAAGACCAAGGCTAATATTTCCATGTACGATATGCTACAAATTTATCTTAGTAAAAGAGAAACACTATTGAAAACTATTGATGATACAAGCACAATGCTTGAAGCTAGCCCTCAAAAGACAGTATCATCATAGGTCAACACCTTTGAGACTATGTCTACTATGTATAAAGATAAGGCTAAAGTGCCCCCTTTCTTGCTCAGTCTTAGAATCTTTGGAAGAAATCTTCACAATTACCTCATAGGTTCAGGAGCTTCTTGCAATGTCATGCCACTTTCAATATCTCAAAAGTTAGGAGTCACCCCACAACCCACGAATCAAATAGTGATCTAGCTTGAAAAAATAGAAGTGAAGGTCATAGGAGTATTGAAGGACATTCACATACAGTTAACTAAAGACCCTTGGATCCAAGATATCATTAACATACATCTGGTAGAGATTTCAAAAACATATGGTCTATTACTAAGCAAAGAATGGACCTAGTGCCTAAGAGGATAGTCCTCAAATGACTTCACGCAATTGTGGTTGTCTCGGAAGGGATTGAATGACCAGATTGAAATAGATGCAGAGCCAAAATTAAAGACAATGGTTATAGAGTATAATGCTCCAAATGAAGTAGCATTTCTTCAATTAGACTTATGCTCTTATAGGGTAATGGCTCTTGATATAACTTCAACTGGAAAAATGGATAACCCGATTATAGGATCATAGAAGCCCACTCCATGGGAAGAAATTGTGATGTAGTTCATAGATAACATGGTTTCAAATCTAAAGTGTTTATGGGAAGAAGTAGATCCAAATATCTTACTCCTAGGATTTTGCAAGTTGCATAAGGCAAGCCATTCATAGTTTGAGTGCTTAGACTATCAAGAAGGAATTTCTTGGGTACGAACTCAAATAACACACTCTACAACTAGTCAAACCACAAGTGAAATACCCCAAGACAATTCAAGTCACTCATGCATGTCTACAATCATGAATAAAGAAGAGGAGATATAAGAATATCTAAATGGTTCATATAGTGTCACCTCTTTAGATGGGGGATCTTTATCTTCTCTGCCACTAGGGATGATTAATGTTCTTAGAAGGAGATGCTTTGTGAAAGGTCAAGTGTGGACCTCAATGGTCGTTAAACCTAAACTACAAATTACTAAAATCACAGAGTTGATTGAGGAAATTGAAGATGAACAAAAGAAACAAACCATCTCTATATTGAGAGTAACCACTATTAAGTCATCAAGCCCAACACGGGAAAAAATGCAATGGGTCTCGAAGAAAAAATATTTTAAAGTCTAAGTAAACGAAAAGCTTAGGACAAATAAACACAAGTCGAGAAAACCAAAAGAACAACCAATATGAACACTCAAGTTTAATGGTTCCAAATTTAAATTAGGAGTCGAAGAAGGTATTGAACTAGTTAATCCCAATGATAGGTCTTTTTACACTGCATATCATTTACAATTCATGCGTATTATCAATCTTGCAGAATATGAATCCTTGATACATGGACTTCTCTTCGCATTAGAAAAGGATGTCAAAGCTCTCATAGTTGAAGGAGCTTCCGAGTTGGTGATTCGACGAGTCAAATTGATCTAGTCTTGCAATGATAAAATGTTGGTTTCTTAACGAAAAGAATTTGGGACTTGATGGAAGGTTTCGAAGCCCTAAACATAATATCTATTTCAAAAAGAATAAATGTAGTTGTCGATGCCCTTGCAATTTTTTCTAGTGCATTACAACCCATGGAAAGAATGAAACTCAAAAGATTCTCAGTACAATATTACTAAGTGGTTTGGTAAACATTGCCTCCCATCTGATGTTAGTTCAACCATCAGAATTGATCATGACTTTAGCACACCATTATGTGCTAGAAGAGAAAGTGGTCAAGAGTGTGATCAGAGAGATAATCCTAGACATTAGACCTCAGAACATTAAGAAGTTCTTTCATCTTCTATGAGTAGATCAATACCTACAAATCACCTATGACAACACAAATAGATGGTACAAGGAGAATGAGTCAAAAGCCAAAGAGTTGGTGCAAGGGAAGTACCTGATTGACAAAATACCTTTGAGTAGGAGAAGTGGAAAGTTTGGTCACATGACTTGAGACTATATGATAGATGATATTGGCTACTCAATTGTTCTTCTAAGTAGAACCATGGGCCTTCCTACAACTAGTCATCTAAAAACATGGATGGTGTACTTCATAGAAACAATTAGAATGAGGAAGATGCCTATTGATTGGGTCACTATACTCAAGGACAATCTGGATGAGTAGTTGATTTCGGTAAAGAATGACACCTGCTTTTATATAACATCCTACATGGTGTATCTTTTAGCGACAAGACCCATAGATTATTTGGGACTGTACATGAAGCGAAGTATGTAGGATGCAAATGCCTGGCCATATATAGTTTATCCCTAGCTGGTGAAGAATAAACCCCCCTTACAAAGTTTTGAATATAGGGTGGTCGAAGATGGGTCTATATTTTCCATCCTTTGGTTCATCAAAGGAGATTATGCCAAAACAATATCAGTAGAATCAACAGCATAGATAACACAAATTGGAACTTATTACATCCAATTCAAGACATTTACTTATATTTGGGTAGTTAGAACTCTCCTGTGCTCAAAGAAGCTCCCACAATATCCGTCAGATAAGCTATTGCTATTGGAGATAAGGTGAGGAAGCAAAACAAGAAGACTTTGGTCTAACCAATCACTATCGGGGCTTTCAAAGTCAAACAAAAGCAAGACATGGCCAAGTTTGATTCAGAATGAGATTAGTATCCCCTTGATGATTACTAGTCACCTCGCCCATATTTTGACAATATTAGGATGGTGTAACATTTGGTGGGAAAGAAGTTTGTTCTTGAAGTAGAACTAGAAGATCATTGGATGAATGTTATAGATGACTATGATATCCAAATAAGAGACTATTGTAGAATGAGCCTACAATTTGTTGAAAAGGTGCTTAATAGGGAGATACTATTGGAAATATTGTAACAACCTAAGTTACTTGAGAGGGGAAGGGTGAATTGAAAACTTCTAAAACTTTCATCCAATTAGCAATTAATCCTTTATATGAATTCTGATCTAACTTCATGCATGAGAAACTTAGAAAACATGAAAGCATACATAACACTTTAACACATAGATTTGGTGACCCAAAAAACTTCCAAATAGAAAGTAAAACTACGATGAGGATGATACCCACAAGCTTTACTACTGCAGTATAAAGTTGGCATGTTAAGGCTTACATTTATCACTTCTGATGATCTGCCTTGTTAGGAGCAATAAGGACTGCTAGGTCCACCTTGTGAAAGGATTTACAAACATACAATAAAGTATGCAATCGGTAAGGAGATTTACATAAGACTATTAGGTCTACCTTATTAAAGGATTTCACTAATCCACCTGTTAGGATGAAGCAGTAGCTGATCTCTAATCTGCAACTTGGTTTGTTGAATGAGATTCCCTTAAGTGTACAAATCACCTTGTTGTGATAAATAAATCTGTGTTGCTCCTTATATTATTGTAGCCTTTGTAATTCACACTTCTACTCTTTTTATAATGATCACATTACTTCCTCTTTGATTCCATGCATACACTGGATGTGATACAACACATTACATATATATCAATCCAATTACATAATTACAAAGTCAGCCATAATACAAGTTTACATAAAATATTACAAAGTCAGCCAAAGTGTAGAAACTCGGGCTCTAAAGACTGACTCAGTGAGGTTTCGATACTCAGCATCCATTGTCACTGCTTGACATCATCATGCACTCAGTAGACGCAAAAGCTTGATCCATACTGATCAGTTCTAAGTAGTCTTGAACTCGGTCTACACTTGTGACTTAGTGAATACTGTAAAACTCGTCATATAAACTGAATCACTTGGTTACCACTGCATAGCTTGGTAAACACTGTCACTGTGAACTTAGTATAAATTGAGTCACTTGGTTAACACTGAGTAGCTCGGTCAACACTAGACTTGCATCACATCAACTACGAACTTGGTAACCACTGCACAACTTGGTTTGCAATGGTAAACTCAACATACACTAAGATGCTCGATTTACACTGCTGATCTTCACAATAATTGTAACTGTTCAACATACACTGGAACTTGTCCAAAGGACTCAGTAGCAACTATAGAACTCGGTAACAACTAAAATGCTTGGTTAACACTATTAACTATACAATAAGCTCGATATGAACTCAAAATCTGAATAAGTGTATGTCACTAATAACAAACATGATTGGAATGTCAACAGATACCTCTCAAGGCAAGGAATAGGCATGCCCCCAAAGTGTTGGATCTCTTATACAATTGGGACAAGATATATGGAAGGCCCATTATGAATGTAGGAATTGGGCGAGAGGAAAATGATGATATTAATCATCGGGCTTGATATATTGTTGAATTGACAAGGAAATGGATCAAAAAGCCTTTGTTTCTAGACCTAGTCCCTCAAGCCCCAACTCTTCAAGCCACAATTTGACCCAAGAGGGGAAAGGAAATAAAAGTCATTGTACCTACCTATCATGTGAAGTCACTAGTAAGGTCATAAATAGTACATTGACACGAGTGAGAGGTAGAGAAATTTCAAATAGAGAGGGTAAAGAGAAAGAAGAGAAAAAGGGTCGCTTGGGTAAGGGATAAAGAGGAAGAGGCTCAAGCAGAGCTAGCTACCTAAGGAGAAAAAGCCCACCCTGGGTAGGAAGAGGCTCAACTAGTAGAAGAGGACCCACCAACATGAAATGACTCTCCAACAGAAGCCTCCTCATCAATACCTAAAAATGCCACAACTGAGATGATAGTGGTAGGGGAAAAGAGGAGGAGGTTGAAGAAAAAGAGCACTCCATCACCTTAGGTGCCCAAAAACATCCCTGAGGTAGAAGATGAGAAAGAAGGGGAACAAATAGAATATGTCCCCTTGAAAAAAAGAACCCGCTCAACTAGAGCCATAGAAGAAGAAAGAAGAAGGAGTTTAACTCAAACATTGCCTTCTATTCCTCTAGAGCCTATCCATGTTGAGATCCTACAAGAGGAACAATAGAATTGGACTGAATAAATGGAAGGTGAGGGAGCTAATAATTTTCATATCTTAGATTTTGACTTTATATTGGTAGGGATTGAAATGGTAGGAGAGAAGATATGAGAAACTACTCTGAATGATCCAATGGGAGAAGATTGGAATCAATTAGCTCCCTTACCACAAGGGCCTCTTACTATTATTCCTCCACCATCACATGATCTTTTGTTACTGCCTCCTCAATTGAATCAAGAATCAATTTCCCTACCTCCTCCAATAGCCAAACCAAAGAGTCATACCTTAGAGGAAGGAGAATATGTTCAGTTGCATGATGATGAAGTAATAGAGGAGGGACAGATTGTAGAAGAAAGGCATTAAGCTCCTCCTAGGACAGAGACTAGGTCCCTAGGACATAAAAGCTCACTCTGATGTTCTTCCTCAACATGAGAAGACTCTGGAGAGGAGTGATAAGGAAAAAGGACCAGTGTAAGAACCCACTTCTTTGAAACAATATATATCACCAATGGGAACAACTCCATAATGGTTGAAAAATGAGGTCTTATTTAGACAAAAGAGATAGGTGGAGTTGACTAAATAAGGGGGCATGTAGAATTTATAAACAATAGTCAAGAATCTTGAGCCACCCAAGGGTGATGCTAAAATGCTGGCTTTCATTATGACAAATTAGGACCAAGATCTTTTGGTACATATTGTTATTCTACCTTCTTACACAGATACAAAGGAGTTGACCCCTAAGGAATATGAGATAAAGGAGATAGTATTAGGGAAGCCCATAATGGATAAAATATAACTTTTCACCACCATAGGCCTTAAAAAAGTATTCTCGCACCTGGATAAGGATGAGCCAAAGATTTTGGTTTTGAGGAAGTAGAATGAGCTACTAGGAGAATATTTGATTGAGATAGTGGGTCCTATAGACCTTGATCACCTTGAGATTACTTTGGGAGGGTAGTAGAGAGAAAGGAGGCAGGGTAGTTATTGGGAGATTCATTTTTGGGTGCTTGCAAAAGGTGGTGTCACAGTTTTGAAAATAGAGAAGTACAAATAATAGAAGGTAATTTGAACCTTCTACACAACATCCAAAATAATGTTGACAAATTGGTTCTATTTTAAGTAAAGATTTTGGGCTAACTAATGAAGTGTGTACCTGGGCTAAAGATCTACAAGTATTAAAATCTATAAAAGGGCAAGGGTGCCATATGTTAATGGAGATTTATATAGTGGAAGAATTAGATAGCTTAGATGATTGGATTGAGAAAGTATCAACATGGAATAAAGTCATGGAAGGGCTATGTGAGGACATCCAGGAGATAAAGAATAACGATCAAGGGCAATTTTTGGAAGCAAATAAATACTACAATGATGCTAACCTAGAGATTTTTGAGGATGAGTCAAGAACAAAACTTTCTTTGGTGCAGATAGTAGTTCAATAACTCATAGCTTTATTTGAATCTACTTTGTTCGAAGTGACGTCAGACAAATTTTCAAAATGGAAGAAGCATTTTTGGAATTAGACTCCAAGTTAGAAGAGTTTGTTGATACGAAGATAGAAATAAGTAACTATCGCCAGGTGGTACACAATAAGTATGAGTCATTAGACTTTCTAGAGGCGAAGGAGATCATGGAGATAAATGAAAAATTCAAGAGCAAATATCTAGGCATCATTTTGGTCTAAAGGGGAAGAAAACCTAGATGTTGGAAATTAAGTTTTGACACTTAGCAAAATTTTGATAATTTTTGGTCATGTCATCAAGGTGTGCTTTTCAGGGGTGCACCAAATCAAGAGGTGCATCAACAATTTTGAAGAAGAAGCAGTGTGCTAACAATTTACTACCAGTTATTATTTTTGAGCATTCCATGCATCAGGAATGTGTTTTGACAATAATTCAACTCTCCCATAAACACCTAGAGAATGCCAAGCTTCCATTTTTAGAAATCACAAATCATCTCATGACTTCTCTCCTCCTATCTTCTTCTTCTTTTATTGTTTTAAGTCATGTAAAGGCTCATGCACCTATTAATTGATATAAACAAGGATGGAGACCTACTTAGCACCATTTAGAGAGTTGGTTTGTATGTAAATAGCTTTATTTTATTAGTTTTTAATGTGAATTACATTAGAAGAGCTCTCACTCCTAACACAAAAGGAGGAGAGTATTTCTTTTAAATACATGGATATAATATGTATTCAAGGACTATATTTTGATGCAATAATAAATGTTATTGGTGCTTTCATTATGAGTGTAGTGATTCTTGCCAAAGTGTGTCATTTTTTGTGAATTCATGTTCATGAATTATAATGGAGCTAATGGATTTATTGCGTTGTTATAATTATGTGATCTTTTAATTCTAGTGTTTGCCTTATGTTAAAAAATTCCACTATTGTGACAAATTGGACAAAGGATCACAATTGTTCTTACATAGCATTCTATCTTGTGTGAGCACACTTTCTGTGGCTTCACAATTTCATGAAACGTGAAACATCTTTTAATTTTTATTAAAGTTACCATCAACAATTACATCAGTGGAGTTGAGGAAGTGCTACTCCTAATTTCATTGGTTTCCTACCAAATCCTCTTGATAATTTAATTCACAGACATGTTGTTGCTTTAGCTTAAGTCTATTACAAATTTCCTTTTCATTAATTTGCTTTAATTCTTGTTACTCTATTTAAATTGTCATTTTCTTTTCAAACATTTAGTTAAAATAGGAATTCATAAAGTTACATTGATAAATTGCATTCATCATAAAATAGAAAATAGAAAATATATTGGTTTTGTGGTTACATTTCAACAAAGTTGTGTAGAATTGGTGGATACCAGAAAAGACCTCCTTGTGAAAATTCACATTTATCTTCAATTGAGTTACCCAGTAGGTTGAAAAATAGCCATCTGTAACCTTGGAGTTGGTTATTGATCATCTTTTCAAGAGAGAGATTTGAGAGAATTTTTGTTGTTAAAATTGTGCAAAACAACCGCTCAATATGTCCCTTTAAATTTGAACTAATGTGGTTCAAGGAACCAGTGTTCATGGATTTAGTTGTAGATTGGTGAGATTTAGCCCCAATTATGGAAGGCAATTTTGTTTTCCAATTCTTTGAGAAATTGAATATGCTCAAGCAAAAACTCAAGTCATGGAACCGGTTGAATTTTGGTGACATTTTCAAGAAAAGCAAGAACTCAAAGGCTATTTGGGGGCCCTAGATTAAAAAATCCTTGAAGAAGGCATGGATGCAATGGACTTCAAAATTGAAAAAGATCTCCTTTTCCTATATGGCAATATCTGACAAAGAGAAAAGATATACTGGAAGCAGAAATCAAAGGAAACCTAGTTGAGAGAGGAGGATTACAACACCAAGTTTTTTCATAGCTCAGTCAAAGTGAGGAAAAATATTTATAGAATTCTCTCTATAATGTACAAGGATGGAACTTGGTCCAATGATCTAAAAGTAATCAATCAAAGGCAATTTCCTTTTTCTCAGATCTATGGCAGGCTAACTCGGTGAATAGGAATCCAACCTAGGATGAAATTCTTCAAGTTACCCTAAACATGGTATCTCAAGCAAATAATGCAATGCTGATGAAACCTATTATAATTAGAAAACTAAAAGAATTTGTCTTTGGTATGAGGGGTGATAAGGCCTCAAACCCAGATGGATTTCAACCTATTTTCTACCAAAAAATTTGGTATCTCTTAAAGGATGATTTTGTTCAGGTCGTGGAATAATCCAAAAGAAAGGGCTTCATTTTTAAGGATTTTAACAACACCTTCGTCACTCTCATCCCTAAGAAGGATAAATTGGTGTCCTTTGAAGAATTTTAGCCCATCTCTTTATGCAACATAGTTTACAAAATCATCACCAAAGTGGCAACAAACAAACTTAAAAGCATTATGGGGAAAATGGTCTCCCTACAACAGAGTGGCTTTATTCCCAATTAGAATATTGTGGATGGTATAGTTGTGGCGCATGAGGCCATACGTTCTTCTCACTCAAGAAACAACAAATATATGATGCTTAAATTAGACATAAGGAATGTCTGTGATCTCATTAACAGAGGATTTCTTTTGAAAGTTCTGAAGAAGTTTTGGCTTCAACAAGGGCTGGATAAAATGGGTAAATAGCATGATCTATGGTGACTGTGCCTTAATCCTGGTCAATGGTAGTCCCTGGGGTTTTTTTGATACTTCATGTGGAATCAGCCAAGACAACCCTTTATCACCTTTTTTTTTCATTATTTTGGTAGAAGTGTTGGGTAGATCAATTTTTCATTTCCAGGTGAATAACCATTGTAAGGGTATCACAATTGTGAGAGGTCAATGCTGAGACACATTCTTAGTTCATTGATCACACATTCTTCTTCAAAGTTGCAACAATGGTAGATGCAAGACTGATGAAGAAGGTTCTGGATGAGTACAACTTTTCTTCAAATAGTTAGTTAATTGGAGCAAATCATAAATCCTCTTCTTTAACATTGAAATTGGAACTCAACATGTCATAGGAGATATTTTTGGAGCTAATATTGGCAAACTTCCTAGTAAATTCTTAGGCATCCTCATATTTTTCGGCTCCACCAAACATGGAATCTGGAAGGAACTAATTGACAAATGCAAAGAGGGCATGGATGGCTAGAAGGGAGGGTGGTTAACTTTGGTAGTGTGCATCCTTCTAATTAAATATGTGATAGTAGCAATGCCCATATATTCTATGTCATGCTTCAAGATCCCAAATAAGGTGATCTCAGTCATTTAACAAAGTATGTGCAAATTTATTTGGAATGGAAATTAATAGGAACATGACATATTTTCTCTCATGGCTTGGGAGAAAATGTGTCTTCCGAAGGGGTGTAGGGGTACCGGTTTGAGGACTTGGAAAATTCTAAACACAACACTTGGAGAAAAATTAGTTTGGTAAATGTACTCGCAACCAAACTAAAGGTGTGTCAAGGTCTTGAAAGTGAAACATTTGGATAGTATGAAAAATGAAAGAATTTTGACCCTATCCAACCCTCCTCGTGGATCAATCCTTTGGAATTTTATAATAAGTTATCCTTCGCTAATTTTGAATCATATTACGTGGTAGGTGGGAAACAGATCAAAAGTAAACTTCTGGTTTGATTCTTGTGATGCAAACAAGCCTCTGACTAAAGAAGGGTTTCTACGCAACATCATTGAAGTAACTGAGGAAGCTTGGGGGGGAAAAGGTGATAGACTTTGTGGATGTACATTCTTCACTACCTGCAAGCCCGTTTCTGGGAAAGATCTGACCCTTCTCCATTTTTCCCCATATGACAAAGAAGCATTATCTTGATTATTTCAAAACTGGCCAGTCTACGAAACTTAAGACAATGATGTTCTAAGATGGTGTGCAGGAAAAAGTGGTAATTATAAAGTGAAAATTGGTTATTCCCTTCTTGATTCCTTCCACGGGTCAATTGAGTGGGAGAAAAAGCTATGTTGGCACAATGCTTGCCTTCCTAAGGTAGGAGTATTTACATGGTTGGCGAGTCATAAGAGAATTCTCATAGGAGATCGCTTGATAAAAATAGGCCCATTCAGATGCGTCCTGTGTAACAAAGTCAAGGAAACACTTGATCATCTCTTCCTGGAATGCAACTTTGCCAATGTTCTATGGGCTTTCGTTTTCGGTTGTCTAAATTGGTCAGGCCCTATGCCAAGCATGCTCATAGAATGCCTTGAGTCATGACCAATCATCCTATTTGGCCTCCATTTGGACAATCTCCCGTTCTATTGCTCTTTGGGAAATTTGGAAGGGGGGAAACGTGTATATTCTAGGACAAAGCAGAGGACATGCTTAGATTTTGAGAAAGGTTAGAAAAATCTATATTTGAGGTGGTCTACAATTCTAGTTCTAGGGTTAATCGGGGTGTTTTTCCCATAAGGACACAATCATCTAGAAGAACTATTTTTTCATCAAATTCAAGCCCGTTCATGGGCATTTGAGAGTTTATTCTCTTCTACAATACATGCTACCTAGTCTCCTCCTGAGCCCAACTGAGTAAAGATTAATTTTGACAGGGAATCCAAGGGCAATCTGGGTCCCTCAAATATTGGAGTAGTTGCACACTTAGAGAATGACAACATTTTAGCCATGAGTTCGAAAAGGATCAAGAATGGGATAAACAATCAAGCTAAATGTTTGGCAACTTTGGAGGCAGTCACTTTAGGAGCCAAACGTGGTATTTGAAATCTCCATTTGGAAGGTGACTTAGAGATCGTGGTAAATGGCATAACAGAGGGCAACATGGGTTCTTGGCATCTAGACAAGATCATCAAGAAAATTAGGAATTTATCTTTTATTATATCCTATTATAATAAATATTACAATGGGACTCAAACCACATCGGGTAATACTATTGGGCTACCATTGTAAGTTATACCCCTCTATATCAACCGACAATAGGCAATGCAACAGCACAAATAAACAAATGCGAATTCAGTTAATCTAAAATGGGACTCAAAGTTTATCCTGCGACTCAAATCACATTGCCGTTGACGGCATTGTTCTTCTCTGCAAATTATAATAGATATTATCTGTACAATTTAAATTGATGATATATAATATGGATTGTTTTGTGAAATTAACAATGGTTGTTACTAATGAATCATATTAATTAGTATTAATAATTAGTGATAATAAGTAAACTATTTTTTTGATACACATGATAGATAAATAACATGTGACAAAGATGGGCAGTAGATTATATGAGCTTGATTAGATTGAATTTTTTTTGTAATAATTCAGTTTAAGAGGAGATGAGAAATATGAGAAAAGATATTTTTAAAAAATAAAAGAAAATTAGATTTCAGATGAATAGGATTACTAGATTAAGTTTTATTAATTTTAAAAATTGTTCAATCTTCTAATTGTAATTTTAATATTTGTTTTACTTAACTTTTTTTTTTTTAATTTTAAAAGAGGGGTAAACGCTTTGACCTAGAGCTATGAACTAGTGAGGCCACAAACAGGGGACCTCATCCCCATTAGATTTGAACCTTGATGACAAGGATAACAACTCAACAACTTAACGATCACAACATGCCACTATTGGCTCAAAGGGTTTGTGGTAAACCTAGTGTGACTCGAACCGGAGTTGATGCGTAGCACCGGGATCATTAACCTAACACTACGCCTCACGACTCACCTTCACACCAACTCGGCTACTCACTCACCCTTAAAGGGTTTGTGGTAAACCTAGTGTGACTCGAACCGGAGTTGATGTGTAGCACCGGAATCATTAGCCTAACACTATGCCTCACGACTCGCCTTCACACCAACTCGGCTACTCACTCACCCTTAAAAGGGTTTGTGGTAAACCTAGTGTGACTCGAACCGGAGTTGATGCGTAGCACCGGGATCATTAGCCTAACACTACGCCTCACGACTCGCCTTCACACCAACTCGGCTACTCACTCACCCTTTTAGTTAACTTAATTAAAATATGAAGTTAAATATTATTCTTTTTAGTTGATATATAAATTAGACTAATATAATATTATTTGTATAATTTGATTTAAAGCTTATTACATTAACAATGTTAAATATATTTTATCTAGAATTTATCAATTTTCTTTAGATGATGCAAAAAAAATTTAGCATTAGATAAATTATTAAGATATATCACTATTTTTAAAATTTGAAAAGTATTTTAATTGATTGTAAATAATTGTCTTTTTAATCTATTTAATATTCTAGTTGTCTATTAATGTCTTTCTTCTAAAAAGACCTTCTATTAAATAACAAAACCCTATTTCATTATGATTCCCTTTGTCTAAATATTTGCACCCTTATTGAACAAATCACTTATACCAAAAGAGTTATGTAGAAGGAATTGTTTTTATTGGTGCAAGACCTTAGTGAAAAAAGATGGTATTTTTTTCTCAAACATGGATAACTAAGAATAGAGTTAACAAACTACTAATCAAACAAAAAAATGCCTAATAAGCAAAATAGATCTCAAGTTAATATCATTTAAACATTGTTAAAAGTAGAGAAAAACTAAAAAACTCAACAAAAATGTATCTAAAACTATTTATAAGGTAGCTCATCCTATTAAAAAAATTTCTCCGACCCTGCGTCCATACGATCCGTACGGTAGCCCTGGAGGCTTCAAAAAATCCCCAAAATTGCCCCGTGTCCAAAAATGACAAGCTTAATATGAATCCTGACTGCAAACGGCGTTCCAAATCCAATGGTGATGTTCGTTTGGGCTGAAAGTGCTCCAAAAATTTGCTGATCCCCTGATTTGAAGAAAACTTGCATTCAAATCTGCGACTGCCAACGGATAGGGGTATGCCTGTAGCTTTGCATGCAAAATCTAAAAGATACCCAGATGGTTTTTTCGGGGCTGCAAACAAAACCCAGAAAGCATTTTTCTTGCTGATGTACAGAAGATGTTGCTGTAGTGTAAATCAAACACCTTTAATAGTAAAAAATGACTCCAAAAATTAAAAAATGACCCCAGCAACCAAAATATGACATGCAAATGCTGGATCAGCTTCTTAAGTCCATCAATGGCATGCTGGAACCTGCAAAATTGACTGAAAACTCTAAATATGCAAGTTGGTTGTCAAATTTGAGATTAAAACCCCAGAGAAAAACTTTTTTTGTCAAAACTTTTCTGATTCTCAAGATCATCCTAAGATGCAAGAGAAGAGCATACTTCATTTTTCAAAAAATTACAATAAAATTTATTTGCCCCCCCCCCCCCCCTCGAATCTCTCAAATAAGGAAACTAAAATCTACTCTTGCACATAGAAAAGCTCTGATACCATGTTAGAATCTGAAAAGATTAATAACCCAGAAAACTAATGCAAAGAGTAAATATCTAAACTATGAATGCAAAAGATACAAAATCAAAATAGCATCATAGAGTTAGTCTCCAAGAGAGTAATGCAAATGCTAGAAGCAAAATAACATTAAGAGGATGCAAAAACAAGAGATGCAAATACAAGCCAGGTAGCATGCTTATATAGGCTAGGAAGAGGGAGGAGGTGGCAACACCAACCAATGAGGAGCAACCATCTATTGGACTAAAGATAGCAAAGTATCTTCCCAAGATAGCTAATGGATGCTCACATGTAGGAAGGTGACACCTCACAACCATTCACCTAATAAGACATGCTTTATTAACCTAAGCGAGATTATTAAAAGTGTAGGAAAAACCTACCAAAATAGGAAAAATAAAAAACTACACTAACAATTTGAATTGGGAGATCTGAACCTGAGGATAATTGTTTCACTCCCTCTCAATTATTCTAAATCATTCTAACAATTGGTATCAAAGTTGTGGTGTTAGTAAGGAAAGCTTGAAGGACTTATAGCTAAAGATCAAGGTGTACAAGAGAGAGATGCCCAAGCTGAACAAGGAGAACTTCCTTGCATGGAAAAGATTAATGAGATTGCTCTTATTTGGTATGGGAGATTCCACATCATAATACTTGGACAATGAATACATTAAGGTGCCTAGACCTATGATAGTTAAAAAAATGAAAGTGAAGCAGGAACACAACCAAATTTGATGATTGAACTTGTAGCAACCCTAAATTATATTGAATTTGATGATGTGAAAGATTGCACCACTACAAAGAAAATGTGGGACAAGTTGAAACAAATGCATGGAGGAGACAAAAATTTATTGAGAGCTAAGGAAGAAGTCTTGAGAGGTAAGTTTGATGATATGAGAATGAAAGAAGGTGAGACTATTGGACACTATTATGGCCAAATCAAAGAGACAGTAAATTCTTTTAAAGGATATGGAGGAATTATATGTAAAGAGAATGTGATAAGAAGTGTATTGAGAACTTTACTTCCTATTTATGCTATTAGAGTTTCTGCAATACAAGAGTTGAGGTGTACACTTGGTAATAATCTAAATTTAAATAGTCTAGTTAGTAGACTTACTACATTTGAATTATCAAATTTTGATAAATATTCACTTGCTAGTATTGAATTTTCATTTAAACTACAGCTAACCCTTGAAGGATCTAAGAGAAAGAGGAAGAGAAAGTATGTAGAAGTGACAATGAATTTGATAATGGCCTTGATGAACTTGAAGCATTATTAGGCAGAAGACTACCAAGAGGAAAAAGAAAATACAAAGGTGAACTCCCTATAATCTATTTTATATGTAACAAAGTTGGTCATATTGTTACAAGGTGTCCTAACAGAGATGAGACAAAGAAAAGAAAAGACTTCAAGAATCGATGGAAGAAGAGACAATAGAGATAACCAAGGTAATAAACACTACAAAGATAAAGGTAAGAAATTTTACTATATTGCTGAAGAAGATGGTTTCTAATAGTAATTCTGATGATCATGATGAAGAAGTTGTTTATTCTGTAATGAAAGACGATTTAATATGATGAAGATGAGAAAATGCATTGACTTCATATGTGAGTAAAAATGATAAATTGATAAATGATAATGGTTTCCTACACCATATGACAAGTGATACAAGTAAGTTTGAGAAGCTAGAACATTATAGTGGAAGTAGAGTTAAGTTTTGTAATGATGGACCATGTTGTGTGAAAGGTAAAGGATTAATTATAAAGAAAGATTTAAGATCATATGTTCAAGCAATTTAAATAGTTGTTGAGTGTGGAATAGTTGAATAGTTCAAGCAACCAAATTAAATTCTAAAATAACATGGAAAAGATCTATGATGCTACTAGTCAACTAATTGGAAGTGGAGAGAAAAAAAGAGGTAACTTGTTCTATCTAGACCTATCTAAATATACTTGTCTATTTTCACAATTTGAAGATGTTTGGTTATGGAATGTGAACTTTGATAACTTGGTAAGCATTAGTAAGATGAAAAGAGTCAAAGTGTTATCAAGATTAAGAAAACATGATAAACTGATGTGCAAACAATGTTAAATGGGTAAAATGACAAAGTCTAGTTTCAAGACCAATACCTATTCTTCTAATGATATTTTGGAATTGGTTCATACTAATTTATATGGTCCTATTGGAGTGCAAAGCTATTATGGTAATAAATATTTCATTCTATTTGTTGATGCATTTTCTAGAATGATGATTGTGATGTTTCTTAAAGAAAAATCTGATGCATTTAAAATATTTAGGTGAAAAATTTTCTAGAGTTTAAAAGGAATCATGAAAGAGTCTAAAGTGCTTGAGATCAGGTAGAGAAGGTAAATTCATATCAAACAAGTTCAACATATTCTCGAATGAAAAAGGAATCAAGAGACAAATGAGTCTACCAATGACTCCACCACAAAATGGTATAGCTAAAAGAAGGAATAGATAAACTATGTACTGTGAAAGGAAATTGATGATGCATAAAACATTCAGTGCTCTTCATATAGCTATGTGCTTGAGATATGAATTAAATAATTAAGCAAATACACATTTTTTATTAGGGGAACCACAATGGCTAGAAAAATATTGGATGTCATGGAAGTGTTTAATATTGGGAATAAATTATAATTTTTCAACAACATTCTTT
Source organism: Cupressus sempervirens (assembly GCA_028749045.1). NCBI lineage: Eukaryota > Viridiplantae > Streptophyta > Pinopsida > Cupressales > Cupressaceae > Cupressus > Cupressus sempervirens. Next base: position 853,344,326 of record CM053785.1, read on the forward strand.
TCTAGACAAATAAGAAACATCAATAGGTTATTGAGCATTAAATGCATGAGGGGTGTCCCTAAAAAAGGGAAACTGTAGTTACCCACTGAACATTGATCACGAGATTGGGCAATAGGACACACAAAATTTGGGATTGTTGAAAACTACAACTATGAGACATTGTCAAATCTACTGGAGAGACATTTACTAACAATGTAGAGTATCATATCTTTCGATTGGTGAAGAGGATTTGAAAAGATGAGACATCAAGTTGAGGTAGTGGCGTGAACCCACAATAGTGGGTTACACTTTTTTGGAGGAAGAAATTCCTCCAAAAAAGCGTGGAGGCCAAAAATTGTCCAAGAAGTTTTGATTGAAACTGATTTTAAAATTTTCGATCAAAAAACTCGACTTTTGATTGAAACTAACATAAAACCAAAGTTTCGATCGAAACTATGGTCAAGTTTTGATCGAAACTTGGTGACATAGGTTTCTGTGTGAGTTTCAAGTTTCGATCGAAACTTGACCATATTTTCGATCGAAACCCTAATCCACTTGAATAAATAGGGGCGTAGCCAGTTGTCTTCTCATTATTTCATTCAAAAGTTAGAGAGAGACCGGCATCCGCCTCATCAACCATCCAGAAAAGATATGAAACAATTGTTTTTTCCCTTCCTATATTGTTTTAGTTAAAATTTATATGTGTTTAGTATTTAAATATATGTTTCTTTGTATATTTTATTTTACTATTCATGCTTAAGCCTCTAATGTCATTGTGGATCTCTTAATGTAGAAATAAGATATTTCTTAAGGATAATTTTTCATCCATATTAGATCTAAATATATTATATTATCTTTTAATTTAAAGTTTATTTAAGTACACTCTAACTATTTTACCTAATCTAAACTCTAAAACTAGCCATAGTTCCACGACCTTTAAAAAATTTTCTAACATTAATTCTAACTTCAACTATAAACTTTAGTCCAATTTTAATCATAACTAAAATGCTAACCCTATTTTTTTAAAACCCCAATATAATTATTTCTCTAACCTCAGACGATGATAAAATTAACTATATATCACTAATCCAAACCCTTACCATGTGATGTAAAACCTCAACTATAAAGCCTAATCTTCACTCTAGCCATAACCCAAACATAAAACCGAGGTATGTCATTTAAACCCAAACCCTATTTGTGACCAACCATGATATAAACCCTAACCTTAACCTCAAATAATATTTTCAAACTATATCTAAACCTCAACCCAACCAAATTCTAATTCTCTCCCTAACTAAGAGATAATATAAACACTAATCGTAACCCTATCCCTAATCAAAGCCATAACTCTAACCATACATGGCACTGCATTATATGAATCCTAACACTGGCCTTTATTATAGCCTTAACCATAAACCATGACCTTAACTACAATCTTAATCATAACCAAATTTACGCTAACAATAATCCTAAGAAAAGTATTTCTCTAACCTAAGAATAATTCTAAACCTAACTATATCACTAATACAATTTAACCTAACCCAAACCTTAATCATGATGTTAAACCTGACCTTGACCCTAAAGCTTAATATTAGTAGTAACACTTACGCTAGCCATCTCCAAACCTAACTATATTTTTATTCCAACTTTTAACTCTAATTTGCTAACCATGATTTAAATAACCACACCATTTAACCTCAATGCAAAACCCTAAACCTAAACTTTATCCTAGAGTGTATATATATATATATATATATATATATATATATATATATATATATATATATATACATATATATATATATATGTATGTATGTATGTATGTATGTATGTATGTACATCTATATATGCATATGTGTCATGATATGTATATTTGCACATATTATGTGCATGTGTGTCTATATATATATGCACACATATGCACACACACACACACACGCACATGACAGATATATGTGAAAATTATATACATATCATGTACATATACACATATATCTTTATATACATATATATGCACATATTTACTTCGTGGACCTAAATTACACTTCACAAGTTTATGTGCACACATATGTCTAAAACCTTTGAACATTCAATCTAACTTAGATAGAAATATAACTTGCACACATGTAGTTCCTAAAAAGTCCTTGAGTTACAAACATTATATATAACAACATGTGTGTTTTAAAATATAGTTATTTTAAGGTATATGTTCATTTATATTTTAGGACTTCTATATATATGTACACATGTACACATGTTTAATTTTATTAAAACAATTTAGATACAAGTTTTTTAATTTTATCAAATTGTACATACATATGTTAATATAAATTTCAAGTTTATTAAATGGCATACATTTTAATTTTAATATTTAGGTTTACACATTATACACGCACCTACATACATTGATATGGCCGATCAACAACCTTCTATCCCCCTTGAGCAGCCTATCCCTGGGCTCGAGCAGCCTATCCTGAGCCCTGAGTAGTAGCCTATACCTAGGCCTAAGCAGCCTATCTCGAGCCTTGAGCAGCAACCTATCCCCCCTTAGCAGCATCATGTCCCCTGTGATCAGCTACCTATCCCACCTCAGCAGCTCTATGATCGCACTAACCAGGAGATTCATAGACTTCAGGAATCCCTGACTAGTGGCTCATGCTCTAGTATTTATAGTGGTACATGCCAGAGTATCTTATGCAGCCTGACATTTATTCAAAATGAGATTCATGGTGCTGCCCCATATTCTACACATACTATACAAACTATCCTTGACAGTAAGAGACAAGAGGTCTCCTCTGGTCTTTCACTCCAGGAGGTGCAGGGCTTGGTGCCCAAAGATTTCCTGAAGAGGGAATGTTTCCCTCATTATCTTTCACAAAAGTATGTGAAGGGGTATTCTCCCCTTAAGTGTATAGATCCACAGATGGCTGCATTGATATACCCATGCTTCCTTTCTTCCCATGGTCATTAACCAAATAATGACCAAATTTCACTCTATTTTTCCTGATAGCTTTATGCAGAGGTTCGCTTATGTAGGGTGGTGAACTACACAAATTTACTAGAACATTTAGGAAAAGGGTATGGTAGATTGGCTAATAGGCAGCTAGGTCGTCCCCCACTAGCACATAGAATGATTGTCGAAGAGAGGGCGCCTGCTATTTCCCCTGTGTTAGGTCCATCAGCTGATGAGGCCATGCGTAGCACTCAGTTATGTGGGGTAATTCAAGGAGTTAGAGAGATTGCAGTAGCTATTATATCTATTTCAAGTGATGAGGTTGCTTAGTAATAGATGTATCGTCGACATTCCAGATGATCATCCTATGCTTCATCTTCAGGAGACTTGTAAAGTGCAGCAGGCATCCCTTCAGTGGCTAGCTTAGAGGGTCTCACTAGAGGGTTGGCACGAGATACTATGATTGGTCTGGCCGAGGATCTATTAGATACATATAGATTTGTATCAGAGCATCTTGGCATACCCATATCAAATGTTTGAGGTCATGTCCATGGTAGTATTAGGACACATCCTCAGCCACATTCCTCTCATCGATCAGGTAGTGGTCATGGTGGTAGTGCACATGATGATCCACCTACTGACCACTCTTTTTCTCTAGAGAGACATATACATACCACATACCCTTCAGCTAGTGTTACAGTGCAAGCTCAGAGTTCAAATGTGGGCCTTAATGATGTTGATTTGAGCTTGTCAACCACAGGATGGATGGACTTGTTGACACATGATGATTCTACATCTATGCCATCTCATTCACATAGTCCACTTGGCTCGTCATTATTAGGACATGTGCCAGTCACTAGTCATGTGGCCAATGTAGATGTAGAGATTGACCTTGATGCGAGGCAACAAAATCTAGATGCGTTAGTGGACGCGATCGATGCTAGGTAGTCTGAGTATCATCAGATGCCACCATCTACACAGGTAAAAAAAATTTGTTCATGTTAAAATTTCAATCATTTGAAACTAATTTAATTTAGACATGTGCATGTGTGCACATGTATGTATATCATGCACATACATTCAAATGTAATCATGTAGAGAAATTTTAATTTGATGTGTTGCATGTGCACATGTACAATGTAGGGGGCATGCCTCTTTTTACTCTAGCTTTGATGCTAGATCATGTACGTCGTCGAGACTCATTGGATGATGTCAGTAGTGGATAGGTAATGTTTATTTATGTTTTGATTATGTGTACATGTATTTCAATATCACTTTTTCTTGATTAAATGTATGTATGTATTGATATCACTTTCTCTTGAATTTATATATAGGGGTCAACACATCCTAGTGAGCACCTTGATGCTAGTCAGTCTTCAGACCGCATTGTAAGGAGGAGTGGTGATGATAGTCCTACACCTGATGATCTATAGTTTTTTTTATCTAGATGATTTGTTCTAGACTTTCATCCAGAGAGACATTCATATATTAGATAGGCACTTTATATACACACATTATGCATGTTATATTTATATTTGATTTGATATAGATGTACCTGGATCTACATGTCTACATGTGTGCACACTATTTATATTTGATATTATCTTCTGATAGAGCTCTAGATAGATACATGTTTTTGTTATTTGTTCTCAAGATGAATGATACATGTTACATTATGTTGTGGACTCTAATGTACATTATAGATTTAGATCTAGTATATTATAAATTGTTTCTATCTACGATATTTAAGTAATTTATTTAGATATGTACACATGTTTAATATATTGATTAAATTTAGAAATATATATATATATATATATATATATATATATATATATATATATATATATATATATATATATATATATATATATATATATATATATATATATATATATATATTTCATGTAATTTAAATGTCTGGTAATATATAATGTATTAAATGTTCAAGTATCAGGTAATTAGTTGTACACAATTCCTAACTCGAGTAAATCTATAGAACTCATCCCTTTTATTTGTACACATATCCTAGAATTTCATCCCTTAAGCCCAATGTTCTAAAATTCAAGTCTAACTTAAAACATGTACATGTTCAAAATTTAGTTTAAACAAATTGTAATTTAAACTTGAAAGCTCACATTTCAAGTAATTAGTTAAATCGAAAGCTCACATGTCCTAAAATTGAAAGCACATGTCCTAATTGATTAAATTGAAAGTGTACATGTGTTCTAAAATTGACAAGTTAAATGAAATAGAAAGTTCAATATAATAGAAGGTTAAATGAATTCAAGAAATTGAGTTAAAAATGAAAGAGTAAAAGTTTAATTTAGAAAATTAGTTATTGGACACATAATTTCAAATTGATCAAATAATTGTTCAACCAAATTTGAAATGGTTTGAAACAAATTTCAAATTGTTCTTGAGTTACATTTCAAATTTTAATCATAGTGAAATTTTAATTTGTACACATATTCTAGAATTTTATCGGGCCCTTAAGCCCAATGTTCTAATTCAAGTCCAACTTAAAACATGTACATGTTCAAAATTTAGTTAAACAAATTGCAATTTGAACTTGAAAGCTCACATGTCCTAAAATTGAAGGGTCACATGTCAGGTAATTAGTTAAATTGAAAGCGTACATGTGTTCTAAAATTGACAAGTTAAATGAAATAGAAAGTTCAATATAATAGAAACTTAAATGAATTCAAGACATTGAGTTAAAAATGAAAGAGTAAAAGTTCAATTTAGAAAATTAATTATTGGACACATAATTTCAAATTGATCAAATAATTGTTCAACCAAATTTGAAATAGTTTGAACCAAATTTCAAATTGTTCTTGAGTTACATTTCAATTTTTAATCATAGTGAAATTTTAATTTGTACACATATTCTAGAATTTTATCAGGCCCTTAAGCCCAATGTTCTAATTCAAGTCCAACTTAAAACATGTACATGTTCAAAATTTAGTTAAACAAATCGCAATTTGAACTTGAAAGCTTACATGTCCTAAAATTCAAAGCTCACATGTCAGGTAATTAGTTAAATTTAAAGGTCACATGTTCTGAAATTGAAAACACATGTCCTAATTAGTTAAATTGAAAGCGTACATGTGTTCTAAATTTGACAAGTTAAATGAAATAGAAAGTTCACTATAAAAGAAAGTTAAATAAATTCAAGACATTGAGTTAAAAATGAAAGAGTAAAAGTTCAATTTAGAAAATTAGTTATTGGACACCAAATTTCAAATTCATCAAATAATTGTTCAACAAAATTTGAATTAGTTTGAACCAAATTTCAAATTGTTCTTGAGTTACATTTCAAATTTTAATCATAGTGAAATTTTAATTTGTACACATATTCTAGAATTTTATCAGGCCCTTAAGCCCAATATTCTAATTCAAGTCCAACTTAAAGCATGTACATGTTCAAAATTTAGTTAAACAAACCGCAATTTGAACTTGAAAGCTCACATTTCCTAAAATTGAAAGCTCACATGTCCTAAAATTGAAAGCACATGTCCTAATTAGTTAAATTGAAAGCATACATGTGTTCTAAAATTGACAAGTTGAATGAAATAGAAAGTTAAATGAATTCAAGACATTGAGTTAAAAATGAAAGACTAAAAGTTCAATTTAGAAAATTAGTTATTGGACACCAAATTTCAAATTGATCAAATAATTGTTCAACCAAGTTTGAAATAGTTTGAACCAAATTTCAAATTGTTCTTGAGTTACATTTCAAATTTTAATCATAGTGAAATTTTAATTTTTACACATATTCGAGAATTTTATCGGGCCCTTAAGCCCAATGTTATAATTAAAGTCCAACTTAAAACATGTGCATGTTCAAAATTTAGTTTGAAAAATTGCAATTTGAACTTGAAAGCTCACATGTTAGGTAATTAGTTAAATTGAAAGCTCACATGTCCTGAAATTGAAAGCACATGTCCTAATTAGTTAAATTGAAAGCATACATGTGTTCTAAAATTGACAAGTTAAATGAAATAGAAAGTTCAATATAATAGAAAGTTAAATGAATTTAAGACATTGAGTTAAAACTAAAAGAGTAAAAGTTCAATTTAGAAAATTAGTTATTGAATACCAAATTTCAAATTGATCAAATAATTGCTCAACCAAATTTGAAATAGTTTGAATGAAATTTCAAATTGTTCTTGCGTTACATTTCAAATTTTAATCATAGTCAAATTTTAATTTGTACACATATTCTAGAATTTTATCGGGCCCTTAAGCCCAATGTTCTAATTCAAGTCCAACTTAAAACATGTACATGTTCAAAGTTTAGTTAAAAAAATCGCAATTTAAACTTGAAAGTTCACATGTCAGGTAATTAGTTAAATTGAAAGCTCACATGTCCTGAAATTGAAAGCACATGTCCTAATTAGTTAATGTAATGGACACCCTTGGATGTCCCAAAAAACTAAACCAAATTGCTGAAAGGAATTATGTCAAACAGTTTGCATTCAACTTCTTAAAACCCTTTATAACTCCAGAAATCAAACGTTTATTTGTTTGTTGTGTTTCGTACATGGAATTGGTATCATATAACATAAACAAGAAAGAAACTACAATAATATGCAAAGTGGAAATGAACGGCTGCTAATAAAATGTTATTTTCAAAATTCATAAAACCAAATACATGGCAGATTTATCAACTCACTAATTACTTCAGCAATATTGTCATAATACTCTAGCCCATGCTTACGTACTTGCTGCTACAATACTTTGTCCTCCAATCAGTCCACTACCTTCATAATACCATTCCCTCCAAGCGGCATAAGCGTCGAACAAGTAGTGAAGAAGATATGAGCAAAATATCAAATCTGCCTGTAGCCGGAAATGCAACTAAATTGCTTGATAATGAAGCCAATAACAAAGAATTCCAAAGGCCAAACCCCAAGGGAATGATGTCTAGAATGTTACAAGAGAGGATAGACGTCCTCAAATGCCAAGAACAAAGCTGCAACTCGCACACCAATTTCTTCTCATATTCAACCTGTCTAATGAAGCCACAAATGCTTCCTTTTATTCTATTCCCACGGGTCCCCTCAACTCTTATGGGAAATGTGGGATAAAAGATGTGTAATATAAAACATATATTAAAATACCCCTTATGTCTCCCTTGGGTACACATCACCATAAAATAAATATTAAAGTAACACTTTAATATTTTACAATTAAATTAGACGTTACTTTAATAAAACTTCAGGCATTAAAATGTATTAGCAATTGGACTCCGAATAATGCGAGTGATAGCTCATCGAAAAGCTCTCACCGAGGAGTATCGAATCCAATCACCAAAATTGATCTGCACTGTGTCCTGCCGACTTACTAAAAATAGTAAGTATGCCTGAAACTAAGTAAATCAACTTCGTTTTGGCCCAAACTGGAAATGACTAGGCCAAAACACTCCAAGATCCCATTAAACCCTTCGTTAGCCCTCGAGACCATGTAGAACAAGGCTAACGCGCACACACTTGGTCAACTGCTAAAATGGGGACATTACAGTCCGCCCCCCTTGAAATTGCTTGTCCTCAAGCAATCTCAGTCTAGCCTGCTGAATAACCTGCTCACTCTCCCATGTAGAATCTTCCTCCGGCAGGTCTTTCCATTTGACCAAATACTCCTTCACTATCCTGTTTCTAAGCTTCCTCTCTCTGGTATCCACAATAGCCTCAAGTACTAACACAAGCTTCCCCTCTTCATCCAAAGGGGGTAAATCTGCAGAAGGCACTACACTCTGACCAATGGCTTTCTTAAGCCTAGACACATGAAACACATTGTGCACTCGATTGCCCTCTGGAAGCTCAAGCTCATAGGCGACTTTTCCCACTTTGCGAATCACCCTGTAGGGACCATAAAATCTAGGTTTCAACTTTTCAGCTCCGCTCTTCTTGAGCGATGACTCTCTATATGGTTGTAGCCTCAAGTAAACCATATCCCCTACCTCGAAGCTACGCTCTATTTGGTACTGATCAGCATACAATTTCTGTTGATTCTGGGCCTGTTGTATATTCTCTTTGAGCACTTTCAGGATGTCCTGACTATCCTGTAATAAGTTTTTGGCTTTGGGCACTCTACTGTCCCCCAAAACTAAATCCATGAAGCTAGGTGCTTCATAACCATAGAGTGCCATGAAAGGAGTCATCTTGATGGACATATGATAAGTGGTGTTATAACAATACTCTCCCATATGCAACCATCTGATCCAAGCCTTTTGTTGTGTAGTTACATAGTTCCTCAAATATCCTTCCGCCCATTTATTCACAATCTCTGTTTGCCCATCTATTTGCGGATGATAACTAGTGCTAGGTGTAAGATCTGTACCACACAACCTAAACAACTCTTGCCAAAAAACACTCATAAACTTACTATCCCGGTTGCTGACAATGAATCTGGGCAGCCCATGTAACCTGAATATCTCTTTAAAGAAAAGATCTGCCACCTGTTCTGCTGTGTAAGTGGATGGAATAGCAAAGAAGTGAGCAAACTTCGTCAAGCGGTCCACCACCACATAGATGCAATCCCTTCCCTGCACTCGTGGTAAACCAGTGATGAAGTCCATCGAAATACTTTCCCATTTCCTATCAAGAATGGGCAAGGGTTGTAATAAACCTGCAGGAAATGTGTGTTCTCCCTTATTCTGTTGACAAACCATACACTCCCTGACATACCTCTGAACATCATCCTTGAGCCCTTTCCATGAAAACCGCTCTCGGATCTGCCTGTAGGTCTTGAAGACCCCCGGATGTCCTGCTGTGGGTGCATCATGAAATGCCTTCAATATCGCCTCTCTCAAATGTGATGACGGAATCAAATAAACCCTATCCTGAACTCTGATCAATCCATCTATCACCTCATAGCGATCATCCTGTATGGTACCTGAAATCAATCCAGAAGCCCAAGCATCTCCGACATACTCTGCTATAATCCGATCTCTCCAATCTCCTGAAATCTCTGCCAGAGCACATAAGTGAGGTCTCCGAGATAAGGCATCAGCCACCACAATTTTCTTACCTTTGACAAACTCTATGTCAAAGTCATAAGCCTGCAATTTAGTCACCCATTTTTGTTGCCGGTCATTAAGATCACGCTGGCTCATGAAGAATTTAATACTGTTGTGATCAGTCTTGATCACAAAACGTCCACCTACCAAATATGATCAAAATTTGGCCAATGCATGCATTATGGCCAACATCTCCCGGTCATAGACAGAATAACTTTTCTCAACTCCTCAGAGCTTCCTACTCTTGAATGCAATGGGATGCTTCTCCTACATCAATACTGCTCCAATCCCATCACCTGATGCATCACAATGAAGCTCAAAAGGCTTTGTGAAATCCGGTAGAGCTAGAACTGGACATGAAGACATTACCTGCTTGAAATGCTCAAAACACCTCTGTGCTGCCCCTGTCCACACGAAGGCTCCTTTCCTGGTAAGATCTGTCAAGGGTGTAGCAATCTGTGAGAATCCCTTAACAAACCTTCTATAAAAACCACATAAACCAAAGAATCCCTTAAGCTGTGTAAGGTTTGTGGGAGTAGGCCACTCTACAATAGCTCTAATCTTTTCGAGATCAACCCGAACGCCATCTGCACTAATGATATGCCCCAGGTAAAGGAGCTCAGTCATGCCAAACTCACATTTAGATTCCTTGGCATACAATGACTCTCTCTCCAGAATAGATAACACCTCCTCCAGATGATGTAAGTGCTCCTCCCAGGTCTTACTGAAGACCAAGATGTCATCAAAGAAGATCAAGACAAATCTCCTCAGCTGCTTCCTGAATACCTGGTTCATACAACTTTGAAATGTAGCAGGTGCATTGGTTAGACCAAATGGCATAACCATGAACTCAAAGTGGCCATAGTGACATCGGAAGGCTATTTTCTCAATGTCCTTTGCTCTCATCCTGATCTGATGGTATCCAGATCGCAAATCAATTTTGGTGAAGAAGCATGCCCCATGCAACTCATCAATCAGCTCATCAATCCTAGGAATGGGATACCTGTTTTTAATTGTTTTCTTATTCAGTGCCCTGTAATCGATGCACATGCGCATTGTCCCATCCTTCTTCTTTACCAATACTACTGCTGAAGCAAAAGGGCTCTTACTGGGCCTGATATGCCCCATCTCCAACAAATCCTTAATCGCCTTCTCTATCTCATCCTTGTGTTTCTTAGGATGACGATAGGGAGTAATCATAACTAGTTTGGCTCCCTCCTCGAGCTCAATAACATGTTCCATCCCTCTGTCAGGAGGAACCCCATGAGGAATATCGCTAAATACTTTAGCGTGTCTATCAAGTATCTTCTGAACATCTAGTGGATGACTCTTTTCTTGTGGCTCTGGTGAAGTTGGCATAATGTGGCACTCTGCTGCCCACTCTATGTCATCATGACAAAAAAGTCTCTGCATTCTCCTCAAGGACACTATTCTGCAACCTCCATCTGAAAGCCCTCTAAGTACCACAGTTCTCCCCTCATGCTGGAATCTCATCTCCAATTTTGCTAGATTGAGTGTGAACTCAACTAGTGAAGCCATCCATGTCATGCCGAGGATGACATCATAATCTCCCATGTCCACAACATAGAACTCATCTTCCAACTCGTAGCCATCTCCAAACCTGATGCGAAGATTAGATATCTTCCGAGTGCATAATAACTTATCACCGTTAGCCACCATGACTCTAAACCCATCATGCTCCTCTATCTGTAACCCTCTCCTGGCTACCAACTGTGCATCTATGAAGTTATGTGTAGCCCCAATGTCAATAAGAGATATAACTTTCTACCCTTGGATAGTACCCCTGACCTTAAATGTGATTGCCTTTTGGGCCCCTGTCAAGCGTGCCAACGATCTATCATCCTTAGGAATGTTGCTCTCCTCTATAGTGTTACCCTCATCTGAATCAAAGTGTTGATCCTCCCCTTCTGACTCTGACTCTTCTGCTGAAAAATACTCCATTTGATTTGCCTTAGCCTTGAGAGAACATTTATGAGATAAGTCCCAAAGCTCTCTACAATGGAAGCACAGCTTCTTCTTTCGAAGTTCATTCAAGGTTTCATTGTCTAGTCCTTTTGATCCTTCTTTGGGTTTGCTATACTCTTTCTGAAATGATTTTTTGTCTTTGTCCTTGCGGTAGGAAGAATCTATTGAATGGTTTTTTCCTTTGTATACCGAAGGGGCTAAATCTCGTGCCTTTTTAGTTGCTTCAGCTAACGTGAGTGGATCATGTCCCTTCACCCAACCTCGTAATGGATCAGCAAGACCATCACAAAATAACACCACCAATCTCCTAGGAGAGATATCAGTAACAAGTACAGACAAGCGCTGAAACTCAGCAATGTAAGCATCCACAGAACCTGACTGTTTTAACTGTGCTAGCTCCTTGAAATGTAACTCGGGATCCTTAGTGTCAAATCTCCCAATCAATGTTTCGGTGAATTCCTCATAGGATGTAATCTGATTATGCCCCAAAGTCACCATGCCATGATGCCACCATTCATGTGCAACGCCATCCAAGTGCATAGCCGCATACTTGATAGCCTCCTCCTCAAGCATAGGATTAAGCTGCAAGTATGTATCTACCTTCTGCACCCAAGCTCGTGCAGTCATCTTCCCTGAAGCATCATAATAAGGTAAAGAAAGTTTTCCAACTTTCTTCCTCAGCACAAAGTTTTGATTCCTCCCTCCTGCTTTAGGCATGTGTCTCATCCTCAAGTTCATATAATCTCTAAGAGAAATATCCGCCTAAAACTCTGGTCCACTAGCCTCCCAGTCCCTCCTGAACTGATCCTATAACTCGGTAATCTGCGGTTCGTTTATTGGATGAACCGGATCTCTGGGTGGAAAAGTGGGTAGAAGAGGTCTCGAGCTCACAGTCCGTGTTGGGCGTGCAACGTGTCTAAAGTTATCAGCCTCATTCCCATTATTGCCATGTCCATTATTACCATTAATGTTATTCTTAGGACCATTGTTGTTGCCTTGGCCTTCATGGTTATTGTTTCCCCCGTTGTTATTGTTTCCCTTGTTGTTATTGTTTCTGTTGTTGGCATCACCTGGATTAATATTGACACCCATCTGTCTAGCCATGAGCTGCAACATCATGTCCATTCGCCTATTCTGCTCCTGCTACATACGCTGCCCCTACTCTAATGTATCCAGTAACTGTCAGAACAGTACCTCCTCCTGATCTGGACCAGCATTTCTGCCTCCGCCTAATCCTGTATTCCTATCATCTCGATCACCCATATTATTGTCCTGATCACAGAATATCTCCTCTGTGTCTATATGGTTGAATTCAATGTCCCCCTACACGGATGTACTAGACTATTTGCTTTGCAAGTCTGAAATCCTATTTTGTCTTGCTCTGGTATCGCAGAAATTATAAGACCCCTGTCGCATGCTCAAACATAAATGCTTAGCCTGTGTTTTTTTTACTTACTTTTTCCCTCTATCCGGCTGTTCCAAATTCCCTATAAGACCTCCACAGGATGGCAGGACTTATAGCTCTGATACCACTGTAATGGACACCCTTGGATGTCCCAAAAAACTAAACCAAATTGCTGAAAGGAATTATGTCAAACAGTTTGCATTCAACTTCTTAAAACCCCTTATAACTCCAGAAATCAAACGATTATTTTTTTGTTGTGTTTCATGCATGGAATTGGTATCATATAACATAAACAAGAAAGAAACTACAATAATATGCAAAGTGGAAATGAACGGCTGCTAATAAAATGTTATTTTCAAAATTCATAAAACCAAATACATGGCAGATTTATCAACTCACTAATTACTTTAGCAATATTGTCATAATACTCTAGCCCATGCTTACGTACTTGCTGCTACAATACTTTGTCCTCCAATCAGTCCACTACCTTCATAATACCATTCCCTCCAAGCGGCATAAGCATCGGACAAGTAGTGAAGAAGATATGAGCAAAATATCAAATCTGCCTGTAGCCGGAAATGCAACTAAACTGCTTGATAATGAAGCCAATAAGAAAGAATTCCAAAGGCCAAACCCCAAGGGAATGACGTCTAGAATGTTACAAAAGAGGATAGACATCCTCAAATGCCAAGAACAAAGCTGCAACTCGCACACCAATTTCTTCTCATATTCAACCTGTCTAATGAAGCCACAAATGCTTCCTTTTATTCTATTCCCACGGGTCCCCTCAACTCTTATGGGCAATGTGGGATAAAAGATGTGTAATATAAAACATATATTAAAATACCCCTTATGTCTCCCTTGGGTACACATCACCATAAAATAAATATTAAAGTAACACTTTAATATTTTACAATTAAATTAGACGTTACTTTAATAAAACTTTAGGCATTAAAATGTATTAGCAATCGGACTCCGAATAATGCGAGTGATAGCTCATCGAAAAGCTCTCACCAAGCAGTATCGAATCCAATCACCAAAATTGATCTGCACTGTGTCCTGCCGACTTACTAAAAATAGTAAGTATGCCTGAAACTAAGTAAATCAACTTCGTTTTGGCCCAAACTGGAAATGACTAGGCGAAAACACTCCAAGATCCCATTAAACCCTTTGTTAGCCCTCGGGACCATGTAGAACAAGGCTAACGCGCACACACTTGGTCAACTGCTAAAATGGGGACATTACAGTTAAATTGAAAACGTACATGTTTTCTAAAATTGACAAGTTAAATGAAATAAAAAGTTCAATATAATAAAAAGTTAAATGAATTCAAGACATTGAGTTAAAAATAAAAGAGTAAAAGTTCAATTTAGAAAATTAGTTATTGGACACCAAATTTCAAATTGAACAAATAATTGTTCAACCAAATTTGAAATAGGTTGAACCAAATTTCAAATTGTTCTGGAGTTACATTTCAAATTTTCATCATAGTGAAGTTTTAATTTGTACACATATTCTAGAATTTTATCGATGTTCTAATTCAAGTCCAACTTAAAACATGTACATGTTCAAAATTTAGTTAAAGAAATCCCAATTTGAACTTGAAAGCTCACATGTCCTAAAATTGAAAGTTCTCATGTTAGGTAATTAGTTAAATTGAAAGCTCACATGTCCTAAAATTGAAAGCACATGTCCTAATTAGTTAAATTGAAAGCGTACATGTGTTCTAAAATTGACAAGTTAAATGAAATAGAAAGTTCAATATAATAGAAAGTTAAATAAATTCAAGACATTGAGTTAAAAATGAAAGAGTAAAAGTTCAATTTAGAAAATTAGTTATTGGACACCAAATTTCAAATTGATCAAATAATTGTTCAACCAAATTTGAAATAGTTTGAACCAAATTTCAAATTGTTCTTGAGTTACATTTCAAATTTTCATCATAGTGAAGTTTTAATTTGTACACATATTCTAGAATTTTATCGATGTTCTAATTCAAGTCATACTTAAAACATGTACATGTTCAAAATTTAGTTAAAGAAATCGCAATTTGAACTTGAAAGCTCACATGTCCTAAAATTGAAAGCTCTCATGTTAGGTAATTAGTTAAATTGAAAGCTCACATGTGCTGAAATTGAAAGAACATGTCCTAATTAGTTAAATTGAAAGCACACATGTGTTCTAAAATTGACAATTTAGATGAAATAGAAAATTCAATATAGTAGAGAGTTAAATGAATTCAAGACATTGAGTTAAATATGAAAGAGTAAAAGTTCAATTTAGAAAATTAGTTATTGAACAAAAAATTTGAAATTGATCAAATAATTGCTCAACCAAATTTGAAATAGTTTGAACCAAATTTCAAATTGTTCTTGAGTTACATTTCAAATTTTAATCATAGTGAAATTTTAATTTGTACACATATTCTAGAATTTTATCGTGCCCTTAAGCCCAATGTTCTAATTCAAGTCCAACTTAAAACATGTACATGTTCAAAATTTAGTTTAAAAAATCACAATTTGAACTTGAAAGCTCACATGTCCTAAAATTGAAAGCTCACATGTCAGGTAATTAGTTAAATTGAAAGCTCAGATGTCCCAAAATTGAAAGCACATGTCCTAATTAGTTAAATTGAAAGCGTACATGTGTTCCAGAATTGAAAAGTTAAATGAAATAGAAAGTTCAATATAATTGAAAGTTAAATGCATTCAAGACATTGAGTTAAAAATGAAAGAGTAAAAGTTCAATTTAGAAAATTAGTTATTGGGCACCAAATTTCAAATTGATCAAATAATTGTTCAACCAAATTTGAAATAGTTTGAACCAAATTTCAAATTGTTTTTGAGTTACATTTCAAATTTTAATCATAGTGAAATTTTAATTTGTGCACATATTCTAGAATTTTATCGAGCCCTGAAGCCCAATGTTCTAATTCAAGTCCAACTTAAAATATGTACATGTTCAAAATTTAGTCAAACAAATCACAATTTGAACTTGAAAGATCAAATGTCCTAGAATTCAAAGCTCACATGTCAGGTAATTAGTTAAATTGAAAGCTCACATGTCCTAATTAGTTAAATTGAAACTGTACATGTGTTCTAAAATTGAAAGTTAAATGAAATAGAAAGTTCAATATAATAGAAAGTTAAATGAATTCAAGACATTGAGTTAAAAATGAAAGAGTAAAAGTTCAATTTAGAAAATTAATTATTGGACACCAAATTTCAAATTGATCAAATAATTGTTCAACCAAATTTGAAATAGTTTGAACCAAATTTCAGATTGCTCTTGAGTTACATTTCAAATTTTAATCATAATGAAATTTTAATTTGTACACATATTCTAGAATTTTATTGGGCCCTTAAGCGCAATGCTCTAATTCAAGTCCAACTTAAAACATGTACATGTTCAAAATTTAGTTAAACAAATCGCAATTTGAACTTGAAAGCTCACATGTCCTAAAGTTGAAAACTCACATGTGAGGTAATTAGTTAAATTGAAAGCTCACATGTGCTGAAATTGAAAGCACATGTCCTAATTAGTTAAATTGAAAGCGTACATGTGTTCTAAAATTGACGAGTTAAATGAAATAGAAAGTTCAATATAATAGAAAGTTAAATGAATTCAAGACATTGAGTTAAAAATTAAAGAGTAAAAGTTCAATTTAGAAAATTAGTTATTGGACACCAAATTTCAAATTGATAAAATAATTGTTCAACAAAATTTAAAATAGTTTGAACGAAATTTCAAATTTTTCTTGAGTTACATTTCAAATTTTAATCATAGTGAAATTTTAATTTGCACACATATTCTAGAATTTTATCAGGCCCTTAAGCCCAATGTTCTAATTCAAGTCCAACTTAAAACATGTATATGTCAAAAATTTAGTTAAACAAATCACAATTTGAACTTGAAAGCTCACATGTCCTAAAATTGAAAGCTCACATGTCAGGTAATTAGATAAATTAAAAGCGTGCATGTGCCCTAAAATTGACAAGTTAAGTGAAATAGAAAGTTCAATATAATTAATTTTACACACTCCTAATTTCATCCCCTTATGACAATTTGAATTCAAGACATCGAGATAAAAATGAAAGAGTAAAAGTTCAATTTAGAAAATTAGTTATTCCGCCAAATTTCAAATTGATCAAATGATTGTTCAACCAAATTTTAAATTTTTCTTGAGTTACATTTCAAATTAGGAGTTGTCTCTATCTCATATCAACTGGATCAACTCGTTCTTGGATAACATTTAATATTTTCTCATGATAATCAATATGGAGCTTCCACTTACGTATTCTAGGTCCTTTGACTGGATGAGGAGTTAGACCAGTGGCAATAACATGGTTACTATATTGATATACCTTATTGTTAGGTTGATAATCAGTGAAATGGATCCCATTTTTTAGTACTTTTATTTGCTTCAAATATGTTCCTTGTACAACAACAGTACCTGCACATGTACATATTTAAAAAATACATCAATCTTGAATTTAAGTCAAAGAATTTGAACTCATTAAAAACATAGATACTTGACATGTGGATATATACATAATTCAACTATATACTAACCTGTGGGAAAAATAATTTCATCACTTATTTCAGTCTTTGTTATCTTCTCTCTTTCCATGGTGCAACATGATAAATAATAGCTAGCAGCTTCTACATTTTTTGATTCTACCATGACTACAAAAACATTTCCTACAGAAACTTATATATGTCAAAATTTTGGATACACATCATGTACATAAGTACATATATATAATAAAAATTAACCAAAATTATGAAAAATGTATACATGTACATGGTCCAGGTATATATATAGTTCATACATACCAACTCTGATCAATCCTCAAATATAGTCATAATCACTAGAAATCAATGGTATATCATCATAGTTTTTATCCTCAAACTCATTCATAATAATAACAACTAGTGGCACCAAAGTCCATTCACCCACATATCCATGTTCTTGATTAATGCAACCATCATCGTCTTCATCAATACAATTAGGAAAAAAAAATGAGTATTCTCTTGTGTACAATGACCACACATTACTATTTGTACTCATAACTGAATGCAAAGATCGTGTCTTCTCTACCCTCTTGCATGCATGCATTGATCTTCTATCAACACTTGAATGTACACAAGGTCCATAATTTAGTTAGAGATCATCTAAGGTAACATATTAAATATAAATTTAAGATTCAATTTAAAAATATGAACAAATTAATTTATATATACCTGACACCTCTCAAAACACGCTAAATGGTATGCCTTGATCCACTTGTGATGATGTGTTATCTATATTTGTTGGCACTGAAAATTGTGTTTTGTGCCACTCAACGACATCATGAGCATTATTAATGTGATATCCTTTATAGTCCATTTGACACTTTCTTAAAGCACATTTGATACAAGCTCCTGCACCATCATGCTCACCCTTTCCATGTCCACTCTCAAAAAAACTCCAAATGTGTGGTATATTAAGGTATCAATGATATCTACATAATGTATAAAATGGTCTAGCTGATTTAAATTGTGCTGTACATCCATCTGACCATACAAAATGTTTTTCTATTTTCCTATTTTTGTTTTTTAAATATTCAAAAAATGTCTTAAAACAATGTTCCACAAAATGTGTGGCATGTTCTTTGTCATCACTAATATAAAAGTGATACTCTTTTTTAATGACTCGTGCTTGATCTATACTTTCCACACCATCGAGATCAATTTGTGCATGTCGATTAGACACTTGAATTGAAGTTGTTTTTGAGATACAAAAGTGTAATTCTCTGCAAAGTCAACAACATATAGAATTGTTCCAAGTGGGAAAGTTTCTCTTAGTGTCTGAAATTGTTCTACTTGCCACTTAGCAAAAAATGCATGGTGTATATATGGTTGACTCAATTTACGAAAATTTGACATAAATTCTCCAGCCGATATCTCATCCTCTACATATTCTAACCTTGTTGATTCTTTTCCAGCTTTTGTTTCTGACTTTATGTACTTATATCTCTTACATTTTACCATCCTTGTCGTATTAGTATCTTCTTCTCTCAAAGGAACTTTAGTCAAGTTACCACATGTTTCACAAGTTCCTCTTATGCAATCTATTTCACCTATTCCATAATCATTTGGTTTGTCACATAAGATTGAAGTTATGAATTGACTTGATCATTTAGGAAAAGTATTTTGAGAAGTTCCACAACTTTCTTCTATCATCTTTTGAAACCCTTCATAGTACAGATCAAATTCAACATGATATCAACAAAACAATGTTTCAAAAGATTTATTTATCTTCACAAAATAGGGCTTCAATATTTCAAACATTGTTTGTCCAATCTTTACGTTAGGAGTTAAATTACAAAATGAGAGATACAATTCATGTTGAGTGACATCCAACCAATATTTTGTGTGTTGAATATATTCCTTAGGCCCAATCCTCTGCTTGATGATATCTCTTCTATTTGGTGAAGGATGACTATTATCAATCCAAAATTAAATAACTAAG
Organism: Cupressus sempervirens; assembly: GCA_028749045.1. Taxonomy (NCBI): domain Eukaryota; kingdom Viridiplantae; phylum Streptophyta; class Pinopsida; order Cupressales; family Cupressaceae; genus Cupressus; species Cupressus sempervirens. Next base: position 853,364,187 of record CM053785.1, read on the forward strand.
TTCTTAGCTATTTCCCCAATCATGTCAGATCAAGGAGCTCTACACATTAGTGCCCAATTGCCTTCTAATGTACTATCATTCAAATTGTTTCTCCTTTTCAGATAGTGTAGTACTGTCTTCCGACTATACCCGAAATGAGATGATAATGAAGAGATCTGTCTATTTTGGGATGTTTTCTTATTTAAAATAGATGTCAGTATCACTCTTCATGCAATGGATTTATCTGCAGATCTAGTTTTTTTCCCAATAGAATGTAACCCTTCCTCAACACTTTCAATAATATCTTTTTCTAGTTTAGAAGTCCTCCTCTTTTTTATACTTGTATCTATACCCAATACTCTCAGTGGCTCTTTTAATTCATCTTTAAGAAGTGAAATTGATAATAGTTGAGTTTTCTCCACTGTTGATAGATTCTCAAATTGTGCAATTATGTCTTTAGACTTTTTATTCAATTTCCTCTTCATAGTATGTGTAGGTTGATTAGCATATTCTCTCAATTTTTTCACATCGATTTCAATTAAATGATCTATGTTTCTATGATTAATTTTTCTCTTCAATCTTTGAGCTAAATTAACATTCTCATTTGTTGTTTGATCTCGGGCTGCACAAGAAAAAATGAAACAAAGTCTTAAGATACAATCTCTTTAGGGGACATATATTTATACATATATACATGTTTAACTTGAGTGAAATATTATGTACTTGATTAAATTATCTAACCTTCAGATGGTCCTTCTTCAATATCCATTGCTTCATCTTCAATTTCCTCATGTCCAACATTTTCATCATCTACTAGAGTTGTACGTGCACGATATAACAAATAAAATCAAGTAAGTTTATAAGGGGAAATATCACTCACTAAATTTTAAAATTAAAGATATAAAGTTTGATAGAGACCTAGAAATCTAGAGAGATCTATATTATATACTTGCAAGAGATGCACATGTACCTGTTTGAATTTGGGATGAAACTTCTACAATGTCAGTATGTTGGTTGACTACGTCCTAAATAAATTCATTTATTTAAATTTAATCATAATCTAATAAACTTTAATGGACTATAAATTATTAACATAATTGAATAAACAAGGTAATTCACATGCTAAATAAATTCATAATTTTTACTTGATATTGGTGAAAAGGAGAACTTAAGTATCGTGGAAATACAATGAGCACTTGATAAGTTAGTCATTGACACGATAATGTATTATTTATTAAGTACATGAAGATAAGAAGACAAGTGAATAATGTATGAGTGAAATGACAAGCGCTGAGTTAAACTCTAAGATTGACCGAGTATCAGTATTGGTTGGTCAATGAAGCAACTGAAGTAAAAGATTAAGAAACTTAATTAGAAATCAAAAAAATAGTTTAAGATGCGTGATAGTTATTGCCGAGCAAGTTGATGAAGTAAATGTTAGTAGCAACCAAATGTAGTAATGCTTGAGAAAGAAAGATGATGTCAAGCGAGATAGAATATTAATTGATGAGCTATACAATGATGACCAAACAAAAGAACATAGTGATTTTCAAGTAACAACAAAAGTTATAATTTGTAAAAGAACCAAATTTGAGGTTGACATAGTTAAAATTTTGGATTATTCAAAGCATGTGGATGATAAGGATTGATGAGTTGGTGTATTTAATGTATGAAGAGAGTTTGTTATGCAATCAAAGGAAATGATTTAATCAGAAGTTTCTAGAAGGAGAAGCAAAACAAAATGATGGAAGGATTTGATGAATCAAACGTAACCCTAAGATCTACTGTAATGTTTAAGTGGCAAAAGATCAAAATTACCTATTTAAGGAGGCATAAGAGATGTTTTATAAGATTGGTTCATTGTTGATTGGCAATCTTAATGAGAAGCTATGAAGAAAAGAGCACCAGAAGAGAAGTGTGAAGAGATTAGTGAAGTGTGATTGCTTCAAGGGATGCCAAGCAGATCAATGATGGAGATGATAATGAAGGCCAATCAATGAACTTGTAGATGAGTGGATAGAGATATGAATTAACCCAAAAGCAACCCCTTCGTCGAAAAGGATCGGATGACCCAAAATTCATATAATTTTTAAAACTATTTTCGAACAAGGAGCATAGTAAATTCTTGGGACACGATATTTCTAGACTATATTATATGTCACGTGTACAACAAACCAAGCTACTGTTTTCCAAGACTACTTTTTTAAATGGCACTTATTGTTGTCTAGGTGTTGTAACGAATTTGGGATCTGAGTTGGAAAATCAACCATAACATAGCGGGAAACACTCAATTTTATCCAAATAAATTCTTGCAATAATAATATCAGAACATGCATACTCAATTATTTCCTACAAGGAATGAAAATGATAATTTAAATGCTCTAAGCTGGGGCTCCTAAACAAGGGCATTTCTTCTTAGAAAGTGATACATTTTCTTACTCCGACACACATCTGTTGTCTCCATATTGATCTGCTCTACATATTTTACAGTTTGTGAATCACATGCATTCAGATCTTCGGCTAGTTTATAAACAAAGTGCAAAATAAATAAATGTGATCAAAACTTATAAACTAAATGCCAACAACTAATCGTCAAACTAAAGGAAAGGAAAGGAAAGGAGGCTTGATAGTCCACAACACTATGCCATAGTTTTTGGGTTTGCATATGGTGACAGTGATATGGGACTACCTCGTACTCTTTTTTGAGAGGCGCTTGGTGCTACAAACGAAGTGTACATACCCTATCCCCCAGTGAGATTTGAACTTGTGAGGAGGTGCCATTAATGCCGAAATAAGAGAAAACTAGAATAATCATCAATACAGCAAAAGTAATCATTGAACTTAAAAACAAAATGAAAACGTCATCATTAGCTCTACAATCAAGGAATGAGCATTAAATACTTCTGATCCACAAATTGGCAGAAAGAAATTTGGCGATTCTTACCAATACATCGACAGTGATCACAGTGAGGATGAATCGAATTATGAAATGACTCTTCAATAACAAAAAGAGGAATCTGATTGAATTGAGAATCCTCACGAAGCATGATCGACCATAGAGGCATTCCCTCTACATCGGTATCTATTTTCTCTGCAAAATCCTCCAAAAACTTTCGAACATTGTTCCTATAAGCAGCATAATAATCAGCTGGGAATGCTGGATCTCCGAAGGAATTAAACCCAAAAACCCTCTCTCCTCGTTTCCTCTTCTTACAATGATCCAAATCCACAATGTGCATTGCTTCAGCTTCAAAACAAAAACTTCAAAACACCAACCAAACAAAATGCAAATTCCAAATCAATATTAACAAATATGAACAGTATGTTTACTGCAAGCTAGCCTTTGATTGACATATCATAAACTCTTCTATGGCTGCCGCAGCCTCTTGTGGAGATGATCATCAACGAATTCAGAGCTCCAACAAGTTCAGAAGATTTCAAGGAGCCCTATATAGAATTCCCCTACACATTCACCCCAATTTCAAAATCATTCGTCTACCCATCTAAAAATTTAAAAATAGATGTCATGATTATATTATGATTTGGGAATACATTTGGACTGGAATCGAAAAGGGGATTGAAAACAGCATGCAATGGAAATTGAAATGTTTTGGTTAACTGTCTCCAGCTAACAATCCGTTCCATAATCACCACGTCTAGCAGGCCGCATATGAAGCGGTTTGGGCAGTAAAAACAGCAGCCCTAGTTCATGCCCAGTGTTATACTGTCATTGGAACCACATTAGCAATCGGTTAATTTGACATGTTTTTACGACAAAATTTATATTTATTTCACAGCACACCCACTATATTCCCTCCATTTCTACTCTGGACAAATTTATTAGTGCTGCTTCAGATATTTTTTAGATTAACTGAATTCGCATTTGTTTATTTGTGCTGTTGCATTGCCTATTGTCGGTTGATATTGGTGAAAAGGAGAAGTTAAGTATCGTGGAAATACAATGAGCACTTGATAAGTTAGTCATTGACAAGATAATGTATTATTTATTAAGTACATGAAGATAAGAAGACAAGTGAATAAATGTATGAGTGAAATAACAAGAGTTGAGTTAAACTCTAAGATTGACTGAGTATCAGTCTTGGTTTCTCAATGAAGCAACTGAAGTAAAAGATTAAGAAACTTAAGTAGAAGTCAAAAAAATAGATTAAGATGAGTGATAGTTATTGCAGAGCAATTTTATGAAGTAAATATTAGTAGTGATCAAATGTAGTAATGCTTGAGAAAGAAAGATGATGTCAAGCGAGATAGAATATGAATTGATGAGCTATATAGTGATGACCAAACAAAAGAACATAGTGATTTCCAAGTAACAACAAAAGTTATAATTTGTAAAAGAACCAAATTCGAGGCTAACATAGTTAAAATTTTGGATTATTCAAAGCGTGTGGATGATAAGGATTGATGAGTTGGCGTATTTAATGTATGAAGAGAGTTTGTTATGCAATCAAAGGAAAGGATTTAATCTGAAGTTTCTAGAAGGAGAAGCAAAATAACATGATGGAAGGATTTGATGAATCTAACCTAACCCTAACATCTAATATAATGTTTAAGTGGCAAAAAATCAAAGTTACCTATTTAAGGAGGCATAAGAGATGTTTTCTAATATTGGTTCATTGTTGATTGGAAATCTTAAGGAGAAGCTATGAAGAAAAGAGTAGCAGAAGAGAAGTGTGAAGAGAGTAGTGAAGTGTGATTGCTTGAAGGGATGCCAAGCAGATCAATGATGGAGATGATAATGAAGGCCAATCAATGAACTTGTAGATGAGTGGATAGAGATATGAATTTTCAAAGTGAGATGTATTTTACAGATCAAACCTATAGTTACATTCTAACCATTGTGACAGTCAAAATCCTTTAATCAACATCGACCTAACAGTCATTTTATAAATCCTTCAATCAAGGTGATATTCTAATGGAATGATCCAAAGTCCTCTAACAAGGCCACTGCTAATAGGGTGATTAAATCTTTTTAAATGGTCACATTTAACAATGTGTTATATAACCTTTAATAGGGTTGGCTCTTAACCAAGCTCACTTGAGAAGAGTAAAAAATTGGTAGCATGTTACTTTGTGGTTTTTCCCAAATTAGGTTTCCACATTAATTCCGAGTGTCAAAGTTTCATTTACTCATGTGAATGTTACTTTATGCATGTTATTTTTACATCTATTTATTTTACTATTAGTCAAAACAAATATATAGAGCAAAGAGACATAGAATGTTAAATTACAGATGATATGCTATATAGACTGAGTTGTTTAATGAGATTGCTTAAGTTCTTTGAAGCTATTAAAATTTGAATTGGGAGATCTGAACCTGAGGATAATTGTTTCACTATGTCTCAGTTATTCTAAATCATTCTAACAATTGGTATCAAAGTTGTGGTGTTAGGAAGGAAAGCTTGAAGGACTTATAGCTAAAGATCAAGATGTACAAGAGAGAGATGCCCAAGCTAAACAAGGAGAACTTCCTTGCATGGAAAAGATTAATGAGATTGCTCTTATCTGGTATTGGAGATTCCACATCATAATACTTGGACAATGAATACATTAAGGTGCCTAGACCTATGATAATTAAACAAATGAAAGAGAAGCAAGAACACAATCAAATTTGATGATTGAACTTGTAGCAACCCTAAATTATATTGAATTTGATGATGTGAAAGATTGCACCACTACAAAGAAAATGTGGCACAAGTTGGCACAAATGCATGGAGGAGACAAAAATTTATTGAGAGCTAAGGCAAAAGTCTTGAGAGTTAAGTTTGATGATATGAGAATGAAAGAAGGTGAGACTATTGGACAATATTATGGCCAAATCAAAGAGGTAGTAAATTCTTTTAAATGATATGGAGGAATTATATGTAAAGAGAATGTGATAAGAAGTGTATTGAGAACTTTACTTCCTATTTATTCTATTAGAGTTTCTACAATACAAGAGTTGAGGTGTACACTTGGTAATAATCTAAATTTAAATAGTCTAGTTAGTAGACTTACTACATTTGAATTATCAAATTTTGATAAATATTCACCTGCTAGTATTGAATCTTCATTTAAACTACAGCTAACCCTTGAAGGATCAAAGAGAAAGATGAAGAGAAAGTATGTAGAAAGTGACAATGAATCTGATAATGGCCTTGATGAACTTGAAGCATTATTAGGCAGAAGAATACCAAGAGGAAAAAGAAAATACAAAGGTGAACTCCCTATAATCTATTTTATATGTAACAAAGTTGGTCATATTGTTACAAGGTTTCCTAATAGAGATGAGACAAAGAAAAGAAAAGACTTCAAGAATTGATGGAAGAAGAGATAATAGAGATAACTGAGGTAATAAACACTACAAAGATAAAGGTAAGAAATCTTACTATATTGCGGAAGAAGATGGTTTATAATAGTAATTATGATAATCATGATGAAGAAGTTGTTTATGTTGTAATGAAAGACCATTTAATATGATGAAGATGAGAAAATGCATTGACTTCATAAGTGAGTAAAAATGATAAATTGATAAATTATAGTGGTTTCCCACACCATATGACTAGTGATACAAGTAAGTTTGAGAAGCTAGAACATTATAGTGGAAGTAGTGTTAAGTTTTGTAATGATGGACCATGTTGTGTGAAAGGTAAATGATTAATTATAAAGAAAGATTTAAGATCATATGTGACAATCTATATTGGGATTATGGTTTAAAATATAACTTGTTGAGTGTGGAATAGTTGAATAGTTCGGGCTACCAAATTAAATTCCAAAATAAGACAGAAAAGATCTATGATGCTACTAGTGAACTAATTGGAAGTGGAAAGAAAAAAAGAGGTAACTTGTTCTATCTAGACCTATCTAAAGATACTTGTATATTTCCACAATTTGAAGATGTTTGGTTATGGAATGTGAACTTTGATAACTTGGTAAGCATTAGTAAGATGAAAAGAGTCAAAGTGTTATCAAGATTAAGAAAACATGATAAACTAATGTGCAAACAATGTTAAATGGGTAAAATGAAAAAGTCTAGTTTCAAGAACAATACCTATTCTTCTAATGATATTTTGGAATTGGTTCATACTAATTTATATGGTCCTATTGAAGTGCAAAGCTATTATGGTAATAAATATTTCATTCTATTTGTTGATACCTTTTCTAGAATGATGATTGTGATGTTTCTTAAAGAAAAATCTGATGCATTTCAAATATTTAAGTGAAAATTTTTCTAGAGTTTAAAAGGAATCATGAAAGAGTCTAAAGTGCTTGAGATCAGGTAGAGAAGGTAAATTCATATCAAATAAGTTCAACATATTCTCCAATGAAAAAGGAATCAAGAGACAAATGAGTGTATCAAGGACTCCACCACAAAATGGTATAGCTAAAAGAAGGAATAGATAAACTATGTATTGTGAAAGAAAATTGATGATGCATAAAACATTGAGTGCTCTTCATACATCTATGTGCTTCAAATATGAATTAAATAATTAAGGAAATACACATTTTTTATTAGGGGAACCACAATGGCTAGAAAAATATCGGATGTCATGGAAGTGTTTAATTTTGGGAATAAATTGTACTTTTTCAACAACATTCTTTTCTAGACAAATAAGAAACATCAATAGGTTATTGAGCATTAAATGCATGAAGGGTGTCCCTAAAAAAGGGAAACTGTAGTTACCCACTGAACATTAATCAGGGGATTGAGCAATAGGACACACAAAATTTGGGATTGTTGAAAACTAAAACTATGAGACATTGTCAAATCTACTGGAGAGACATTTACTAACAATGTAGAGTGTCATATCTTTCGATTGGTGAAGAGGATTTGAAAAGACGAGACATAAAGGTGAGGTAGTGGGGTGAATCCACAATAGTGGGTTACACTTTTTTGGAGGAAGAAATTCCTCCAAAAAAGCGTGGAGGCCAAAAATTGTCCAAGAAGTTTTGATCGAAACTGATTTTAAAATTTTCGATCGAAAAACTCGACTTTCGATTGAAACTAACATAAAACCAAAGTTTCGATCGAAACTATGGTCAAGTTTTGATCGAAACTTGACCATATTTTCGATCGAAACCCTAATCCACTTGAATAAATAGGGGCGCAGCCAGTTGTCTTCTCATTATTTTGATCAAAAGTTAGAGAGAGACCGGAATCCGCCTCATCAACCGTCCAGAAAAGATATGAAACTCTTGTTTTTTTCCCTTCCTATGTTGTTTTAGTTAAAATTTATATGTTTTTAGTATTTAAATATATGTTTCTTTGTATATTTTATTTTACTATTCATGCTTAAGCCTCTATTGTCATTGTGGATCTTTTAATGCACAAATAAGATAATTTTCAAGGATAAATCCATATTAGATCTAAATATATTATATTATCTTTTAATTTAAAGTTTATTTAAGTACACTCTAACTATTTTACCTAATCTAAACTCTAAAACTAGCCATAGTTCCATGACCTTTGAAAAAATTTCTAACTTCAACTATAAACTTTAGTCCAATTTTAATCATAAGTAAAATGCTAACCCTAATTTTTTTAAACCCCAATATTATTTTTTCTCTAACCTAAGACGATGCTAAAATTAACTATATATCACTAATCCAAACCCTTACCATGTGATGTAAAACCTCAACTATAAAGCCTAATGTTGACTCTAGCCATAACCCAAACATAAAACCTAGGTATGTCATTTAAACCCAAACCCTATTTGTGACCAACCATGATATAAACCCTAACCTTAACCTCAAATAATATTTTCAAACTATATCTAAACCTCAACCCAACTAAATTCTAATTCTCTCCCTAACTAAGAGATAATATAAACACTAATCGTAACCCTATCCCTAATCAAAGCCATAACTCTAACCCTACATGGCACTGCATTATATGAATCCTAACACTAGCCTTTATTATAGCCTTAACCATAAACCATGACCTTAACTACAATCTTAATCATAACCAAAGTTACGCTAGCAATAATCCTAAGAAAAGTATTTCTCTAACCTAAGAATAATTCTAAACCTAACTATATCACTAATACAATTTAACCTAACCCAAACCTTAATCATGATGTTAAACCTGACCTGGACCCTAAAGCCTAATATTAGTAGTAACACTTACACTAGCCATTCCCAAACCTAACTATATTTTTATTCCAACTTTTAACTCTAATTTGCTAACCATGATATAAACAACCACACCATTTAACCTCAATGCAAAACCCTAAACCTAAACTTTATCCTAGAGTGTGTGTGTGTGTGTGTGTGTGTGTGTGTGTGTGTGTATGTGTGTGTGTGTGTGTGTGTATCTATGTATGTATGTATGTATGTATGTATATAGATCTATATATGCATATGTGTCATGATATGTATGTTTGCACATATTATGTGAACGTGTGGCTATATATATGCACACATATGCACATGCACACACAGACACACATGATAGATTTATGTGCCAATTATATACATATCATGTACATATACACCTATATCTATATATACATATATATGCACATATTTACTTCATACGTGGACCTAAATTACCCTTGAAAAGTTTATGTGCACACATATGTCTAAAACCTTTGAACATTCAATCTAACTTAGATAGAAATATAACTTGCACACATGGAGTTCCTAAAAAGTCCTTGAGTTACAAACATGATATATAACAACATGTGTGTTTTAAAATATAGTTATTTTAAGGTATATGTTCATTTATGTTTTAGGACTTCTATATATATGTACACATGAACACATGTTTAATTTTATTAAAAGAATTTAGATACAATTTTTTTTAATTTTGTCAAATTGTACATACATATGTTAATATAAATTTCAAGTTTATTAAATGGAATACATTTTAATTTTAATATTTAGGTTTACACATTATACACGCACCTACATACATTGATATGGCTGATCAACAGCCTTCTATCCCCCTTGAGAAGCCTATACCTGGGCCCGAGCAGCCTATCCTGAGTCCTGAGTAGTAGCCTATACCCGGGCCTAAGCAACCTATCTCGAGCCCTGAGCAGCAGCCTATCCCCCTTGAGTAGCATCATGTTCCCTGTGATCAACTACCTATCCCACCTCAGGAGCTCTATGATCACACTAACTAGGAGATTCATAGACTTCAGGAATCCCTGACTAGTGGCTCATGTTCTAGTGTTTATAGTGGTACATGATAGAGTATCTTATGCAGCCTGGCATTTATTCAAAATGAGATTCATGGTGTTGCCCCATGTTCTACACATACTATACAAACTGTCCTTGACAGTAAGAGACAAGAGGTCTCCTCTGGTCTTTCACTCTAGGAGTTGCAGGGCTTGGTGCCCAAAGATGTCCTAAATAGGGACTGTTTCCCTCATTATCTTTCACAAAAGTATGTGAAGGGGTATTCTCCCCTTAAGTGTATAGATCCATAGATGGCTGCATTGATATACCCATGCTTCCTTTCTGCCCATGGTCATTATCCAAATAATGACCAAATTCCACTCTATTTTTCCCAATAGCTTCATCCAGAGGTTCGCTTACGCAGGGTGGTGAAATACACAGATTTACTAGGACATTTAGGACAAGGGCATGGTAGATTGGCACATAGAATGATTGTCGGAGAGAGGGCACCTGCTATTTCCCCTGTGTTAGGTCCATCAGCTGATGAGGCCATGCGTAGCACTGAGTTACGTGGGGTCATTCAGGGTTTTGAAGAGATTGCAGCAGCTATTAGATCTATTTCAAGTGATGAGGCTGGTTAGTATTAGATGTATCGTCAACATTCCAGATCATCATCCTATGCTTCATCTTCAGGAGACTTGTACAATGCAACAGGCATCCCTTCAGTGGCTAGCTCAGAGGGTCTTACTAGAGTGTTGGCACGAGATACTATGATTGGTCTGGCTAAGGATCTTTTAGATACATATAGATTTGTATCAGAGCATCTTGGCATACCCATATCAAATGTTTGAGGTCATGTCCATGGTAGTGTTAAGACACATCCTCAGCTATATTCCTCTCATCGATCAGGTAGTGGTCATGGTGGTAGTGCACATGATGATCCACCTACTCACCACTCTTTTTCTCCAGAGAGACATATACATACCACATACCCTTCAGCTAGTGTTAGAGTGCAGGCTCAGAGTTCAAATGTGGGCCTTAATGATGTTGATTTGAGATTTTTGACCACAGGATTGATAGACTTGTTGACATGTGATGATTCTACATCTATGCCATCTCATTCACATAGTCGACTTGGCTCGTCATTATTAGGACATGTGCCAGTCACTAGTCATGGGGCCAACGTAGATGTAGAGATTGACCTTGGTGCGATGCAACAAAATCTAGATGCGTTAGTGGACACGATCGATGCTAGGTAGTCCGAGTATTATTGGATGCCACCATCTACACAAGTAAAAAAAAATTTGTTCATGTTAAAATTTCAATCATTTGAAACTAATTTAATTTAGACATGTGCGTGTGTGTACATGTATGTATATCATGCACATACATTCAAATGTAATCATGTAGAGAAATTTAATTTGATGTGTTGCACGTGCACATGTAAAATGTAGGGGGACATGCCTCTTTTTACTCCAGCTTTGATGCCAGATCGTGTATGTCACCGAGACTCATTGGATGATGTCAGTAATGGACAGGTAATGTTTATTTATGTTTTTATTATGCGTACATGTATTTTAATATCACTTTATCTTGATTAAATGTATGTATGTATTGATATCACTTTCTCTTCAATTTATATATAGGGGTCAACACATCCTAGTGAGCACCTTGATGCTAGTCAATCTTCAGACCGCATTGTGAGGAGGAGTGGTGATGATAGTCCTACACCTGATGATCTATAGTTTTTTTATCTTGATGATTTGTTCTAGACTTTCATCCAGAGAGACATTCATATATTAGATAGGCAATTTATATACACACATGATGCATGTTATATTTATATTTGATTTGATATAGATTTACCTGGACGTACATGTCTACATGTGTGCACACTATTTATATTTGGTATTATCTTCTATAGATCTCTAGATAGATACATGTTTTTGTTATTTGTTCTCGAGATGAATGATACATGTTACATTATGTTGTGGAATCTAATGAACATTATAGATTTAGATCTAGTATATTATAAATTGTTTCTATCTAAGATATGTAAATAATTTATTTAGATATGTACACATGTTTAATATATTGATTAAATTTAGAAATATATATATAAATATTTCATGTAATTTAAATGTCTGGTAATATATAATGTATTAACTGTTCAAGTATCAGGTAATTAGTTGTACACAATTCCTAACTCGAGTAAATCTATAGAACTCATTCCTTTTATTTGTACACATATCCTAGAATTTGATCCCTTTAAGCCCAATGTTCTAAAATTCAAGTCCAACTTAAAACATGTACATGTTAAAAATTTAATTTAAACCAATTGTAATTTAAACTTGAAAGCTCACATGTCAAGTAGTTAGTTAAATTGAAAGCTCACATTTCCTAAAATTGAAAGCACATGTCCTAATTAGTTAAATTGAAAGTGTACATGTGTTCTAAAATTGACAAGTTAAATGAAATAGAAAGTTCAATATAATAGAAAGTTAAATGAATTCAAGACATTGAGTTAAAAATAAAAGAGTAAAAGTTCAATTTAGAAAATTAGTTATTGGACACCAAATTTCAAATTGATCAAATAATTGTTCAACCAAATTTGAAATAGTTTGAAACAAATTTCAAATTGTTCTTGAGTTACATTTCAAATTTTAATCATAGTGAAATTTTAATTTGTACACATATTCTATAATTTAATCAGCCCCTTAAGCCCAATGTTCTAATTCAAGTCCAACTTAAAACATGTACATGTTCAAAATTTAGTTAAACAAATCGCAATTTGAACTTGGAAGCTTGCATGTCTTAAAATTGAAGGCTCACATGTTAGGTAATTAGTTAAATTGAAAGCGTACATGTGTTCTAAAATTGACAAGTTAAATGAAATAGAAAGTTCAATATAATAGAAACTTAAATGAATTCAAGACATTCAGTTAAAAATGGAAGAGTAAAAGTTCAATTTAGAAAATTAGTTATTGGACACATAATTTCAAATTGATCAAATAATTGTTCAAACAAATTTGAAATAGTTTGAACCAAATTTTAAATTGTTCTTGAGTTACATTTCAAATTTTAATCATAGTGAAATTTTAATTTGTACACATATTCTATAATTTTATCAGGCCCTTAAGCCCAATGTTCTAATTCAAGTCCAACTTATAACATGTACATGTTCAAAATTTAGTTAAACAAATCACAATTTGAACTTGAAAGCTCACATGTCCTAAAATTGAAAGCTCACATGTCAGGTAATTAGTTAAATTTAAAGCTCACATGTTCTGAAATTGAAAACACATGTCCGAATTAGTTAAATTGAAAGCGTACATGTGTTCTAAAATTGACAAGTTAAATGAAATAGAAAGTTCAATATAAAAGAAAGTTAAATAAATTCAAAACATTGAGTTAAAAACGAAAGAGTAAAAGTTTAATTTAGAAAATTAGTTATTGGACACCAAATTTCAAATTGATCAAATAATTGTTCAACCAAATTTGAAATAGTTTGAACCAAATTTCAAATTGTTCTTGAGTTACATTTCAAATTTTAATCATAGTGAAATTTTAATTTGTACACATATTCGAGAATTTTATTGGACACTTAAGCCCAATGTTCTAATTAAAGTCCAACTTAAAACATGTACATGTTCAAAATTTAGTTTAAAAAAATGCAATTTGAACTTGAAAGCTCACATGTCCTAAAACCGAAAGCTCACATGTTAGGTAATTAGTTAAATTGAAAGCTCACATGTCCTGAAATTGAAAGCACATGTCCTAATTAGTTAAATTGAAAGCGTACATGTGTTCTAAAATTGACAAGTTAAATGAAATAGAAAGATCAATATAATAGAAACTTAAATTAATTCAAGACATTCAGTTAAAACTGAAAGAGTACAAGTTCAATTTAGAAAATTAGTTATTGGATACCAAATTTCAAATTGATCAAATAATTTTTCAACCAAATTTGAAATAGTTTGAACCAAATTTCAAATTGTTCTTGAGTTACATTTCAAATTTTAATCATTGTGAAATTTTAATTTGTAAACATATTCTAGAATTTTATCGAGCCCTTAAGCCCAATGTTCTAATTCAAGTCCAACTTAAAACATGTACATGTTCAAAATTTACTTAAACAAATCACAATTTGAACTTGAAAGATCACATGTCCTAAAATTGAAAGCTCGCATGTCAAGTAATTAGTTAAATTGAAAGCTCACATGTCCTAAAATTGAAAGCACATGTCCTAATTAGTTAAATTCAAAACCGTACACGTGTTCTAAAATTGACAAGTTAAATGAAATAGAAAGTTCAATATAATAGAAAGTTAAATGAATGCAAGACATTGAGTTAAAAATGAAAGAGTAAAAGTTCAATTTAGAAAATTAGTTATTGGACACCAAATTTCAAATTGATCAAATAATTGTTCAACCAAATTTGAAATAGTTTGAACCAAAGTTCAAATTGTTCTTGAGTTACATTTCAAATTTTAATCATAGTAAAATTTTAATTTGTACACATATTCTAAAATTTTATCGGGCCCTTAAGCCCAATGTTTTAATTCAAGTCCAACTTAAAACATGTACATGTTCAAAATTTAGTTAAACAAATTGCAATTTGAACTTGAAAGCTGAAGTCCTAAAATTGAAAGCTCGAGTGTGAGATAATTAGTTAAATTGAAAGCTCACATGTCCTGAAATTGAAAGTACATGTCCTAATTAGTTAAATTGAAAGCGTACATTTGTTCTAAAATTGACAAGTTAAATGAAATAGAAAGTTCAATATAATAGAAAGTTAAATGAATTCAAGACATTGAGTTAAAAATGAAAGAGTAAATGTTCAATTTAGAAAATTAGTTATTGGACACCAAATTTCAAATTGTTCAAATAATTGTTCAACAAAATTTGAAATAGTTTGAACGAAATTTCAAATTTTTCTTGAGTTACATTTCAAATTTTAATCATAGTGAAATTTTAATTTGCACCCATATTTTAGAATTTTATTAGACCCTTAAGCCTAATGTTCTAGTTCAAGTCCAACTTAAAACATGTACATGTTCAAAATTTAGTTAAACAAATCACAATTTGAGCTTGAAAGCTCACATGTCCTAAAATTGACAAGTTAAGTGAAATAGAAAGTTCAATATAATTAATTTTACATACTCCTAATTTCATCCCCTTATGACAATTTGAATTCAAGACATCGAGTTGAAAATGAAAGAGTAAAAGTTCAATTTAGAAACTTAGTTATTCCACCAAATTTCAAATTGATCAAATGATTATTCAACCAAATTTGAAATTGTTCTTGAGTTACATTTCAAATTAGGAGTTGTTTCTATCTCATATCAAGTAGATCAACTCGTTCTTGGATAACATTTAATATTTGCTCATGATCATCAATATGGAGCTTCCACTTACGTATTCTAGGTCCTTTGACTAGATGAAGAGTTAGACCAGTGGCAATAACATGGTTACTATATTGATATACCTTATTGTTAGGTTGATAATGGGTGAAATGAATCCCATTTTTAAGTACTTTTATTTGCTTCAAATATGTTCCTTGTACAACAACAGAAGCTACACATGTACACATTTAAAAAATACATCAATCTTGAATTTAAGTCAAAGAATTTGAATTCATTAAAAACATAGATACTTGACATGTGCATATATACATAATTCAACTATATACTAACCTGTGGGAAAAATAATTTCATCACTTATTTTAGTCTTTGTTAGATTCTCTCTTTCCATGGTAAAACATAATAAATAATAGCTAGCACCTTCTACATTTTTTGATTCTACCATGACTGCAAAAACATTTCCTACACAAACTTATATATGTCAAAATTTTGGATACACATCATCTACATAAGTACATATATATAATAAAAATTAACCAAAATTATGAAAAATGTATAAATGTACATGGTCCAGGTATATATATAGTTCATACATACCAACTCTGATCAATCCTGAAATATGGTTATAATCACTAGAAATCAATGGAATATCGTGATAGTTTTCATCCTCAAACTCATTTGTATTAATAACAGCTAGTGGCACCAAAGTCCATTCACCCACATATCCATGTTCTTGATTAATGCAACCATTATAGTCTTCATCAATACAATTAGGACAAAAACATGAGTATTCTCTTGTGTACAATGACCACAGATTACTATTTGTACTCATAACTAAATGCAAAGATCGTGTCTTCTCTACCCTCTTGCATGCATGCATTGATCTTCTATCAACACCTGAATGTACACAAGGTCCATAATTTAGTTAGAGATCATCTAAAGTAACATATTAAATATAAATTTAAGATTCAATTTAAAAATATGAACAAATTAATTTATATATACCTGACACCTCCCAAAACACGCTAAATGGTATGACTTGATCCACTTGTGATGATGTGTTATCTATATTTGTTGGCACCGAAAAATGTGTTTTGCACCACTCAATCACATCATGAGCATTATTAATCTGATATTCTTTATAGTCCATTTGATACTTTCTTAAAGCACATTTGATACAAGCTCCTGCACCATCATGCTCACCCTTTCCATGTCCACCCTCAAAAAAACTCCAAATGTGTGGTATATTAAGGTATCAATGATATCTACATAATGTATAAAATGGTCTAGCTGATTTAAATTGTGTTGCACATCCATCTGACCATACAAAATGTTTTTCTATTTTAATATTTTTTTTTTCAAATATTCAAAAAATGGCTTAAAACAATGTTCCACAAAATGTGTGTCATGTTCTTTTTCATCATTAATATAAAAGTGATATTCTTTTTTAATGACTCATGCTTGATCTATACTTTCCACACCGTCCAGATCAATTTGTGCATGTCGATAAGAAACTTGAACCATAATAGTAACCTGCTCTGTATAGTAGTATTCTACTTGAAGTTGTTTTTGAGATACGAAAGAGTAATTCTCTGCAAAGTCAACAACATATAGAATTGTTCCAAGTGGGAAAGTTTCTCTTAGTCTTTGAAATTGTTCTGCTTGCCACTTAGCAAAAAATGCATGGTGTATATATGGTTGAATCAATTTATGAAAATTTGACATAAATTCTACAGCCAATATCTCATCCTCTACATATTCTAACGTTGTTGATTCTTTTCTAGCTTTTGTTTATGACTTTATGTACTTATATCTCTTACATTTTACCATCCTTGTCGTATTAGTATCTTCTTCTCTCAAAGGAAATTTAGTCAAGTTTCCACATGTTTCACAAGTTCCTCTTATGCAATCTATTTCACCTATTCCATAATCATTTGGTTAAGATTGAAGTTATGAATTGACTCGGTCATTTAGGAAAAGTATTTTGAGAAGTTCCACTACTTTCTTCTATCATTTTTTTAAACCCTTCATAGTACAAATCAAATTCAACATCATATCGACAACAACATGTTTCAAAAGATTTATTTATCTTCACAAAATAGGGCTTCAATATTTCAAACATTGTTTGTCCAATCTTTATGTTAGGAGTTAAATTACAAAATGAGATACAATTCATGTTGAGTGACATCCAACCAATGTTTTGTGTGTTGAATATATTCCTTAGGCCCAATCCTCTGCTTGATGATATCTCTTCTATTTGGTGAAGGATGACTATTATCAATCCAAAATTGAATAACTAAGTTCTTAGCTATTTCCCCAATCATGTCAGGTCAATGAGCTCTACACATTAGTGCCCAATTGCCTTCTAATGTACTATCATTTGAATTGTTTCCCCTTTTCAGATAGTGTAGTACTGTCTTCCAACTATACCCGAAATGAGATGATAATGAAGAGATCTGTCTATTTTGGGATGTTTTCTTATTTAAAATAGATGTCAATATCACTCTTCGTGCAATGAATTTATCTACAGATCTAGTTTTTTTCCCAATATAATGTAACCCTTTCTTAACACTTTCAATAATATCTTTTTCTAGTTTAGAAGTCTTCCTCTTTTTTATACTTGTATCTATACCCAATACTCTCAGTGGCTCTTTTAATTCATCTTTAATAAGTGAAATTGATAATAGTTGAGTTTTCTCCACTGTTGATAGATTCCCAATTTGTGCAATTATGTCTTTAGACTTTTTATTCAATTTTCTCTTCATAGTATGTGTAGGTTGATTAGCATATTCTCTCAATTTTTCCATATCCATTTCAATTAAATGATCTATGTTTCTATGATTAATTTTTTTTTTCAATCTTTGAGCTAAATTAACATTCTCATTTGTTGTTTGATCTCGCGCTGCACAAGAAAAAATGAAACAAAGTCTTAAGATACAATGTCTTTAGGGGACATATATGTATACATATATACATGTTTAACTTGAGTGAAATATTATGTACTTGATTAAATTATCTATCCTTCAGATGGTCCTTCTTCAATATCCATTGCTTCATCTTCAATTTTCTCATGTCCAACATTTTCATCATCTTTTAAAGTTGTACGTGCAAGATATAAGAAATAAAATCAAGTAAGTTTATAAGGAGAAATATCACTCACTATATTTAAAAATTAAAGATATAAAGTTTGATAGAGACCTAGAAATCTAGAGAGATCTATATTATATACTTGCAAGAGATGCACATGTACCTATTTGAACTTGCGATGAACCTTCTCCAATGTCAATATGTTGGTTGAGTACGTCCTAAATAAATTCATTTATTTAAATTTAATCATAATCTAATAAACTTTAATGGACTATAAATTATTAACATAATTGAATAAACAAGGTAATTCACATGCTAAATAAATTCATAATTTTTACTTGATATTGGTGAAAAGGAGAAGTTAAGTATCATGGAAATACAATGAGCACTTGATAAGTTAGTCATTGACAAGATAATTTATTATTTATTAAGTACATGAAGATAAGAAGACAAGTGAATAAATGTATGAGTGAAATGACAAGAGTTGAGTTAAACTCTAAGATTGACTGAGTATTAGTGTTGGTTGGTCAATGAAGCAACTGAAGTAAAAGATTAAGAAATTTAAGTAGAAATCAAAAAAATAGTTTAAGATGCGTGATAGTTATTGCCGAGCAAGTTGATGAAGTAAATGTTAGTAGCAACCAAATGTAGTAATGCTTGAGAAAGAAAGATGATGTCAAGCGAGATAGAATATTAATTGATGAGCTATACAATGATGACCAAACAAAAGAACATAGTGATTTTCAAGTAACAACAAAAGTTATAATTTGTAAAAGAACCAAATTTGAGGCTGACATAGTTAAAATTTTGGATTATTCAAAGCATGTGGATGATAAGGATTGATGAGTTGGTGTATTTAATGTATGAAGAGAGTTTGTTATGCAATCAAAGGAAATGATTTAATCAGAAGTTTCTAGAAGGAGAAGCAAAACAAAATGATGGAAGGATTTGATGAATCTAACCTATCTACTGTAATGTTGAAGTGGCAAAAGATCAAAATTACCTATTTAAGGAGGCATAAGAAATGTTTTATAAGATTGGTTCATTGTTGATTGGCAATCTTAAGGAGAAGCTATGAAGAAAAGAGTAGCAGAAGAAAAGTGTGAAGAGATTAGTGAAGTGTGATTGTTTGAAGGAATGCCAAGCACATCAATGATGGAGATGATAATGAAGGCCAATCAATGAACTTGTAGATGAGTGGATAGAGATATGAATTAACCCAAAAGCAACCCCTTAGTCGAAAAGGATCGGATGACCCAAAATTCATATAATTTTTAAAACTATTTTCGAACAAAGAGCATAGTAAATTCTTGGGACAGGATATTTTTTAAATGGCACTTATTGCTGTCCAGGTGCTGTAACGAGTTTGGGATCTGAGTTGGAAAATCAACCGTAACATGGCGGGAAACACTCAATTTTATCCAAATAAATTCTTGCTACACACAAGGGCTGCAATAATAATATCAGAACATGCATACTCAATTATTTCCTCCAAGGAATGAAAATGATAATTTAAATGCTCTGAGCTGGGGCTCCTAAACAAGGGCATTGCTTCTTAGAAAGCGATACATTTTCTTACTCGGACACACATTTGTTGTCTCCATATTGATCTGCTCTACATATTTTACAGTTTGTGAATCACATGCATTCAGATCTTCGGCTAGTTTATAAACAAAGTGCAAAATAAATAAATGCGATCAAAACTTATAAACTAAATGCCATTAATGCCGAAATGAGAGAAAACTGGAATAGTCATCAATGCAGCAAAATTAATCATTGAACTTAAAAACAAAATGAAAACGTCATCATTAGCTCTACAATCAAGGAATGGGCATTAAATACTTCTGATCCACAAATTGGCAGAAAGAAATTTGGCGATTCTTACCAATACATCGACAGTGATCACAGTGAGGATGAATCGAATTATGAAATGACTCTTCAATAACAAAAAGGGGAATCTGATTGAATTGAGAATCCTCACGAATCTACATCGGTATCCTTTTTCTCTGCAAAATCCTCCAAAAACTTTCGAACATTGTTCCTAAAAGCAGCATAATAATCAGCTGGGCATGCTGGATCTCCGAAGGAATTAAACCCAAAAACCCTCTCTCCTCGTTTCCTCTTCTTACAATGATCCAAATCCACAATGTGCATTGCTTCAGCTTCAAAACAAAAACTTCAAAACACCAACCAAACAAAATGCAAATTCCAAATCAATATTAACAAATATGAACAGTATGTTTACTGCAAGCTAGCCTTTGATTGACATAAACTCAATAATTAATAGAACATATCATAAACTCTTCTATGGCTGCCGCAGCCTCTTGTGGAGATGATCATCAACGAATTCAGAGCTCCAACAAGTTCAGAAGATTTCAAGGAGCTCTATATAGAATTCCCCTACACATTCACCCCAATTTCAAAATCATTCGTCTACCCATCTAAAAATTTAAAAATAGATGTCATGATTATATTATGATTTGGGAATACATCTGGACTGGAATCGAAAAGGGGATTGAAAACAGCATGCAATGGAAATTGAAATGTTTTGATTAACTGTCTCCAGCTAACAATCCGTTCATGCCCTTGTTCATGCCCAGTGTTATACTGTCATTGGCACCACATTAGCAGTCGGTTAATTTGACATGTTTTTACGACAAAATTTATATTTATTTCAGAGCACACCCACTATATTCCCTCCATTTCTACTCTGGACAAATTTATTAGTGCTGCTTCAGATATTTTTTAGATTAACTGAATTCGCATTTGTTTATTTGTGCTGTTGCGTTGCCTATTGTCGGTTGATATAGAGGGGTATAACTTACAATGGTAGCCCAATAGTTTATCCTGCGACTCAAATCACATTGCCGTTGACGGCATTGTTCTTCTCTGCAAATTATAATAGATATTATCTGTACAATTTAAATTGATGATACATAATAAGGATTTGAGATAAATAGGATTACTAGATTAAGTTCTATTAATTTTAAAAATTGTTCAATCTTCTAATTGTAATTTTAATATTTGTTTTAGTTAACTTAATTAAAATATGAAGTTAAATATTATTCATTTTAGTTGATATATAAATTAGACTAATAAAATATTATTTGTATAATTTGATTTAAAGCTTATTGCATTAACAATGTTAAATATATTTTATCTAGAATTTATCAATTTTCTTTAGATGATGCAAAAAAAAAATTAGCATTAGATAAATTATTAAGATATATCACTATTTTTAAAATTTGAAAAGTATTTTAATTGATTGTAAATAATTGTCTTTTTAATCTATTTAATATTCTAGTTGTCTATTAATGTCTTTCTTCTAAAAAGACCTTCTATTAAATAACAAAACCCTATTTCATTATGATTCCCTTTGTCTAAATATTTGCACCCTTATTGAACAAATCACTTATACCAAAAGAGTTATGTAGAAGGAATTGTTTTTATTGGTGCAAGACCTTAGTGAAAAAAGATGGTATTTTTTTCTCAAACATGGATAACTAAGAATAGAGTTAACAAACTACTAATCAAACAAAAAAAGGCCTAACAAGAAAAATAGATCTCAAGTTAATATTATTTAAACATTGTTAAAAGTAGAGAAAAACTAAAAAACTCAACAAAAATGTATCTAAAACTATTTATAAGGTAGCTCATCCTATACAAAAAATTTACTTAAGCAAGTTGTAAAGCATATTTTTTATTGAAACAAACAAATATCATATCCAAACAAAGCAGGAGGAAAGATGAGTACTAGTGTCTCTCAAGAGCCATAGAAG
This sequence comes from Cupressus sempervirens, assembly GCA_028749045.1. Lineage (NCBI taxonomy): Eukaryota > Viridiplantae > Streptophyta > Pinopsida > Cupressales > Cupressaceae > Cupressus > Cupressus sempervirens. Next base: position 853,386,513 of record CM053785.1, read on the forward strand.
ATATCACGTGCCCAAATTTCTACCAAGAGGAAGGTTCCCCAATGGCTTTGAAAGAAAGGATCATTTACAATAGCTATGATTCCTTCTTCTTCTTTGTCCTCTTTCTCTACTTAAGATGAACTCTTACTTCCCAAACCATCTACACCATCATCATGTTTGAATTAATAGACACATTCCTTAGACTCATCTAGTTTGTCCCCAATAATTTCTCCCAATATATTATAGATCCCCAAGACCTTTTTAAGAAAGTTCAAGTTCCTTTGAATGGAGAACCTTCCAATGTACAAAAAAGTACAAGGAATTATTATTCTCTAACTAATTGAAGAAATAAACTAGCATATAAAATTATTAAAATAAATCATGTGCATAAAACATTCAGTTCTCTTCATATAGCTATGTGCTTGAAATATGAATTAAATAATTAAGCAAATACACGTTTTTTATTAGGGGAACCACAATGGCTAGAAAAATATTGGATGTCATTAAAGTGTTTAATATTGGGAATAAATTGTACTTTTTCAACAACATTCTTTTCTAGACAAATAAGAAACATCAATAGGTTATTGAGCATTAAATGCGTGAACGGTGCCCCTAAAAAAAGGGAAACTATAGTTACCCACCAAACATCGATCAGAGGATTGGGCGATAGGACACACAAAATTTGGAATTGTTGAAAACTACAACTGTGAGACATTGTCAAATGTATTGGAGAGACCTTTACTGACAATGTAGAGTGTCATATCATTCGATTGGTGAAGGGGATTTGAAAAGAGGAGACATCAAGGTGAGGTAGTGATATTGGTCAAAAGGAGAAGTTAAGTATCGTGGAAATACAATGAGCACTTGATAAGTTAGTCATTGACAAGATAATGTATTATTTATTAAGTACACGAAGATAAGAAGACAAGTGAATAAATGTATGAGTGAAATGACAAGAGTTGAGTTAAACTCTAAGATTGACTGAGTATCAGTGTTGGTTGCTCAATGAAGCAACTGAAGTAAAAGATTAAGAAACTTAAGTACAAGTCAAAAAAATAGATTAAGATGAGTGATAGTTATTGCTGAGCAATTTGATGAAGTAAATGTTAGTAGTGACCAAATGTACTAATTCTTAAGAAAGAAAGATGATGTCAAGCAAGATAGAATATTAATTGATGAGCTATACAGTAATGACCAAACAAAAGAACATAGTGATTTCCAAGTAACAACAAAAGTTATAATTTGTAAAAGAACCAAATTTGAGGCTAACATAGTTAAAATTATGGATTATTCAAAGCGTGTAGATGATAAGGATTGATGATTTGGCATATTTAATGTATGAAGAGAGTTTGTTATGCAATGAAAGGAAAGGATTTAATCACAAGTTTCTAGAAGGAGAATAAAAACAAAATGATGGAAGGATTTGATGAATCTAACCTAACCCTAAGATCTACTGTAATGTTTAAGTGGCAAAAGATCAAAATTACCTATTTAACGAGGCATAAGAATTGTTTTCTAAGATTGGTTCATTGTTGATTTGAAATCTTAAGGAGAAGCTATGAAGAAAAGAGTAGCAGAAGAGAAGTATGAAGAGAGTAGTGAAGTGTGATTTCTTGAAGGGATGCCAAACAGATCAATGATGGAGATGATAATGAAGGCCAATCAATGAACTTGTAGATGAGTAGATAGAGATATAAATTTTCAAAGTGAGATGTATTTTACAGATCAAACCTATAGTTAGATTCTAACCATTGTGACAGTCAAAATCCTTTAATCAAGATTGACCTAACAGTCATTTTATAAATCCCTCAATCAAGGTGGTATTCTAACGGAATGATCCAAAGTCCTCTAACAAGGCCACTCCTAACAGGGTGATTAAATCTTTTTAAATGGTCACATTTACCAATGTGTTGTATAACCTTTAATAGGGTTGGCTCTTAACCAAGCTCACTTGAGAAGAGTGAAAAATTGGTAGCATGTGTGGTTTTTCCCAAATTAGGTTTCAACATTAATTTCGAGTGTCAAAGTTTTATTTACTCATGTGAATGTTACATTATGCATGTTATTTTTACATCTATTTACTTTACTATTAGTCAAAACAAATATATAGAGCAAAGAGACATAGAATGTTAAATTATAGATGATATGCTATATAGACCGAGTTGTTTAATGAGATTACTTAAGTTCTTTGAAGCTATTAAAATTTGAATTGGGAGATCTGAACCTAAGGATAATTGTTTAAATCCCTCTCAATAATTCTAAATCATTCTACCAATTGGTATCAAAGTTGTGGTGTTAGTAAGGAAAGCTTGAAGGATTTATAGCTAAAGATCAAGATGTACAAGAGAGAGATGCCCAAGCTGAACAAGGAGAACTTCCTTTCATGGAAAAAATTAATGAGATTTCTCTTATCAAGTATTGGAGATTCCACATCATAATACTTGGACAATGAATACATTAAGGTGCCTAGACCTATGATAGTTAAACAAATGAAAGAGAAGCAGGAACACAACCAAATTTGATGATTGAACTTGTAGCAACCCTAAATTATATTGAATTTGATGATGTGAAGGATTGCACCACTACGAAAAAAATGTGGGACAAGTTGGCACAAATGCATGGAGGAGACAAAAATTTATTGAGAGCTAAGGCAGAAGTCTTGAGAGGTAAGTTTGATGATATGAGAATGAAAGAAGGTGAGACTTTTGGACAATATTGTGGCCAAATCAAAGAGGTAGTAAATTCTTTTAAAGGATATGAAGGAATTATATGTAAAGAGAATGTGATAAGAAGTGTATTGAGAACTTTACTTCCTATTTATGCTATTAGAGTTTCTACAATACAAGAGTTGAGGTGTACACTTGGTAATAATCTAAATTTAAATAGTCTAGCTAGTAGACTTACTACATTTGAATTATCAAATTTTGATAAATATTCACTTGCTAGTATTGAATCTTCATTTAAACTACAGCTAACCCTTGAAGGATCTAAGAGAAAGATGAAGAGAAAGTATGTATAAAGTGACAATGAATCTGATAATGGCCTTGATGAACTTGAAGCATTATTAGGCAGCAGACTACCAAGAGGAAAAAGAAAATACAAAGGTGAACTCCCTATAATCTATTTTATATGTAATAAAGTTGGTCATATTGTTACAAGGTGTCCTAACAGAGATGAGACAAAGAAAAGAAAAGACTTCAATAATCGATGGAAGAAGATACAATAGAGACAACTGAGGTAATAAACACTACAAAGATAAAGGTAAGAAATCTTACTATATTGCTGAAGAAGATGGTTTCTAATAGTAATTCTGATGATCATGATGAAGATGAGAAAATGCATTGACTTCATATGTGAGTAAAAAAGATAAATTGATAAATGATAGTGGTTTCACACACCATATGACTAGTGATACAAGTAAGTTTGAGAAGCTAGAACATTATAGTGGAAGTAGTGTTAAGTTTCTTAATGATGGACCATGTTGTGTGAAAGGTAAAGGATTAAGTATAAAGAAAGATTTAAGATCATATGTGACAATGTATATTGGGATTATGGTTTAAAATATAACTTGTTGAGTGTGGAATAGTTGAATAGTTCGGGCTACTGAATTAAATTCCAAAATAAGACGAAAAAGATCTATGATGCTACTAGTGAACTAATTGGAAGTGGAGAGAAAAAAAGAGGTAACTTGTTCTATCTAGACCTATCTAAAGATACTTGTCTATTTTCACAATTTGAAGATGTTTGGTTATGGAATGTGAACTTTGATAACTTGGTAAGCATTAGTAAGATGAAAAGAGTCAGATTGTTATCAAGATTAAGAAAACATGATAAACTAATGTGCTTACAATGTTAAATGGGTAAAATGACAAAGTCTAGTTTCAAGAACAATACCTATTCTTCTAATGATATTTTGGAATTGGTTCATACTAATTTATATGGTCCTATTGGAGTGCAAAGCTATTATGGTAATAAATATTTCATTCTATTTGTTGATGCCTTTTCTAGAATGATGATTGTGATGTTTCTTAAAGAAAAATCTGATGCATTTCAAATATTTAAGTGAAAAAATTTCTAGAGTTTAAAAGGAATCATGAAAGAATCTAAAGTGCTTGAGATCAGGTAGAGAAGGTAAATTCATATCAAATAAGTTCAACATATTCTCCAATGAAAAAGGAATCAAGAGACAAATGAGTGTAGCAAGGACTCCACCACAAAATGGTATAGCTAAAAGAAGGAATAGATAAACTATGTACTGTGAAATAAAATTGATGATGCATAAAACATTCAGTGCTCTTCATATAGCTATGTGCTTGAAATATGAATTAAATAATTAAGCAAATACACATTTTTTTAGGGGAACCACAATGGCTAGAAAAATATTGGATGTCACGAAAGTGTTTAATATTGCGAATAAATTGTACTTTTTCAACAACATTCTTTTCTAGAAAAATAAGAAACATCAATAGGTTATTGAGCATTAAATGCATGAAGGGTGTTCGTAAAAAAGGGAAACTGTAGTTACTCACTGAACATTGATCAGGGGATTGGGCAATAGGACACACAAAATTTGGGATTGTTGAAAACTACAACTGTGAGACATTGTCAAATCTACTAGAGAGACATTTACTAACAATGTAGAGTGTCATATCTTTTAATTGTGGAAGAGGATTTGAAAAGAGGAGACATCAAGTTGAGGTAGTGGGGTGAACCCACAATAGTGGGTTACACTTTTTTGGAGAAAGAAATTCCTCCAAAAAAACTTGGAGGCCAAAAATTTTCCAAGAAGTTTTGATCGAAATTGATTTTAAAATTTTTGATTGAAAAACTCGACTTTCGATCGAAACTATGGTCAAGTTTGGATCAAAACTTGGTGATGCAGGTTTCTGTGCGAGTTTCAAGTTTTGATCGAAACTTGACCATATTTTTGATCAAAACCCTAATCCACTTAAATAAATAGGGGCACAGCCAGTTGTCTTCTCATTATTTCGATCAAAAGTTAGAGAGAGACTGGCATCCGCCTCATCAACCATCCAGAAAAGATATGAAACATTATTTTTTTCCCTTGCTATGTTGTTTTAGTTAAAATTTATATGTTTTTAGTATTTAAATATATGTTTCTTTGTATATTTTATTTTACTATTCATGCTTAAGCCTCTAATGTCATTGTGGATCTCTTAATGCACAAATAAGATATTTTTTAAGGATAATTTTTCATCCATATTAGATCTAAATATATTATATTATCTTTTAATTTAAAGTTTATTTAAGTACACTCTAACTATTTTACCTAATCTAAACTCTAAAACTAGCCATAGTTCCACGACCTTTAAAAAAATTTCTAACATTAATTCTAACTTCAACTATAAACTTTAGTACAATTTTAATCATAACTAAAATGCTAACACTAATTTTTTAAAACCCTAATATAATTATTTCTCTAACCTAAGAAGACACTAAAATTAACTATATATCACTAATCCAAACCCTTACCATGTGATGTAAAACCTCAACTATAAAGCCTAATGTTGACTCTAGCCATAACCCAAACATAAAACGTAGGTATGTCATTTAAACCCAAACCCTATTTGTGACCAACCATGATATGAACCCTAACCTTAACCTCAAATAATATTTTCATACTATATCTAAACCTCAACCCAACCAAATTCTAATTCTCTCCCTAACTAAGAGATAATATAAACACTAATCGTAACCCTATCCCTAATCAAAGCCATAACTCTAACCCTACATGGCACTACATTATATGAATCCTAACACTGGCCTTTATTATAGCCTTAACCATAAACCATGACCTTAACTACAATCTTAATCATAACCAAAGTTATGCTAACAATAATCCTAAGAAAAGTATTTATCTAACCTAAGAATAATTCTAAACCTAACTATATCACTAATACAATTTAACCTAACCCAAACCTTAATCATGATGTTAAACCTGACCTTGACCCCAAAGCTTAATATTAGTAGTAACACTTATGCTAGCCATCCCCAAACCTAACTATATTTTTATTCCAACTTTTAACACTAATTTGCTAACCATGATTTAAACAACCACACCATTTAACCTCAATGCAAAACCCTAAACCTAAACTTTATCCTAGAGTGTGTGTGTGTGTGTGTGTGTGTGTGTGTGTGTGTGTGTGTGTGTGTGTGTGTGTGTGTCATGATATGTATATTTGCACATATTATGTGCACGTGTGTCTATATATATGCACACATATGCACATACACACACACACATGATAGATATATGTGAAAATTATATACATATCATGTACATATACACATATATCTATATATACATATATATGCACATATTTACTTCGTGGACCTAAATTACACTTGACAAGTTTATGTGCACACATGTCTAAAACCTTTGAACATTCAATCTAACTTAGATAGAAATATAACTTGCACACATGTAGTTCCTAAAAAGTCCTTGAGTTACAAACATTATATATAACAACATGTGTGTTTTAAAATATAGTTATTTTAAGGTATATGTTCATTTATGTTTTAGGACATCTATATATATGTACACATGTACACATGTTTAATTTTATTAAAACAATTTAGATACAAGTTTTTTAATTTTGTCAAATTGTACATAAATATGTTAATATAAATTTCAAGTTTATTAAATGGCATACATTTTAATTTTAATATTTAGGTTTACACATTATACACGCACCTACATACATTGATATGGCTGATCAACAACCTTCTATCCCCCTCGAGTAGCCTGTCCCCCTCGAACAGCCTATACCTAGGCCCAAGTAGCCTATCTTGAGCCCTGAGTAGTAGCCTATACCTGGGCCTAAGCAGCCTATCACAAGCCCTAAGAAGCAACCTATCCCCCCTGAGTAGCATCATATCCCCTGTGATCAGCTACCTATCCCACCTCAAGAGCTCTATGATCACACTAACCAGGAGATTCAGAGACTTTAGGAATCCCTGACTAGTGGCTCATGCTCTAGTGTTTATAGTGGTACATGCCAGAGTATCTTATGTAGCCCGAAATTTATTCAAAATGAGATTCATGGCACTGCCTCATATTCTAAACATACTATACAGACTGTCCTTGACAGTAAGAGACAAGAGGTCTCCTCTGGTCTTTCACTCCAGGAGGTGCACGGCTTGGTGCCCAAAGATGTCCTAAAGAGGGAATGTTTCCCTCATTATCTTTCACAAAAGTATGTGAAGGGGTATTCTCCCCTTAAGTGTATAGATCCGCAGATGGCTACATTGATATACCCATGCTTCCTTGCTACCCATGGTCATTATCCAAATAATGACCAAATTCCTCTCTACTTTTCCCGAAAGCTTTATGTAGAGGTTTGCTTACGTAGGGTGGTGAACTACACAGATTTACTAGGACATTTAGGACAACGGCATGGTAGATTGGCTGATAGGCAGCCAGGTCGTCCCCTAATGGCACATAGATCAATTGTCGAAGAGAGGGCACCTGTTATTTCCCCAGTGTTAGGTCCATCAGCTGATGAGGCCATGCGTAGCACTCAGTTATGTGGGGTCATTCAAGGAGTTGGAGAGATTGCAGTAGCTATTAGATCTATTTCAAGTGATGAGGTTGGTTAGTATTAGATGTATCGTCGACGTTCCAGATCATGATCCTATGCTTCATCTTTAGGAGACTTGTACAGTGCAGTAGGCATCCCTTCAGTGGCTAGCTTAGAGGGTCTCACTAGAGTGCTGGCATGTGATACTATGATTGGTCTGGCTAAGGATCTATTAGATACATATTGATTTGTATCAGATCATCTTGGCATACCCATATCAAATGTTTGAGGTCATGTCCATGGTGGTATTAGGACACATCCTCAACCATATTCCTCTCATCGATCAGGCAGTGGTCATGGTGGTTGTGCACATGATGATCCACCTACTGACCAATCTTTTGCTCCAGAGAGACATATACATACCACATACCCTTTAGCTAGTGTTACAATGTAAGCTCAAAGTTCAAATGTGGGCCTTAATGATGTTGATTTGAGCTTGTCGACCACAAGATGGATGGACTTTTTGACACGTGATGATTCTACATCTATGCCATCTGATTCACATAGTCCACTTGGCTCGTCATTATTAGGACATGTGCCAGTCACTAGTCATGGGGCCAACGTAGATGTAGAGATTGACCTTGATGCGATGCAAAAAAAGCTAGATGCGTTAGTGGACATGATCGATGCTAGGTAGTCTGAGTATTATCAGATGCCACCATCTACACAAGTAAAAAAAAAATTGTTCATGTTAAAATTTCAATCATTTGAAACTAATTTAATTTAGACATGTGCATATGTGTACATGTATTTATATCATGCACATACATTCAAATGTAATAATGTAGAGAAATTTTAATTTGATGTGTTGCACGTGCACATGTACAATGTAGGGGGACATGCCTCTTTTTACTCCAGCTTTGATGCCAGATCGCGTATGTCATCGAGACTCATTGGATGATGTCAGTAGTGGACAGGTAATGTTTATTTATGTTTTGATGATGTGTACATGTATTTCAATATCACTTTCTCTTGATTAAATGTATGTATGTATTGATATTACTTTCTCTTGAATTTATATATAGGGGTCAACACATTCTAGTGAGCACCTTGATGCTAGTCAATCTTCAGACCGCATTGTGAGGAGGAGTGGTGATGATAGTCCTGCACTTGATGATCTATAGTTTTTTTTATCTAGATGATTTGTTCTAGACTTTCATCCAGAGAGACATTCATATATTAGATAGGCACTTTATACACACACACGATGCATGTTATATTTATATTTTATTTGATATAGATGTACCTAGATCTACATGTCTACATGTGTGCACACTATTTATATTTGATATTATCTTCTGATAGATCTCTACATAGATACATGTTTTTGTTATTTGTTCTCGAGATGAATGATACATGTTACATTATGTTACAAGTTTATGTGCACACATATGTCTAAAACCTTTGAACATTCAATCTAACTTAGATAGAAATATAACTTGCACACATGTAGTTCCTAAAAAGTCCTTGAGTTAGAAACATTATATATAACAACATGTGTGTTTTAAAATATAGTTATTTTAAGGTATATGTTCATTTGTGTTTTAGGACTTCTATATATATGTACACATGTACACATGTTTAATTTTATTAAAACAATTTAGGTACAAGTTTTTTAATTTTGTCATATTGTACATACATATGTTAATATAAATTTCAAGTTTGTTAAATGGCATACATTTTAATTTTAATATTTAGGTTTACACATTATAAATGCACCTACATACATTGATATGGCTGATCAACAGCCTTCTATCCCCCTCGAGCAACCTATCCCCCTCGAGCAGGCTATCCCTTGGCTCGAGCAGCCTATCTTGAGCCCTGAGTAGTAGCCTATACCCGGGCCTAAGCAACCTATCTCGAGCCCTAAGCAGTAGCTTATCCCCCCTAAGAAACATCATGTCCCCTGTGATCAGCTACCTATCCCACCTCAGGAGCTCTATGATCGTACTAACCAGGCGATTCATAGACTTTAGGAATCCCTGACTAGTGGCTCATGCTCTAGTGTTTATAGTGGTACATGCCAGAGTATCTTATGCAGCCTGACATTTATTCAAAATGAGATTCATGGCACTGCCCCATATTCTACACATACTATACAAACTATCCTTGACAGTAAGAGACAAGAGGTCTCCTCTGGTCTTTCACTCTAGGAGGTGCAGGGCTTCATGCCCAAAAATGTCCTGAAGAGTGAATGTTTCCCTCCTTAACTTTCACAAAAGTATGTGAAGGGGTATTCTCCCCTTAAGTGTATAGATCCACAAATGGCTGCATTGATATACCCATGCTTCCTTGCTGCCCATGGTCATTATCCAAATAATGACTAAATTCCACTCTATTTTTCCCGATAGCTTTATGTAGAGGTTCGCTTACGCAGGGTGGTGAACTACACAGATTTACTAGGACATTTAGGACAAGGGCATGGTAGATTGGCTGATAGGCAGCCAAGTCATCCCCCACTGGCACATAGATCAATTTTTAGAGAGAGGGCACCTTCTATTTCCCCTGTGTTAGGTCCATCAGCTGATGAGGCCATGCCTAGCAGTCAGTTACATGGGGTCATTCAGGGAGTTGGAGAGATTGCAGCAGCTATTAGATCTATTTCAAGTGATGAGGTTGGTTAGTATTAGATGTATCGTCGACGTTCCAGATCATCATCCTATGCTTCATCTTTAGGAGACTTGTATAGTGCAGCAGGCATCCCTTCAGTGTCCAGCTTAGAGGGTCTCACTAGAGTGTTGGCACGAGATAGTATGATTGGTCTAGCTAAGGATCTATTAGATACATATAGATTTGTATCAGAGAATCTTGGCATACCCATATCAGATGTTTGAGGTCATGTCCATGGTAGTATTAGGACACATCCTCAGCCATATTCCTCTCATCGATCAGGTAGTGGTCATGGTGGTAGTGCACATGATGATCCACCTACTGACCACTCTTTTGCTCCAGAGAGACATATATATACCACATACCATTCAACTAGTGTTACAGTCCAGGCTCAGAGTTCAAATGTGGGCCTTGATGATGTTGATTTGAGCTTGTTGACCACAGGATGGATGGACTTGTTGACACGTGATGATTCTACATCTATGCCATCTCATTCACATAGTCCACTTGGCTCGTCATTATTAGGACATGTGCTAGTCACTAGTCATGGGGCCAATGTAGATGTAGAGATTGACCTTGATGTGATGCAAAAAAATCTAGATGCGTTAGTGGACATGATCAACGCTAGGTAGTTCGAGTATTATCAGATGCCACCATCTACACAGGTAAAAAAACAAAAATTCATGTTAAAATTTCAATCATTTGAAACTAATTTAATATAGACATGTGCATGTGTGTACATATATGTATATCATGCACATACATTAAAATGTAATCATGTAGAGAAATTTTAATTTGATGTGTTGCACATGCACATGTACAATGTAGGGGTACATGCCTCTTTTTACTCCAGCTTTGATGCCAGATCGTGTATGTCATTGAGACTCATTGGATGATGTCAGTAGTGGACAGGTAATATTTATTTATGTTTTGATTATGTGTAAATGTATTTCAATATCACTTTCTCTTGATTAAATGTATGTATGTATTGATATCACTTTCTCTTGAATTTATATATAGGGGTCAACACATCCTAGTGAGCACCTTGATGCTACTCAGTCTTCAGACCGCATTGTGAGGAGTGGTGATGATAGTCCTGCACCTGATGATCTATAGTTTTTTTTATCTATATGATTTGTTCTAGACTTTCATCCAGAGAGACATTCATATATTAGATAGGCACTTTATATACACACATGATGCATGTTATATTTATATTTGATTTGATATAGATGTACCTGGATCTACATGTCTACATGTGTGCACACTATTTATATTTGATATTATCTTCTAATAGATCTCTAGATAGATACATGTTTTTGTTATTTGTTCTCGAGATGAGTGATACATGCTACATTATGTTGTGGAATCTAATGTACATCATAGATTTAGATCTAGTATATTATAAATTGTTTCTATCTAAGATATGTAAGTAATTTATTTAGATATGTACACATGTTTAATATATTAAATAAATTTAGAAATATATATATAAATAGTTCATGTAATTTAAATGTCTGGTAATATATAATGTATTAAATGTTCAAGTATCAGGTAATTAGTTGTACACAATTCCTAACTCGAGTAAATCTATAGAACTCATCCCTTTTATTTGTACACATATCCTAGAATTTCATCCCCTTAAGCCCAATGTTCTAAAATTCAAGTCCAACTTAAAACATGTACATGTTAAAAATTTAGTTTAAACAAATTGTAATTTAAACTTGAAAGCTCACATGTCAAGTAATTAGTTAAATCAAAATATCTCATGTCCTAAAATTGAAAGCACGTGTCCTCATTAGTTAAATTGAAAGTGTACATGTGTTCTAAAATTGACAAGTTAAATGAAATAGAAAGTTCAATATAATAGAAAATTAAATGAATTCAAGACATTGAGTTAAAAATGAAAGAGTAAAAGTTCAATTTAGAAAATTAGTTATTGGACACCAAATTTCAAATAATTGTTCAACCAAATTTGAAATAGTTTAAAACAAATTTCAAATTGTTCTTGAGTTACATTTCAAATTTTGATCATAGTGAAATTTTCATTTATATACATATTCTAGAATTTTATTGGGCCATTAAGCCCAATGTTCTAATTCAAGTCCAACTTAAAACATGTACATGTTAAAAATTTAGTTAAATAAATCGCAATTTGAACTTGAAAGCTCACATGCCCTAAAATTCAAGGCTCACATGTCAGGTAATTAGTTAAATTGAAAGCGTACATGTGTTCTATAATTGACAAGTTAAATGAAATAGAAAGTTCAATATAATAGAAACTTAAATGAATTCAAGACATTGAGTTAAAAATGAAAGAGTAAAAGTTTAATTTAGAAAATTAGTTATTGGACACCAAATTTCAAATTGATCAAATAATTGTTCAACCAAATTTGAAATAGTTTGAACGAAATTTCAAATTGTTCTTGAGTTACATTTCAAATTTTAATCATAGTGAAATTTTACTTTGTACACATATTCTAGAATTTTATACGGCCCTTAAGCCCAATGTTCTAATTCAAGTCCAACTTAAAACATGTACATTCTCAAAATTTAGTTAAACAAATTGCAATTTGAACTTCAAAGCTCACATGTGCTAAAATTGAAAGCTCACATGTTAGGTAATTAGTTAAATTTAAAGCTCACATATTCTGAAATTGAAAACACATGTCCTAATTAGTTAAATTGAAAGCGTACATCTGTTCTAAAATTGACAAGTTAAATGAAATAGAAAGTTCAATATAAAAGAAAGTTAAATAAATTCAAGACACTGAGTTAAAAATGAAAGAGTAAAAGTTCAATTTAGAAAATTAGTTATTGCACACCAAATTTCAAATTGATCAAATAATTGTTCAATAAAATTTGAAATAGTTTGAACCAAATTTCAAATTTTTCTTGAGTTACATTTCAAATTTTAACCATAGTGAAATTTTAATTTGTACAAATATTCTAGAATTTTATCGAGCCCTTAAGCCCAATGTTCTAATTCAAGTCCAACTTAAAACATGTACATGTTCAAAATTTAGTTAAACAAATCACAATTTGAACTTGAAAGCTCACATGTCCTAAAATTGAAAGCTCACATGTTAGGTAATTAGTTAAATTGAAAGCTCACATGTCCTAATTAATTAAATTGAAAGCATACATGTGTTCTAAAATTGACAAGTTTAATGAAATAGAAAGTTAAATGAATTCAAGACATTGAGTATAAAATGAAAGAGTACAAGTTCAATTTAGAAAATTAGTTATTGGACACCAAATTTCAAATTGATCAAATAATTGTTCAACCAAATTTGAAATAGGTTGAACCAAATTTCAAATTGTTCTTGAGTTACATTTCAAATTTTAATCATAGTGAAATTTTAATTTGTACACATATTTGAGAATTTTATCGGGCCCTTAAGCCCAATGTTCTAAATCAAGTCCAACTTAAAACATGTACATGTTCAAAATTTAGTTTAAAAAAATGCAACTTGAACTTGAAAGCTCACATGTTAGGTAATTAGTTAAATTGAAAGCTCACATGTGCTAAAATTGAAAGCACATGTCCTAATTAGTTAAATTGAAAGCGTACATGTGTTCTAAAATTGAAAAGTTAAATGAAATAGAAAGTTCAATATAATAGAAAGTTAAATGAATTCAAGACATTGAGTTAAAACTGAAAGAGTAAAAGTACAATTTAGAAAATTAGTTATTGGATACCAAATTTGAAATTGATCAAATAATTGTTCAACCAAATTTGAAATAGTTTGAACCAAATTTCAAATTGTTCTTGCGTTACATTTCAAATTTTAATCATAGTAAATTTTAATTTGTACACATATTCTAGAATTTTATCAGGCCCTTAAGCCCAATGTTCTAATTCAATTCCAACTTAAAACAAGTACATGTTCAAAATTTAGTTTAAAAAATCACAATTTGAACTTGAAAGCTCACATGTCCTAAAATTGAAAGCTCAAATGTTAGGTAATTAGTTAAATTGCAAGTTCACATGCCCTAAAATAGAAAGTTCAATATAATAGAAAGTTAAATGAATTCAAGACATTGAGCTAAAAATAAAAGAGTAAAAGTTCAATTTAGAAAATTAGTTATTGGACACCAAATTTCAAATTGAACAAATAATTGTTCAACCAAATTTGAAATAGTTTGAACCAAATTTCAAACTGTTCTTGAGTTACATTTCAAATTTTAATCATAGTGAAGTTTTAATTTGTACACATATTCTAGAATTTTATCGATGTTTTAATTCAAGTCCACCTTAAAACATGTACATGTTAAAAATTTAGTTAAACAAATCGCAATTTGAACTTGAAAGCTCACATGTCCTTAAATTGAAAGCTCACATGTCAGGTAATTAGTTAAATTGAAAGCTCGCATATCCTAATATTGAAAGCACATGTCCTAATTAGTTAAATTGAAAGCGTACATGTGTTCTAAAATTGAGAAGTTAAATGAAATAGAAAGTTCAATATAATAGAAAGTTAAATAAATTCAAGATATTGAGTTAAAAATGAAAGAGTAAAAGCTCAATTTAGAAAATTAGTTATTGGACACCAAATTTCAAATTGATCAAATAATTGGTCAACCAAATTTGAAATAGTTTCAACCAAATTTCAAATTGTTCTTGACTTACATTTCAAATTTTAATGATAGTAAAATTTTAATTTGTACACATATTCTAGAATTTCAATTGGCGGTTAAGCCCAATGTTCTAATTCAAGTCCAACTTAAAACATGTACATGTTCAAAATTTAGTTAAACAAATCACAATTTGAACTCAAAAGCTCACATGTGAGGTAATTAGTTAAATTGAAAGCTCACATGTGCTGAAATTGAAAGCACATGTCCTAATTAGTTAAATTGAAAGCGTACATGTGTTCTGAAATTGACAATTTAAATGAAATAGAAAATTCAATATAATAGAAAGCTAAATGAATTCAAGACATTGAGTTAAAAATGAAAGAGTAAAAGGTCAATTTAGAAAATTAATTATTGGACACAAAATTTGAAATTGATCAAATAATTATTCAACCAAATTTGAAATAGTTTGAACCAAATTTCAAATTGTTCTTGCGTTACATTTCAAATTTTAATCATAGTGAAATTTTAATTTGTACACATATTCTAGAATTTTATCGTGCCCTTAAGCCCAATGTTCTAATTCAAGTGCAACTTAAAACAAGTACATATTCAAAATTTAGTTAAACAAATCACAATTTGAACTTGAAAGATCACATGTCCTAAAATTGAAAGCTCACATGTCAGGTAATTAGTTAAATAGAAAGCTCACATGTCTTGAAATTTAAATCACATGTCCTAATTAGTTAAATTTAAACCGTACATGTGTTCTAAAATTGACAAGTTAAATGAATTCAAGACATTGAGTTAAAAATGAAAGAGTAAAAGTTGAATTTAGAAAATTTGTTATTGGACACCAAATTTCAAATTCATCAAATAATTGTTCAACCAAATTTGAAATAGTTTGAACCAAATTTCAAATTTTTCTTGATTTACATTTCAAATTTTAATCATAATGAAATTTTAATTTGTAAACATATTCTAGAATTTTATCGGGCCCTTAAGCCCAATGCTCTAATTCAAGTCCAACTTAAAACATGTACATGTTCAAAATTTAGTTAAACAAATCACAATTTGAACTTGAAAACTCACATGTCCTAAAATTGAAAGCACATGTCCTAATTAGTTAAATTGAAAGCATACATGTGTTCTAAAATTGACAAGTTAAATGAAATAGAAAGTTCAATATAATAGAAAGTTTAATGAATTCAAGACATTGAGTTAAAAATGAAAGAGTAAAAGTTCAATTTAGAAAATTTGTTATTGGACACCAAATTTCAAATTGATCAAATAATTGTTCAACCAAATTTGAAATAGTTTGAACCAAAGTTCAAATTGTTCTTGAGTTACATTTCAAATTTTAATCATAGTGAAAGTTTAATTTGTACACATATTCTAAAATTTTATCGGGCCCTTAAGCCCAATTTTTTAATTCAAGTCCAACTTAAAACATGTACATATTCAAAATTTAGTTAAACAAATCGCAATTTAAACTTGAAAGCTCACATGTCAAGTAATTAGTTAAATCAAAATCTCACATGACCTGAAATTGAAAGCACATGTCGTAATTAGTTAAATTGAAAGCGTACATGTGTTCTAAAATTGACAAGTTAAATGAAATAGAAAGTTCAAAATAATAGAAAGTTAAATGAATTCAAGACATTGAGTTAAAAATGAAAGAATAAAAATTCAATTTAGAAAATTAGTTATTGGACACCAAATTTCAAATTGATCAAATAATTGTTCAACCAAATTTGAAATAGTTTGAACGAAATTTCAAATTTTTCTTGAGTTACATTTCAAATTTTAATCATAGTGAAATTTTAATTTGCACCCATATTCTAGAATTTTATCAGGCCCTTAAGCCCAATGTTCTAATTCAAGTCCAACTTAAAACATGTACATGTTCAAAATTTAGTTAAACAAATCACAATTTGAACTTGAAAGCTCACATGTCCTAAAATTGAAAGCTCACATGTCAAGTAATTAGTTAAATTGAAAGCGTACATGTGCCCTAAAATTGACAAGTTAAGTGAAATAGAAAGTTCAATATAATTAATTTTACAGACTCCTAATTTCATCCCCTTATGACAATTTGAATTCAAGACATCGAGTTAAAAATGAAAGAGTAAAAGTTCAATTAAGAAAATTAGTTATTCCACCAAATTTCAAATTGATCAAATGATTGTTCAACCAAATTTCAAATTTTTCTTGAGTTACATTTCAAATTAGGAGTTGTTTCTATCTCATATCAAGTGGATCAACTCATTCTTGGATAACATTTAATATTTTCTCATGATCATCAATATGGAGCCTCCACTTACGTATTCTAGGTCCTTTGATTGGAAGAAGAGTTAGACTAGTGGCAATAACATGGTTACTATATTGATATACCTTATTGTTAGGTTGATAATCGGTGAAATGAATCCCATTTTTAAGTACTTTTATTTGCTTCAAATATGTTCCTTGTACAACAACAGAACCTGCACATGTACACATTTAAAAAATACATCAATCTTGAATTTAAGTCAAAGAATTTGAATTCATTAAAAAAATAGATACTTGACATGTGCATATATACATAATTCAACTATATACTAACCTGTGGGAAAAATAATTGCATCACTTATTTCAGTCTTTGTTAGCTTCTCTCTTTCCATGGTACAACATAATAAATAATAGCTAGCACCTTCTACATTTTTTGATTCTACCATGACTGCAAAAACATTTCCTACACAAACTTATATATGTCAAAATTTTGGATACACGTCATGTACATAAGTACATATATATAATAAAAATTAACCAAAATTATGAAAAATGTATACATGTACATGGTCCAGGTATATATATAGTTCATACATACCAACTCTGATCAATCCTGAAATATGGTTATAATCACTAGAAATCAATGGAATATCATCATATTTTTCATCCTCAAACTCATCCGTATTAATAACAGCTAGTGGCACCAAAGTCCATTCACCCACATATCCATGTTCTTGATTAATGCAACCATCATAGTCTTCATCAATACAATTAGGACAAAAACATGAGTATTCTCTTGTGTACAATGACCACATATTACTATTTGTACTCATAACTGAATGCAAAGATTGTGTCTTCTCTACCCTCTTACATGCATGCATTGATCTTCTATCAACACCTGAATGTACACAAGGTCCATAATTTAGTTAGAGATCATCTAAGGTAACATATTAAATATAAATTTAACATTCAATTTAAAAATATGAACAAATTAATTTATATATACCTGACACCTCCCAAAACACACTAAATGGTATGACTTGATCCACGTGTGATGATGTGTTATCTATATTTGTTGGCACCGAAAAA
Organism: Cupressus sempervirens; assembly: GCA_028749045.1. Taxonomy (NCBI): domain Eukaryota; kingdom Viridiplantae; phylum Streptophyta; class Pinopsida; order Cupressales; family Cupressaceae; genus Cupressus; species Cupressus sempervirens. The sequence continues at coordinate 853,404,638 of CM053785.1, forward strand.
TGTGTTTTGCACCACTCAACCACATCATGAGAATTATTAATGTGATATCCTTTATAGTCCATTTGATACTTTCTTAAAGCACATTTGATACAAGCTCCTGCACCATAATACTCACCCTTTCCATGTCCGCTCTAAAAAAAACTCCAAATGTGTGGTATATTAAGGTATCAATGATATCTACATAATGTATAAAATGGCCTAGCTGATTTAAATTGTGATGCACATCCATCTGACCATACAAAATATTTTTCTATTTTTCTATTTTTGCTTTTCAAATATTCAAAAAATGTATTAAAACAATGTTCCACAAAATGTGTGTCATGTTCTTTGTCATCACTAATATAAAAGTGATACTCTTTTTTAATGACTCGTGCTTGATCTATACTTTCCACACCATCCAGATCAATTTGTGCATGTCGATAAGACACTTGAACCATAATAGTAACTTGCTCTATGTAGTAGTATTCTACTTGAAGTTGTTTTTGAGCCACGAAAGAGTAATTCTCTGCAAAGTTAACAACATATAGAATTTTTCCAAGTGGGAAAGTTTCTGTTAGTATTTGAAATTGTTCTGCTTGCCACTTAGCAAAAAATGCATGGTGTATATATGGTTGAATCAATTTACAAAAATTTGACATAAATTCTCCAGCTGATGTTTCTGACTTTATGTACTTATATCTCTTACATTTTACCATCCTTGTCATATTAGTATCTTCTTCTCTCAAATGAAATTTAGTGAAGTTACCACATGTTTCACAAGTTCCTCTTATGCAATCTATTTCAGCTATTCCATAATCATTTGGTTTGTCACATAAGATTGATGTTATGAATTGACTCAGTCATTTAGGAAAAGCATTTTGAGAAGTTCCACCACTTTCTTCTATCATCTTTTGACACCCTTCATAGTACAGATCAAATTCAACATGATATCGACAACAACATGTTTCAAAAGATTTATTTATCTTCACAAAATAGGGCTTCAATCTTTCAAACATTGTTTGTCCAATCTTTATGTTAGGGGTTAAATTACAAAATGAGAGATACAATTCATGTTGCGTGACATCCAACCAATGCTTTGTGTGTTGAATATATTCCTTAGGCCCAATCCTCTGCTTGATGATATCTCTTCTATTTGGTGAAGGATGAGTATTATCAATCCAAAATTGAATAACTAAGTTCTTAGCTATTTCCCCAATCATATCAGATCAAGCAGCTCTACACATTAGTGCCCAATTGCCTTCTAATGTACTATCATTCAAATTGTTTCTCCTTTTCAAATAGTGTAGTACTGTCTTCCAACTATACCCAAAATGAGATGATAATGAAGAGATCTATCTATTTTGGGATGTTTTCTTATTTAAAATAGATGTCAGTATCACTCTTCGTGCAATGGATTTATCTGCAGATCTAGTTTTTTTCCCAACAGAATGTAACCCTTCCTTAACACTTTCAATAATATCTTTTTCTAGTTTAGAAGTCCTCCTCTTTTTAATACTTGTATCTATACCCAATACTCTCAGTGGCTCTTTTAATTCATCTTTAAGAAGTGAAATTGATAATAGTTGAGTTTTCTCCATTTTTGATAGATTCTCAAATTGTGCAATTATGTCTTTAGACTTTTTATTCAATTTCCTCTTCATAGTATGTGTAGGTTGATTAGTATATTCTCTCAATTTTTTCACGTCCATTTTAATTAAATGATCTATGTTTCTATGATTAATTTTTCTCTTCAATCTTTGAGCTAAATTAACATTCTCATTTGTTGTTGTTATTGCCGAGCAAGTTGATGAAGTAAATTTTAGTAGCGACCAAATGTAGTAATCTTTGAGAAAGAAAGATGATGTCCAGTGAGATAGAATATTAATTGATGAGCTATACAATGATGATCAAACAAAACAACATAGTGATTTCCAAGTAACAACAAAAGTTATAATTTGTAAAAGAACTAAATTTGAGGCTGACATAGTTAAAATTTTGGATTATTCAAAGTGTGTGGATGATAAGGATTGATGAGTTGGCGTATTTAATGTATGAAGAGAGTTTGTTATGCAATCAAAGGAAAGGGTTTAATCAGAAGTTTCTAGAAGGAGAAGCAAAACAAAATGATGGAAGGATTTGATGAATCTAACCTAACCCTAAGATCTACTGTAATGTTTAAGTGAAAAAAGATCAAAATTACCTATTTAAGGAGGCATAAGAGATGTTTTCTAAGATTGGTTCATTGTTGATTGGAAATCTTAAGGAGAAGCTATGAATAAAAGAGTAGCAGAAGAGAAGTGTGAAGAGAGTAGTGAAGTGTGATTGCTTGAAGGGATGCCAAACAGATCAATGATGGAGATGATAATGAAGGCCAATCAATGAACTTTTAGATGAGTGGATAGAGATATGAATTTTCAAAGTGAGATGTATTTTATAGATCAAACCTACAGTTACAGTTTAACCATTGTGACAGTCAAAATCCTTTAATCAAGATTGACCTAATATTCATTTTATAAATCCTTCAATCAAGGTGATATTCTAATGGAATGATCCAAAGTCCTCTAACAAGGCCACTCCTAACAAGGTGATTAAATCTTTTTAAATGGTCAAATTTAACAATGTGTTGTATAACCTTTAATAGGGTTGGCTCTTAACCAAGCTCACTTGAGAAGAGTGAAAAATTGGTAGCATGTGTGGTTTTTCCTGAATTAGGTTTCTACATTAATTTCGAGTGTCAAAGTTTCATTTACTCATGTGAATGTTACTTTATGCATGTTATTTTTACATCTATTTACTTTACTATTAGTCAAAACAAATATATAGAGCAAAGAGACATAGAATGTTAAATTATAGATTATATGTTATATTTACTGAGTTGTTTAATGAGATTACTTAAGTTCTTTGAAGCTATTAAAATTTGAATTGGGAGATTTGAACCTGAGGATAATTTTTTCACTCCCTCTCAGTTATTCTAAATCATTCTACCAATTGGTATCAAAGTTGTGGTGTTAGTAAGGAAAGCTTGAAGGACTTATAGCTAAAGATCAAGATGTACAAGAGAGAGATGCCCAAGCTAAACAAGGAGAACTTCCTTGCACGGAAAAAAATGATGAGATTGCTCTTATCAAGTATTGGAGATTCCACATCATAATAGTTGGACAATGAATACATTAAGGTGCCTAGACCTATGATAGTTAAACAAATGAAAGAGAATCAAGAACACAACCAAATTTGATGATTGAACTTGTAGAAACCCTAAATTATATTGAATTTGATGATGTGAAGGATTGCACCACTACAACGAAAATGTGGGACAAGTTGGCACAAATGCATGGAGGAGACAAAAATTTATTGAGAGCTAAGGGAGAAGTCTTGAGAGGTAAGTTTGATGATATGAGAATGAAAGAAGGTGAGACTATTGGACAATATTGTGGCCAAATCAAAGAGGTAGTAAATTCTTTTAAAGGATATGGAGGAATTATATCTAAAGAGAATGTGATAAGAAGTGTATTGAGAACTTTACTTCCTATTTATGCTATTAGAGTTTCTGCAATACAAGAGTTGAGGTGTACACTTGGTAATAATCTAAATTTAAATAGTCCAGTTAGTAGACTTACTACATTTCAATTATCAAATTTTGATAAATATTCACCTACTAGTATTGAATCTTCATTTAAACTATAGCTAACCCTTGAAGGATCTAAGAGAAAGAGGAAGAGAAAGTATGTAGAAAGTGACAATGAATCTGATAATGGCCTTGATGAACTTGAAGCATTATTAGGCAGAAGACTACCAAGAGGAAAAACAAAATACAAAGGTGAACTCCATATAATCTATTTTGTATGTAACAAAGTTGGTCATATTGTTACAAGGTGTCCTAACAGAGATGAGACAAAGAAAAGAAAAGACTTCGAGAATCGATAGAAGAAGAGACAATAGAGATAACCGAGGTAACAAACACTACAAAGATAAAAGTAAGAAATCTTACTATATTGCTAAAGAAGATGGTGTCTAATAGTAATTCTGATGATCATGATGAAAAAGTTGTTTATGTTGTAATGAAAAACGATTTAATATGATTAAGATGAGAAAATGCATTGACTTCATATGTGAGTAAAAATGATAAATCGATAATTGATAGTGGTTTCCCACACCATATGACTAGTGATAAAAGTAAGTTTGAGAAGCTAGAAAATTATAGTGGAAGTAGTGTTAAGTTTTGTAATGATGGACCATGTTGTGTGAAAGGTAAAGGATTAATTATAAAGAAAGATTTAAGATCATATGTGACAATGTATATTGGGATTATGGTTTAAAATATAACTTGTTGAGTGTGGAATAGTTGAATAGTTTGGGCTACCAAATTCAATTCCAAATTAAGACAAAAAAGATCTATGCCACTACTAGTGAACTAATTGGAAGTGGAGAGAAAAAAAGAGGTAACTTGTTCTATCTATACCTATCTAAAGCGGTTTAATACTTTTATAAAAGGGCTGAGGGTTGGGTATTTTTCATAATGTTGTGATACAAAATTGGTTCCTGCGGTGGTATTGAGCTGTAAGGGATTACAGATTGTAATCAGGTTGTAATCACTGGATTGTAATAAGATCGGACTTGCTGTTTGGTGGACGTAGCCCAGGGATTGGGTGAACCACGTTAAATCTTGGTGCCTTGTGTTCATTTCTGTGTGATCTATTATTTTTCTTATTATTGGTTATATTTGCATGTAGTTTTTTATTTCTGTCCATAGTTTATCCTAACACCTATTGGAGTGCAAAGCTATTATGGTAATAAATATTTCATTCTATTTGTTGATGCCTTTTCTAGAATAATGATTGTGATGTTTCTTAAAGAAAAATATGATGCATTTCAAATATTTAAGTGAACAATTTTCTAGAGTTTAAAAGGAATCATGAAAGAGTCTAAAGTGCTTGAGATCAGGTAGAGAAGGTAAATTCATATCAAATAAGTTCAACATATTCTCCAATGAAAAAGGAATCAAGAGACAAATGAGTGTACCCAGGACTCCACCACAAAATGGTATAGCTAAAAGAAGGAATAGATAAACTATGTACTGTGAAAGAAAATTGATGATGCATAAAACATTCAGTGCTCTTCATATAGCTATGTGCTTGAAATATGAATTAAATAATTAAGCAAATACACATTTTGTATTAGGGGAACCACAACGGCTAGAAAAATATTGGATGTCATGGAAGTGTTTAATATTGAGAATAAATTATACTTTTTCAACAACATTATTTTCTAGACAAATAAGAAACATCAATAGGTTATTGAGCATTAAATGCATGAAGGGTGTCCCTAAAAAAGGGAAACTGTAGTTACCCACTGAACATTGATCAGGGGATTGGGCGATAGGACACACAAAATTTGGGATTGTTGAAAACTACAACTGTGAGACATTGTCAAATCTACTGGAGAGACATTTACTACCAATGTAGAGTGTCATATCATTCGATTGGTGAAGAGGATTTGAAAAGAGGAGACATCAAGGTGAGATAGCGAGGTGAACCCACAATAGTGGGTTACACTTTTTTGGAGGAAGAAATTCCTCCAAAAAAGCGTGGAGGCCAAAAATTGTCCGAGAAGTTTCGATCAAAACTGATTTTAAAAGTTTCAATCGAAAAACTCAACTTTAAATTGAATGTTAGTTTCAATCGAAACTAACATAAAACCAGAGTTTCGATTGAAACTATGGTCAAGTTTTGATCAAAACTTGGTGATGCAGGTTTCTATGCAAGTTTCAAGTTTCGATCGAAACTTCACCATAGTTTCGACTGAAACCCTAATATTCTTGAATAAATAGGTGCGCAGCTATTTGTCTTCTCATTATTTCGATCGAAAGTTAGAGAGAGACTGACATTCGCCTCATGAACCATCCAGAAAAGATATGAAACACTTGTTTTTTTCCTTCCTATGTTGTTTTAGTTAAAATTTATATGTTTTTAGTATTTAAATATATGTTTCTTTGTATATTTTATTTTACTATTCATGCTTAAGCCTCTAATGTCATTGTGGATCTCTTAATGCACAAATAAGATATTTTTTAAGGATAATTTTTCATCCATATTAGATCTAAATATATAATATTATCTTTTAATTTAAAGATTATTTAAGTACACTCTAACTATTTTACCTAATCCAAACTCTAAAACTAGCCATAATTCCATGACCTTTAAAAAAATTTCTAACATTAATTCTAACTTCAACTATAAACTTTAGTCCAATTTTAATCATAACTGAAATGCTAACCCTAATTTTTTAAAACCCTAATATAATTATTTCTCTAACCTAAGATGATGCTACAATTAACTATATATCACTAATCCAAACCCTTACCATGTGATGTAAAACCTCAACTATAAAGCCTAAAGTTTACTCTAGCCATAACCCAAACATAAAACCTAGGTATGTCATTTAAACCCAAACCCTATTTGTGACCAACCGTGATATAAACCCTAATGTTAACCTCAAATAATATTTTCAAACTATATCTAAACCTCAACCCAACCAAATTATAATTCTCTCCCTAACTAAGAGATAATATAAACACTAATCGTAACCCTATCCCTAATCAAAGCCATAACTCTAACCCTACATGGCACTGCATTATATGAATCCTAACACTAGCCTTTATTATAGCCTTAACCATAAACCATGACCTTAACTACAATCTTAATCATAACCAAAGTTATGCTAACAAAAGAAAAGTATTTCTCTAACCTAAGAATAATTCTAAACCTAACTATATCACTAATACAATTTAACCTAACCCAAACCTTAATCATGATGTTAAACCTAACCTTGACCCTAAAGCTTAATATTAGTAGTAACACTTACACTAGCCATTCCCAAACCTAACTATATTTTTATTGCAACTTTTATCTCTAATTTACTAACCATGATTTAAACAACCACACCATTTAACCTCAATGCAAAACCCTAAACCTAAACTTTATCCTAGAGTGTGTGTGTGTGTGTGTGTGTGTGTGTGTGTGTGTGTGTGTGTGTGTGTGTGTGTGTGTGTGTGTGTGTGTGTGTGTGTGTGTGTGTGTGTGTGTGTGTGTATGTATGTATGTATGTATGTACATATATAGATCTATATATGCATATGTGTCATGATATGTATATTTGCACATATTATGTGCACGTGTGTCTATATATATGCACACATATGTACATATACACACACACACATGATAGATATATGTGCAAATTATATACATATCATGTACATATATGCATATATCTATATATACATATATATGCACATATTTACTTCGTGGACCTAAATTACACTTGACAAGTTTATGTGCACACATATGTCTAAAACCTTTGAACATTCAATCTAACATGGATAGAAATATAACTTGCACACATGTAGTTCCTAAAAAGTCCTTGAGTTACAAACATTATATATAACAACATGTGTGTTTTAAAATTTAGTTCTTTTAAGGTATATGTTCATTTATGTTTTAGGACATCTATATATATGTACACATGTACACATGTTTAATTTTATTGAAACAATTTAGATAAAAGTTTTTTAATTTTGTGAAATTGTACATACATATGTTAATATAAATTTCAAGTTTATTAAATGTCATACATTTTAATTTAAAATTTTAGGTTTACACATTATACACGCACCTACATACATTGACATGGCTGATCAATAGCCTTCTATCCCCCTCAAGCAACCTGTCCCCCTCGAGCAGGCTATACTTGGGCCCGAGCAGCCTAACCCAAGCCCTGAGCAGCAGCCTATACTTGGGCCTGAGCAACCTATCTCAGGCCCTGAGTAGTAGCCTATCCCCCTTGAGCAGCATCCTGTCCCCCATGATCAGCTACCTATCCCACCTCAGGAGCTCTATGATCGCACTAACCAAGAGATTCATAGACTTCAAGAATCCTTGACAGTGGCTCACGCTCCAGTGTTTATAGTGGTACATGCCAGAGTATCTTATGCAGCTTGACATTTATTCGATATGAGATTCATGGCACTACCCCATATTCTACACATTCTATACAGACTGTTCTTGATAGTAAGAGATGAGAGGTCTCCTCTGGTCTTTCTCTCTAGAAGGTGCAGGGCTTGGTGCCCAAAGATGTCCTGAAGAGGGAATGTTTCCCTCATTATCTTTCACAAAAGTATGTGAAGGGGTATTCTCCCCTTAAGTGTACAGATCCACATATGGCTGCATTGATATACCCACGCTTCCTTGTTTCCCATGGTCATTATCCAAATAATGACCAAATTCCACTTTATTTTTCCCAATAGCTTTATGCAGAGGTTCGCTTATACAAGGTGGTGAACTACACAGATTTACTAGGACATTTAGGATAGGGGCGTGGTAGACTAGCTTATAGGCAGCCAGGTCATCCCCCATTGGCACATAGATCGATTGTCGGAGAGAGGGCACCAGCTATTTCCCCTATGTTAGGTCCATCGGCTGATGAGGCCATGCGTAGCACTCAGTTATGTGGGGTCATTCAGGGAGTTGGAGAGATTCCAGTAGCTGTCAAATCTATTTCAAGTAATGAGGTTTGTTAGTATGAGATGTCTCATCGGCGTTCCAAATCATCATCCTATGCTTCATCTTTAGAAGACTTGTACAGTGCAGTAGGCATCCCTTTAGTGGCTAGCTTAGAGGGTCTCACTGGAGTGTTGGCACGAGATACTATGATTGGTCTAGTTGAGGATCTATTAGATACATATAGATTTGTATCAGAGCATCTTGGCATACCCATATCAGATGTTCGAGGTCATGTCCATGGTAGTATTAGGACACATCCTCAGCCATATTCCTCTCATCGATCAGGTAGTGGTCATGGTGGTAGTGCACATGATGATCCACCTACTCACCACTCTTTTGCTCTAGAGAGACATATACATACCACACACCCTTTAGCTAGTGTTACAATGCAGGCTCAGAGTTTAGATGTGGGCCTTAATGATGGTGATTTGAGCTTTTCGACCACAGGATGGATAGACATGCTAATACGTGATGATTCTACTTCTATGCCATCTCATTCACATAGTCCACTTGGCTCATCATTATTAGGACATGTGCCAGTTACCAGTCATGGGGTCGGCGTAGATGCAGAGATTGACCTTGATGCAACGCAACAAAATCTAGATGCATTAGTGGACACGATCGATGCTAGGTAGTCTGAGTAAATTATCAGATGCCACCATCTACACACGTAAAAAAAATTTTGTTCATGTTAAAATTTCAATCATTTGAAACTAATTTAATTTAGACATGTGCATGTGTGCACATGTATGTATATCATGCACATACATTCAAATGTAATCATGTAGAGAAATTTTAATTTGATGTGTTAGATGTGCACATGTACAATTTAGGGGGACATGCCTCTTTTTACTCCAACTTTCATGCTAGATCATGTACGTCGTCGAGACTCATTGGATGATGTCAGTAGTGGACAGGTAATGTTTATTTATGTTTTGATTATGTGTACATGTATTTCAATATCACTTTCTCTTGATTAAATGTATGTATGTATTGATATCACTTTCTCTTGAATTTAAATAAAGGGGTCAGCACATCCTAGTGAGCACATTGATACTAGTCAGTCTTCAGACCACATTGTGAGGAGGCATGGTGATGATAGTCCTACACCTGATGATCTATAGTTTTTTTTTTATCTACATGATTTATTCTAGACTTTCATCCAGAGAGACATTCATATATTAGATAGGCACTTTATATACACACATGATGCATGCTATATTTATATTTGATTTGATATAGATGTACCTAGATCTACATGTCTACATGTGTACACACTATTTATATTTGATATTATCTTCTGATAGATCTCTAGATAAATACATGCTTTTGTTATTTGTTCTCGAGATGAATGATACATGTTACATTATGTTGTGGAATCTAATGTACATTATAGATTTAGATCTAGTTTATTATAAATTGTTTCTATCTAAGATATGTAAGTAATTTATTTACATATCTACACATGTTTAATATATTTATTAAATTTAGATATGTTTATAAATATTTCATGTAATTTAAATGTTTGGTAATATATCATGTATTAAAAGTTCAAGTATCAGGTAATTAGTTGTACATAATTCCTAACTTGAGTAAATCTATAGAACTCATCCCTTTTATTTGCACTCATATCCTAGAATTTCATCCCCTTAAGCCCAATGTTCTAAAATTCAAGTTCAACTTAAAACATGTCAATGTTCAAAATTTAGTTTAAACAAATTGCAATTTCAACTTGAAATCTCCCATGTCAAGTAATTAGTTAAATCGAAAGCTCACATGTCCTAAAACTGAAAGCACATGTCCTAATTAGTTAAATTGAAAGTGTAAATGTCTTCCAAAATTGACAAGTTAAATGAAATAGAAAGTTAAATATAATAGAAGGTTAAATGAATTCAAGACATTGAGTTAAAAATTAAAGAGTAAAAGCTCAATTTAGAAAATTAGTTATTGGACACCAAATTTCAAATTGATCAAATAATTGTTCAACCAAATTTAAAATAGCTTGATCCAAATTTCAAATTTTTCTTGAGTTACATTTCAAATTTTAATCATAGTGAAATTTTAATTTGTACACATATTCTAGAATTTTATTGGGCCCTTAAGCCCAATGTTCTCATTCAAGTCCGACTTAAAACATGTATATGTTCAAAATTTACTTAAACAAATGACAATTTGAACTTCAAAGCTCACATGTCCTAAAATTGAAAGCTCACATGTCCTGAAATTGAAAGCACATGTCCTAATTAGTTAAATTGAAAGCATACATGTGTTCTAAAATTGACAAGTTAAATAAAATAGAAAGTTCAATATAGTAGAAAGTTAAATGAATTCAAGGCATTAAGTTAAAAATAAAAGAGTAAAAGATTAATTTAGAATATTAGTTATTCGACACCAAATTTTAAATTTAGCAAATAATTGTTCAACCAAATTTGTAATAGTTTGAACCAAATTTCAAATTGTTCTTGAGTTACATTTCAAATATTAATTAGAGTAAAATTTTAATTTCTACACATATTCTAGAATTTTATCAGGCCCTTAAGCCCAATGTTCTAATTCAAGTCCAACTTAAAACATGTACATGTTCAAAATTTAGTTAAACAAATTGCAATTTGAACTTGAAAGCTCACATGTCCTAAAATTGAAAGCTCACATGTCAGGTAATTAGTTAAATTGAAAGCTCACATGTCCCTAAATTGAAAGCACATGTCCGAATTAGTTAAATTCAAAGCGTACATGTGTTCTAAAATTGACAAGTTAAATGAAATAGAAAGTTAAATGAATTCAAGACATCGAGTTAAAAATGAAAGAGTAAAAGTTGAATTTAGAAAATTAGTTATTGGACACCAAGTTTCAAATTGATCAAATAATTGTTCAACCAAATTTGAAATAGTTTGAACCAAATTTCAAATTGTTCTTGAGTTACATTTCAAATTTTAATCATAGTCAAATTTTAATTTGTACGCATATTCTAGAACTTTATTGGGCCCTTAAGCCCAATGTTCAAATTAAGGTCCAACTTAAAACATGTACATGTTCAAAATTTAGTTAAACAAATCACAATTTGAACTTGAAAGCTCACATGTCCTAAAATTGAAAGCTCATATGTCAGGTAATTAGTTAAATTGAAAGCTCACATGTCATGAAATTGAAAGCACATGTCCTAATTAGTTAAATTGAAAGCGTAGATGTGTTCTAAAATTGACAAGTTAAATGAAATAGAAACTTTAATATAATGGAAAGTTAAATGAATTCAAGACATTGAGTTAAAAATGAAAGAGTAAAAGTTGAATTTATAAAATTAGTTATTGGACACCAAATTTCAAATTGATCAAATAATTGTTCAACCAAATTGATGGGGACACAACCCAACAACCAGAATAGACACAATAGAAAGGGGAAATTATATTAACTGAGAAAATAAGCTGGTACAAACAGTGCAGAGAAAATAAACTGAAAACATGCCCTGCAGGCTTACAATAGCATAAATCTGGAGAATATTTCTCCTTTTAACACCTCCTCTCAAGCTCCAATCCGAACTGCCTTTTACAATGCCAGAAATCTCCTTAAATAGACCCCGGAGGGTTAAGGACTAGGAGTACATTCTAGAAAGTGCTAGTAGGCATCCACCGACAAAATAGAAGGTTCCGGAAGCCGCGTTAGAAGTCGGTGCAATTTTAGAAGAATCCAGAAACGGTAGCCGAACTTCCGGGAGGCATAACTTTTGAACCGTAACTCCGATTGATGAACCGTTTACATTTTCGAAAAGCTCTCGAAGCGCTCTATAGATCTATGGACAAGCTTTGCTCGTCCCCCATTTTTCGACCCTTTTCGAGGTCATTTAATGCCCCAAACCTGACTTTGAAGCATTCTTAGGGGGTCTCCAAAACCCGAAAAACTGCAATAACTTTCAAACCGTGGGGCCTTTTGACCTGATTCTTTTTCTGGAATGCTCTAAATCTTGATTACATTCATCTGGCCAAGCCACACCTTCTAGGTTACCAAAATGATGGTCAACTTGCATGCTCCTATTTTTTTGGGATTTTTAAATGTACTGATAGTTGAACTATGAGAGTTGGAACCTTTATTTGAGCCAAATGGGTATCCAAAAATGCAAAGACATAAAATAGAAACTAAGTCTAAGTACATTTTTTTGGGTGACACAGGATTGCCCTTATACCTCTGGATGCTCCTACATCAGACACCCAGGGTAGATTGAAAAGTGACCCTGTCACTTTATGGATGGTAGAGGAAATCCCAAATGGGAAACCTCAGCTGCTGAAATCCAAGTCGAGTCCTCAATTGGCCGTCCTTTCCATTTGACCAAATACTCTTCATACTGCCTGTTTCTGGTACTCCTACCCACATGATGATCTAGAATGTCTTCTATCTCCTCCTTCTTAGAAGCAGGAATTGGACATGGCTCTAAAACCAACTCCTCATCAGTACCATCATCATGATACTCTATCAAATCTGCAATGTTGAAAATGGGAGAAATGTGAATACCATCTGGCAGCTCAACCTCATATGCATTTCCTGAGTTATGTTTCTTCAAAATTTTGCAGGGACCAAATTTCTTCATTTTCAGCTTGTTGTAAGTACCAACTGGAAATCTTTCTTTTCGTAAGTGCACCATGACAAGATCCCCTACTTGGAATTCCTTATGTCTTCTCCTTTGATCAGCCCTAGCTTTATACTCTTGATTCATCTTGATAATGTGTGCTTGGACCTCCTCATGTAGACGCTTGATGTGTTCAGCAAAATCCTCAGCTTCAGCACTTGTTCTCTCCCCTTGTTCTATCTTCCTCAATTCTGGTGCAGTCCTTGGGCTATTTCCATATACAATTTGAAATGGTGATTTTCTAGTACTCCTATTTACAGAATTATTATAAGCAAACTCTGCCTGTGGTAGAATCAAATCCCATCCCTTGGGCTTATCTCCAACTAAACATCTCAGCAAATTGCCCAGACTTCTATTTACCACTTCTGTTTGGCCATCAGTCTGTGGGTGATGCGTAGAACTGAATTTCAAGTCTGTTCTCAACTTCTTCCACAATGTCCTCCAGAAATACCCCACAAATTTAGTATCTCGGTCAGAAACTATACTTCTTGGAAGACCATGTAGTCTTACCACCTCTTTGAAAAACAAGTCTGCAATATGGACAGCATCATCAGTTTTGTGGCATGGAATGAAATGTGCCATTTTGGAGAACCTATCAACCACCACAAATACTGAGTCATTACCCCTTTGTGTCCTTGGCAATCCAAGAACAAAATCCATACTTATGTCCTCCCATGGCCTTGATGGAACAGGCAATGGCTGATATAGGCCAGTATTTTGACTAAACCCCTTGGCAACTTGACAAACCTGGCAACTCTGTACAAACTTCTTCACATCCTGTGTAATTTGAGGCAAAAAATAATGTTCTCTAAGAATGGAAATGGTCTTATCCCGACCAAAATGTCCTGCCATCCCTCCGCTGTGTTTCTCCTTAATCAGATTTTCCCTCATGGAACTCCTTGGAATGCACAATTGACTACCTTTGAACAACATGCCATCCTGAATCAAATAGTCTAACCACTTGGTTCTATCTACAGCCATAGGTTCTTTACAAGCTTTCCATGCTTCAGCAAAATCAGGATCCTCAGGGTACAAATTCTTGAGTTCATCAAACCCAACTACTTCCAACCTGCATTGTTGTAAGCAACAATTGTCTCCTACTTAATGCATCTGCAACCCTGTTAGATTTTCCACTTCTATGCTTTAACACAAATGTATAACTCTGCAAGAATTCTACCCACTTCATATGCCTCTGATTCAATTTACCTTGGCTATTTAGGTACTGTAATTCCTGATGATCAGTATACAAAACAAATTCCTTTGGCAATAAATAATGCCTCCATTTCTTTAAGGCCTGAACTATCACATAGAACTCTTGATCATAAACAGAATACTTCTTCTTTGCATCATTCAATTTTTCACTAAAATATGCAATAGGCTTACCTTCTTGGCTTAATACAGCCCCAATAGCACTACCACTGGCATCACAATCCACCTGGAATACTTTTTTGAAATCTGGAAGTGCCAACACAGGCTGTTCAGTCACCTTCTTCTTCAGCAATTCAAAACTTCTCGCAGCTGCTGCAGTCCATTTGAACTCTTTTCTATCCCGTCTTATTGTATCAGTTAGGGGTGCACATATGCCACTGAAATTCTTAATAAATTTTTTGTAAAAACTAACCAGACCATGAAATGATCTTACCTCAGTAGCAGACCTTGGAGTAGGCCATTCCAAGATGGCTTTTACCTTCTCTGGATCCATTTTGAGACCTTCAGGTGATATAACAAATCCCAAATAGACTAACTCCCTTTTTGCAAAGACACACTTCTTTAGATTAATTAACAGTTTCTCTTCCCTTAGCCTTTCAAGGACACTACGAATATGCAGTAAATGTTCTTCCAAAGTCTTGCTGAAAATTAAAATATCATCCAAATAGACAATAACAAATTTTCCCAAGAACTTCTTAAGTACCTCATTCATGAGCTGCATGAAGGTGCTTGGGGCGTTCGTCAACCCAAAGGGCATGACTAACCACTCATAAAGACCCTCCTTGGTCTTGAAGGCTGTTTTCCACTCATCTCCTTCTCGAATCCGTATCTGATGATAGCCACTCTTCAGATCTATCTTTGTGAAGTACTGAACTCCACTCAAGCAGTCCATAAGATCATCCATCCTTGGTAAAGGAAACCGGTACTTGATGGTTATCCTATTTATAGCTCGAGAATCTGTACACATCCTCCACTCTCCATCCTTCTTTGGTGCAAGTACTGCAGGTACTGCACATGGACTCAGGCTCTCTCGAATCAGGCCCTTCCTCAACAGCTCCTGAACCTGTCTATTTAGCTCCTCTGTTTCAGTAGGAGTCATCCTGTGAGCAGCCTTGTTAGGCAAACTAGCTCCTGGAATTAGATCTATCTGATGACTGATTTGCCTTATTGGTGGCAATCCATCTGGAACATTATCAGAGATAATATCTCCAAATTCCCCTAGTAAATTTGAAACTTCAAATGGTATTTCACTACTACCTTCTTTATCTTTCCTAGGAATCAAAGCTTAGCACATACGCTGATGTTTCATGCCATCTAAAAACTTCCTTCCATCAACAAGAAAAATCCTAGCACTGCTACATACCTTTTCACCTTCCTTTTTCATGGGCTTCAATTTGTGGCGAACTCCATCCTTTGTCAGAGAGTATGTGTTTGCATGTCCATCATGTATTGCATGTCTATCAAACTGCCATGGTCTACCCAACAATAGATGGCAAACATCCATCGAAATAACATCACAGAGAACTTCATCATGGTAACTTCCAATTTTGAATTTTACTAAACATTGTTCACTTACCAGGACCTTATGATCATCTTTTACCCAAGAAATCCGATAGGGCTGGGGATGTTTCTCCCTCTTGAGAGCTTCAGCTTAGAGACCATCTCTTCGGATACCAAGTTATCAGTGCTACCACCATCAATGATCACATCACAACATTTATCCTCACACTTGCATCTGGTACAGAACAAACTCCTTCGTTGTCCTGGTTCATTTTCACCACTTAGTAGGACTCTTTCATTTACCAAGGTCTCTCCTCTTTTTGCATCCTCTGAATGTGATGATTGTGCATCCTCATCCACATGAGCAATCCTAGCTTGGCCCTCAGCTCTCCTATCTGTCCTTCCTTGTCGTTGAGGGCATTCAAAGGCACGATGACCTTCTTCATTGCAATGGAAATAGGTACCACGGAAGCCTCCTCTTCCTTGCCCACGTCCTCTACCTCTTCCTCTTTGATTTCCAAAATCTTGATCACGGGAGCAGTTGAAACCCTCATTCCTCTGGTTCCTACTAGTACCCTCATCTTCATTTTTCTTTTGAGTTTCATTGCGGCCTCCAGATGATCTACCGCTTCCCCTTCCTCCTTGACCGTGCCCTCTTTGTCTTCCTTCAAACCTTTTACTCAGCTTCTCTTCAACTCGTAGGGCAAACTGGTATGCTTCTTCAACGCTGGTCATTCTTACCAGACTTAATTCCTCCTGGATGCTAGGTCGTAACCCACTGATATAACGAGCAACCTTCTCCTTATTTGCTTCTGCATGCCCTGCTCTGATCAAGAGTCGGTAAAACTCCTCTGTATATTCTTGGACTGATCTTCCTGCTTGCTTTAACCCATGCATCTTCTTAAACAGATCAAGCTCGTAGTCCACAGGAATGAACTGCTTCTTCAATTTGTCCACCATGCGATCCCATCTTGTGATCTTCTCCTTTCCTCTTCTAAGTCTTTCCAGTTGAACCTCTTGCCACCAGATTTTGGCATGGCCTTTTAGTTTGGCCTTTGCAAACTTAACCCTATCTGGGTCCCTTATATCTTCATACTCAAAGTATTCGTCCAGTTCATTGATCCAATCGATCAACTCATCTGGTTTCAAATTTCCCGAAAATATACCCACTTCAATTTTAGGTCTTTTCCCAAACCTAGAAATGGCCCTAAAAAGCCTTTCCTCTACAGGATTCAGAACTTCCCGGTCAACCTCCATTACTTCCTCTTCATTGTCATCCTCACTATTGTCATCTGCGGCAATATTTGCTCCTCTTGCAATGCTTGTACCTGTCTCTGGAGGGCTCTAACCTCCTCAGGATCAACAGCTCTGGCCTTTCCACCACGCTCTCTTTGTGGAGGCATCTTCTAACTCGAACCCACAACCACACAGTCCTGGTGCAAACTGCCTCACAGTCGGCGCTCTGTCTACACACTCAGGAAAACCGGCTCTGATACCACTTGATGGGGACACAACCCAACAACCAGAATAGACACAATAGAAAGGGGAAATTATATTAACTGAGAAAATAAGCTGGTACAAATAGTGCAGAGAAAATAAACTCAAAACATGCCCTGCGGGCTTACAATAGCATAAATCTGGAGAATATTTCTCCTTTTAACACATCCTCTCAAGCTCCAATCCGAACTGCCTTTTACAATGCCAGAAATCTCCTTAAATAGACCCCGGAGGGTTAAGGACTAGGAGTACATTCTAGAAAGTGCTAGTAGGCATCCACCGACAAAATAGAACGTTCCGGAAGCCGCGTTAGAAGTCGGTGCAATTCTAGAAGAATCCAGAAATGGTAGCCGAACTTCCGGGAGGCATAACTTTTGAACCGTAACTCCGATTGACGAACTGTTTACATTTTCGAAAAGCTCTCGAAGCGCTCTATAGCCCTATGGACAAGCTTTGCTCATCCCCCATTTTTCAACCCTTTTCGAGGTCATTTAATGCCCCAAACCTGACTTTGAAGCATTCTTAGGGGGTCTCCAAAACCTGAAAAACTGCAATAACTTTCAAACCGTGGGGCCTTTTGACCTGATTCTTTTTTTGGAATGCTCTAAATCTTGATTACATTCATCTGGCCAAGACACACCTTCTAGGTTACCAAAATGATGGTCAAATTGCATGCTCCTATTTTTTCGGGATTTTTAAATGTACTGATAGTTGAACTATGAGAGTTGGAACCTTTATTTGAGCCAAATGGGTATCCAAAAATGCAAAGACATAAAATAGAAACTAAGTCTAAGTACATTTTTTTGGGTGACACAAGATTGCCCTTATACCTCTGGATGCTCCTGCATCACAATTTTGAAATAGTCTGAACCAAATTTCAAATTGTTCTTGAGTTACATTTCAAATTTTAATCATAGTGAAATTTTAATTTTTACACATATTCGAGAATTTTATCGGGCTCTTAAGCCCAATGTTCTAATTCAAGTCCAACTTAAAACATGTACATGTTCAAAATTTAGTTAAACAAATCGCAATTTGAACTTGAAAGACCAAATTTCCTAAAATTGAAAGCTCACATGTCAGGTAATTAGTTAAATGGAAAGCTCACATGTCATGAAATTGAAAGCACATGTCCTAATTAGTTAAATTGAAAGCGTACATGTGTTCTAAAATTGACAAGTTAAATGAAATAGAAAGTTCAATATAATAGAAATTTAAATGAATTCAAGACATTAAGTTAAAAATGAAAGAGTAAAAGTTCAATTTAGAAAATTAGTTATTGGACACCAAATTTCAAATTGATCAAATAATTGTTCAAACAAATTTGAAATAGTTTGAACCAAATTTCAAATTGTTCTTGAGTTACATTTCAAATTTTAATCATAGTGAAATTTTAATTTGTACACATATTCTAGAATTTTATCCGGCCCTTAAGCCCAATTTTCTAATTCAAGTCCAACTTAAAACATGTACATGTTCAAAATTTAATTAAAAAAATTGTAATTTGAACTTGAAAGCTCACATGTCCTAAAATTGAAAGCTCACATGTCCTGAGATTGAAAGCACATGTCCTAATTAGTTAAATTGAAAGTTCACATGTCCTAAAATTCAAAGCACATGTCCTCATTAGTTAATTTTGAAAGTGTACATGTAATCTAAATTTGAAAAGTTAAATGAAATAGAAAGTTCAATATAATAGAAATTTAAATGAATTCAAGACATTGAGTTAATAATGAAAGAGTAAAAGTTGAATTTAGAAAATTAGTTACTAGTCACCAAATTTCAAATTGATCAAATAATTGTTCAACCAAATTTGAAATAGTTTGAAGCAAATTTCAAATTGTTCTTGAGTTACATTTCAAGTTTTAATCATAGTGAAATTTTAATTTGTACAAATATTGTAGAATTTTATCGGGCCCTTAAGCCCAATGTTCTAATTCAAGTCCAACTTAAAACATGTACATGTTCAAAATTTAGTTAAACAAATCACAATTTGTTTAACTTGAAAACTCACATGTCCTAAAATAGAAAGCTCATGTGTCAAGTAATTAGTTAAATTGAAACCTCACATGTCCTGAAATGGAAAGCAAATGTCCTAATTCTAGAAATTTAGTTATTGGACACCAAATTTCAAATTGATCAAATAATTGTTCGACAAAATTTGAAATAGAATGAACCAAATTTCAAATTGTTCTTGAGTTACATTTCAAATTTTAATCATAGTAAAATTTTAATTTGTACACATATTCTAGAATTTTATCCGGCCCTTAAGCCCAATGTTATAATTCAAGTCCAACTTAAAACATGTACATGTTTAAAATTTAGTTAAACAAATCACAATTTGAACTTGAAAGCTCACATGTCCTAAAATTGAAAGCTCACATGTCAGGTAATTAGTTAAATTGAAAGCTCACATATCCTGAAATTGAAAGCACATGTCCTAATTAATTAAATTGAAAGTGTACATGTGTTCTAAAATTGAAAAGTTAAATGAAATTGAAAGTTCAATATAATATAAAGTTAAATGAATTCAAGACATTGAGTTAAAAATGAAAGAGTAAAAGTTGAATTTAGAAAATTAGTTATTGGACACCAAATTTCAAATTGATCAAATAATTGTTCAACCAAATTTGAAATAGTTTGAACCAAATTTAAAACTGTTCTTGAGTTACATTTCAAATTTTAATCATAGTGAAATTTTAATTTGTACACATATTGTAGAATTTTATCGGGCCCTTAAGCGCAATGTTTTAATTCAAGTCCAACTTAAAACATGTAAATGTTGAAAATTTAGTTTTAAAAATCACAATTTGAACTTGAAAGCTCACATGTCCTAAAATTGAAACCACATGTCCTAATTAGTTAAATTGAAAGCGTAGATCTATTCTAAAATTGACAAGTTAAATGAAAAAGAAAGTACAATATAATAGAAAGTTAAATGAATTCAAGACATTGAGTTAAAAATGAAAGAGTAAAAGTTCAATTTATAAAATTAGTTATCGGACACCAAATTTCTAATTGATCAAATAATTGCTCAACTAAATTTGAAGTAGTTTGAACCAAATTTCAAATTGTTCTTGAGTTACATTTCAAATTTTAATCATAGTGAAATTTTAATTTGTACACATATTCTAGAATTTTATCCGGCCCTTAAGCCTAATGTTCTAATTCAAGTCCAACTTTAAACATGTAAATGTTCAAAAGTTAGTTAAATAAATCACCATTTGAACTTGAAAGCTCACATGTCCTAAAAGTGAAAGCTGACATGTCAGGTAATTAGTTAAATTGAACGCTCACATGTCTTGAAATTGAAAGCACATGTCCTAATTAGTTAAATTGAAAGTGTACATGTGTTCTAAAATTGAGAATTTGAATGAAATATAAAGTTCAATATAATAGAAAGTTAAATGAATTCAAGACATTGAGTTAAAAATGAAAGAATAAAAGTTGAATTTAGAAAATTAGTTATTGGACACCAAATTTCAAATTGATCAAATAATTGTTCAACCAAATTTCAAATTGTTCTTGAGTTAAATTTCAAATTTTAATCATAGTGAAATTTTAATTTGTACAGGTATTCTAGAATTTTATCTGGCCCTTAATCTCAATGTTCTAATTCAAGTCAAACTTAAAACATGTACATGTTCAAAGTTTAGTTTAAAAAATTGCAATTTGAACTTGAAATCTCACATGTCCTAAAATTGAATGCTCACATGTCAAGTAATTAGTTAAATTTAAAGCTCACATGTCCTTAAATTGAAAGCACATGTCCTAATTAGTTAAATTGAAAGCGTAGATCTGTTCTAAAATTGACAAGTTAAATGAAATAGAAAGTTCAATATAATAGAAAGTTAAATGAATTCAAGATATTGAGTTAAAAATGAAAGAGTACAAGTTCAATTTATAAAATTAGTTATTGGACACCAAATTTCAAATTGTTCTTGAGTTACATTTGAAATTTTAAATCATAGTGAAATTTTAATTTGTACACATATTCGAGAATTTTATCGGGCCCTTAAGGTCAATGTTCTAATTCAAGTCCAACTTAAAACATGTACATGTTGAAAATTTAGTTAAACAAATCATAATTTGAACTTGAAAGCTCAGATGTCGTAAATTAGAAAGCTCACATGTCAGGTAATTAGTTAAATTGAAAGCTCACATGTCCAAAAATTGAAAGCATATGTCCTAAGTAGTCAAATTGAAAGTGTAGATTTGTCCTAAATTGACAAGTTAAATGAAATAGAATGTTGAATATAATAGAAAGTTAAATGAATTCAAGACATTGAGTTAATAATGAAAGAGTAAAATTTGAATTTAGAAAATTAGTTATTGGACACCAAATTTCAAATTGATCAAATAATTGTTCAACCAAATTTGAAATAGTTTGAACCAAATTTCAAATTGTTCTTGAGTTACATTTCAAATTTTAATCATAGTGAAATTTTAATTTGTACACCTATTCTAGAATTTTATTGGGTCCTTAAGCCCAATGTTCTAATTCAAGTCCAACGTAAAACATGTGCATGTTCAAAATTTAGTTAAACAAATCGCAATTTGAAATATAAAGCTCACATTTCCTAAAATTGAAAGCTCACATGTCAGGTAATTAGTTAAATTGAAAGCTCACATATCCTTAAATTGAAAGCGCATATCCTAATTAGTTAAATTGAAAGCGTACATGGGTTCTAAAATTGACAAGTTAAATGAAATAGAAAGTTCAATATAATAGAAAGCTAAATGAATTCAAGACATTGAGTTAAAAATGAAAGAGTAAAAGTTCAATTTAGAAAATTAGTTATTGGACACCAAATTTCAAATTGATCAAATAATTCTTCCACCAAATTTGAAATAGTTTGAACCAAATTTCAAATTGTTCTTGAGTTATATTTCAAATTTTAATCATAGTGATATTTTAATTTGTACACATATTCTAGAATTTTATCGGGCGCTTAAGCCCAATGTTCTAATTCAAGTCCAACTTAAGAAATGTAAATGTTCAAAATTTAGTTAAACAAATCGCAATTTGAACTTGAAAGCTCACATGTCAGGTAATTAGTTAAGTTGAAAGCTCACATGTCCTAAAATTGAAAGCACATGTCCTAATTAGTTAAATTGAAAGCATACATGTGTTCTAAAATTGGCAAGTTAAATGAAATAGAAAGTTCAATATAATAGAAAGTTAAATAAATTCAAGACATTGTGTTAAAATTGAAAGAGTAAAAGTTGAATTTAGAAAATTAGCTATTGGACACCAATTTTCAAATTGATTAAATAATTGTTGAGCTAAATTTAAAATAGTTTAAACCAAATTTCAAATTGTTCTTGAGTTACATTTCAAATTTTAATCTTAATGAAATTTTAATTTGTACACATAATCTAGAATTTTAACAGGCCGTAAATCGCAATGTTCTAATTCAAGTCAAACTTAAAAAATGTAGATGTTCAAAATTTATTTCAAAAAATCGCAATTTGATCTTGAAATCTCACATGGCCTAAAATTGAAAGCTCACATGTCAAGTAATTAGTTAAATTGAAAGCGTACATATGTTCTAAAATTGACAAGTTGGATGAAATAGAATGTTCAATATAATAGAAAGTTAAATGAATTCAAGACATTGAGTTAAAAATGAAAGAGTAAAAGTTCAATTTAGAAAATTAGTTATTGGACACCAAATTTTAAATTGATCAAATAATTGTTCAACCAAATTTGAAATAGATTCAACCAAATTTCAAACTGTTCTTTAGTTACATTTCAAAGTTTAATCATAGTTTAATTTTAATTTGTACACATATTCTAGAATTTTATCGGGCCCTTAAGCCCGATTTTCTAATTCAAGTCCAACTTAAAACATGTACATGTTCAAAATTTAGTTAAACAAATCGCAATTTCAACTTGGAAGCTCACATGTCCTAATTAGTTAAATTGAAAGTGTAGATGTGTTCTAAAATTGAAAAGTTAAATGAATTGAAGACATTGAGTTAAACATGAAAGAGTAAATGTTCAATTTAGAAAATTAGTTATTGGACACCAAATTTCAAATTGATTAAATAATTGTTCAACCAAATTTGAAATACTTTGAACCAAATTTCAAATTTTTCTTGAGCTACATTTCAAATTTTAATCATAGTGAAATTTTAATTTGTATACATATTATAGAATTTTATCAGGCCTTTAAGACCAATGTTCTAATTCAAGTCAAACTTAAAACATGTACATGTTCAAAATTTAGTTAAACAAATCGCAATTTGAACCTGAAAGATCACCTGTCCTAAAATTGAAAGCTCACATGTGAGGTAATTAGTTAAATTAAAAGCTCACATGCCCTAAATTTGAAAGCACATGTCCTAATTAGTTAAATTGAAAGCGTACATGTGTTCTGAAATTGACAAGTTCAATGAAATGGAAAGTTCAATATAATAGAAAGTTAAATGAATTAAAGACATTGAGTTAAGAATAAAAGAGTATAAGTTGAATTTAGAAAATTACTTATTGGACACCAAATTTCAAATTGATCAAATAATTGTTCAACCAAATTTGAAATACTTTGAACCAAATTTCCAATTGTTCTTGAGTTACATTTCAAATTTTAATCATAGTGAAATTTTAATTTGTACACATATTCTAGAATTTTATCTGGCCCTTAATCCCAATGTTCTAATTCAATTCCAACTTAAAACATGTATATGTTCAAAATTTATTTCAACAAATCCCAATGTGAACTAGAAAGCTCACATGTCAAGTAATTAGTTCAGTTGAAAGCTCACATGTCTTGAAATTGAAAGCAAATGTCCTAATTAGTTAAATTGAAAGTGTGCATGTGTTCTAAAATTTACAAGTTAAATCAAATGGAAAGTTCAATATAATAGAAAGTTAAATGAATTCAAGACATTGAGTTATAAATGGAAGAGTAAAAGTTTAATTTAGAAAACTAGTTATTGGACACCAAATTTCAAATTGATCAAATAATTGTTCAACAAAATTTGAAATAGTTTGAACCAAATTTTAAATCGTTGTTGAGTTACATTTTAAATTTTAATCATAGTAAAATTTTAATTTGTACACATATTCTAGAAATTTATCGAGCCCTTAAGCCCAATGTTCTAATTCAAGTCCAACTTAAAACATGTACATGTTCAAAATTTAGTTAAACAAATCGCAATTTGAACTTGGAAGCTCACATGTACTAAAATTTAAAGATCACATGTCAGGTAATTTCTTAAATTGAAAGCTCACATGTCCTAAAATTGAAAGCACATGTCCTAATTAGTTAAATTGAAAGCGTAGATGTGTTCTAAAATTGACAAGTTAAATGAAATAGAAAGTTAAATGAATTCAAGACATTGAGTTAAAAATGAAAGAGTAAAAGTTCAATTTAGAAAATTAGTTATCAGTCACCAACTTTCAAATTGATCAAATAATTGTTCAACCAAATTTGAAATACTTTGAACCAAATTTCAAATTGTTCTTGAGTTACATTTCAAATTTTAATCCTAGTGAAATTTTAATTTGTACATATATTCTAGAATTTTATCAGGCCTTTAATCCCAATGGTCTAATTCAACTCAAACTTAAAACGTGTACATGTTCAAATTTTAGTTAAACAAATCTCAATTTGAACCTAAAAGCTCACCTGTCCTAAAATTGAAAGCTCACATGTTAGGTAATTAGTTAAATTGAAAGCTCACATGTCCTGAAATTGAAAGCACATGTCCTAATTAGTTAAATTGAAAATTAGTTATTAGACACCAAATTTCAAATTGATCAAATAATTCTTCAACCAAATTTGAAATAGTTTGAACCAAATTTCAAATTGTTCTTGAGTTGCATTTCAAATTTTAATCACAGTGAAATTTTAATTTGTACACATATTCTAGAATTTTATCCGGCCCTTAAACCCAATGTTCTAATTCAAGTCCAACTTAAAACATGTACATGTTCAAAATTTAGTTAAACAAATCGCAATTTGAACATGAAAGCCCACATGTCGTCAAATTGAAAGCTCACATGCCATGTGATTAGTTAAATATGAAAGCTCACATGTCCTAAAATTGAAAGCACATGTCCTAATTATTAAAATTGAAAGCGTACATGTGTTCTAAAATTGACAAGTTAAATGAAATAGAAAGTTGAATATAATAGAAAGTTAAATGAATTCGAGACATTGAGTTAAAAATGAAAGAGTAAAATTTGAAAGTAGAAAATTAATTCTTCGACACCAAATCTCATATTGATCAAATAATTGTTCAACCAAATTTGAAATAGTTTGAACCAAATTTCAAATTGTTCTTGAGTTAAATTTCAAATTTTAATCATAGTGAAATTTTAATTTTTACACATATTGTAGAATTTTATCAGGCCCAATGTACTAATTCAATCCCAACTTAAAACATGTACATGTTCAAAATTTAGTTAAACAAATTGCAATTTGAACTTGAAAGCTCACATGTCGTAAAATTCAAAGCTCACATGTTAGGTAATTAGTTAAATTGAAAGCTCACATGTCCTGAAATTGAAAGCACATGTCCTAATTAGTTAAATTGAAAGCATACATGTGTTCTAAAATTTACAAGTTAAATGAAATGGAAAGTTCAATATAATAGAGAGTTAAATGAATTCAAGACATTGAGTTATAAATGAAAGAGTAAAAGTTCAATTTATAAAATTAATTATTGGAGACCAAATTTCAAATTGATCGAATAATTGTTCAACCAAATTTGAAATAGTTTGAACCAAATTTCAAATTGTTCTTGAGTTACATTTTAAATTTTAATCATAGTGAAATTTTAATTTGTACACATATTCTAGAAATTTATTGGGCCCTTAAGCCCAATGTTCTAATTCAAGTCCAACTTAAAACATGTACATGTTCAAAATTTAGTTAAACAAATTGCAATTTGAACTTGAAAGCTCACATGTCCTAAAATATAAAGCTCACATGTTAGGTAATTTCTTAAATTGAAAGCTCAGATGTCCTTAAATTGAAAGCACATGTCCTAATTAGTTAAATCGAAAGCATAGATGTGTTCTAAATTTTGAAAGTTAAATGAAATGGGAAGTTAAATGAATTCAAGACATTGAGTTAAAATTGAAAGAGTAAAAGTTCAATTTGGAAAATTAGTTATTGGACACCAAATTTCAAATTGATCAAATAATTGTTCAACCAAATTTGAAATAGTTTGAACCAAATTTCAAATTTTTCTTGAGTTACATTTCAAATTTTAATCATAGTGAAATTTTAATTTGTACACATATTCTAGAATTTTATGAGGCCCTTAATCCCAATGTTCTAATTCAAGTCCAACTTAAAACATGTACATGTTCAAAATTAATTTCAACAAATCGCAATTTGAACTTGAAAGCTCACATGTCAGGTAATTAGTTCAATTGAAAGCTCACATGTCAGGTAATTAGTTCAATTGAAAGCTCACATGTCAGGTAATTAGTTCAATTGAAAGCTCACATGTCCTAAAATTGAAAGCACATTTACTAATTAGTTAAATTTAAAGCGTACATGTGTTCTAAAATTGACAAGTTAAATGAAATAGAAAATTCAATATAATAGAAAGTTAAATGAATTCAAGACATTCAGTTAAAAATGAAAGAATAAAAGTTCAATTTAGAAAATTAGTTATTGGACACCAAATTTCAAATTGACAAAATAATTGTTCAACCAAATTTGAAATAGTTTGAACCAAATTTCAAATTTTCCTTGAGTTACATTTCAAATTTTAATCATAGTGAAATTTTAATTTGTACACATATTCTAGAATTTTATCCAGCCCTTAATCCCAATGTTCTAATTCATGTCCAACTTAAAACATGTACATGTTCAAATTTTAGTTTTAAAATTCGCAATTTTAACTTGAAAGCTCACATTCCCTAAAATTGAAAGCTCACATGTCAGGTAATTAGTTAAATTGAAATCTCACATGTCCTAAAACTTAAAGCACATATCCTAATTAGTTAAATTGAAAGTGTACATCTGTTCTAAAATTGACAAGTTAAATGAAATAGAATGTTCAATATTATAGAAAGTTAAATGAATCCAAGATATTGAGTTAAAAATTAAAGAGTAAAAGTTTAATTTATAAAATTAGTTATTCGACACCAAATTTCAAATTGTTGTAGAGTTACATTTGAAATTTTAAATCATAGTGAAATTTTAATTTGTACACATATTCGAGAATTTTATCAGGCCCTTAAGCTCAATTTTCTAATTCAAGTCCCACTTAAAACATGTACATGTTAAAAATTTAGTTAAACAAATCGCAATTTGAACTTGAAAGCTCAGATGTCCTAAAATAGAAAGATCACATGTTAGGTAATTAGTTAAATTTAAAGGTCACATGTCCAAAAATTGAAAGCATATGTCCTAATAAGTTAAATTGAAAGTGTAGATGTGTCCTAAATTGACAAGTTAAATGAAATAGAAAGTTGAATATAATAGAAAGTTAAATGAATTCAAGACATTGAGTTAATAATGAAAGAGTAAAATTTGAATTTAGAAAATTAGTTATTGGACACCAAATTTCAAATTTGATCAAATAATTGTTCAATCAAATTTGAAATAGTTTGAACCAAATTTCAAATTGTTCTTGAGTTACATTTCAAATTTTAATCATAGTGAAATTTTAATTTGTACACATATTCTAGAATTTTATCGGGTTCTTAAGCCCAATGTTCTAATTCAAGTCCAACGTAAATCATGTACATGTTCAAAATTTAGTTAAACAAATCGCAATTTGAAATAGAAAGATCACATTTCCTAAAATTGAAAGCTCACATGTCAGGTAATTAGTTAAATTGAAAGCTCACATATCCTTAAATTGAAAGCACATGTCCTAATTAGTTAAATTGAAAGCGTACATGGGTTCTAAAATTGACAAGTTAAATGAAATAGAAAGTTCAATATAATAGAAAGTTAAATGGATTCAAGACATTGAGTTAAAAATGAAGGAGTAAAAGTTCAATTTAGAAAATTACTTATTGGACACAAAATTTCAAATTGATCAAATAATTGTTCCACCAAATTTGAAATAGTTTTTACCAAATTTCAAATTGTTCTTGAGTTATATTTCAAATTTTAATCATAGTGATATTTTAATTTGTACACATATTCTAAAATTTTATCAGGCCCTTAAGCCCAAAGTTCTAATTCAAGTCCAACTCAAAACACGTACATGTTAAAAATTTGGTTAAACAAATTGCAATTTGAACTTGAAAGCTCACGTCCTAAAATTGAAAGCTCACATGTTAGGTAATTAGTTAATTTGAAAGCTCACATGTCCTAAAATTGAAAGCACATGTCGTCATTAGTTAAATTGAAAGCATACACGTGTTCTAAAATCGGCAAGTTAAATGAAATAAAAAGTTCAATATAATAGAAAGTTAAATGAATTCAAGACATTGAGTTAAAAATAAAAGAGTAAAAGTTGAATTTAGAAACTTAGCTATTGGACACCAAATTTCAAATTGATCAAATAATTGTTGAACCGAATTTGAAATAGTTTGAACCAAATTTTAAATTGTTCTTGAGTTACATTTCAAATTTTAATCTTAGTGAAATTTTAATTTGGATACATAATCTAGAATTTTAATAGGCCTTAAATCGCAATGTTCTAATTCAAGTCAAACTTAAAACATGTACATGTTCAAAATTTATTTCAAAAAATCACAATTTGAACTTGAAAGCTCACATGTCCTAAAATTGAAAGCTCACATGTCAGTTAATTAGTTAAATTGAAAGCGTACATATGTTCTAAAATTGACAAGTTGAATGAAATAGAATTTTCAATATAATAGAAAGTTAAATGAATTCAAGACATTGTGTTAAAAATGAAAGAGTAAAAGTTCAATTTAGAAAATTAGTTATTGGACACCAAATTTGAAATTGATCAAATAATTGTTCAACCAAATTTGAAATAGATTGAACCAAATTTCAAATTGTTCTTGAGTTACATTTCAAAGTTTAATCATAGTAAAATTTTAATTTGTACACATATTCTAGAATTTTATCAGGCCCTTAAGCCCAATGTTCTAATTCAAGTCCAACTTAAAACATGTACATGTTCAAAATTTAGTTAAACAAATCTCAATTTGAACTTCAAAGCTCAAATGTCCTAAAATTGAAAGATCACATGCTAGATGATTAGTTAAATTGAAAGCTCAAATGTCCTAAAATTGAAAGCACATGTCTTAATTAGTAAAATTGAAAGCGTACATGTGTTCTAAAATTGACGAGTTAAATGAAATAGAAAGTTGAATATAATAGAAAGTTAAATGAATTCGAGACATTGAGTTAAAAATGGAAGAGTAAAATTTGAATGTAGAAAATTAGTTGTTGGACATCAAATCTCAAATTGATCAGATAATTGTTCAACCAAATTTGAAATAGTTTGAATCAAATTTCAAATTGTTCTTGAGTTACATTTCAAATTTTAATCACAGTGAAATTTTAATTTTTACAAATATTGTAGAATTTTATCGGGCCCTTAAGCCCAATGTTCTAATTGAAGTCCAACTTAAAACATGTACATGTTCAAAATTTAGTTAAACAAATCACAATTTGAACTCGAAAGCTCACATGTCCTAAAATTCAAAGCTCACATGTTAGGTAATTAGTTAAATTGAAAGCTCACATGTCCTGAAATTGAAAGCAAATGTCCTAATTAGTTAAATTGAAAGCGTACATGTGTTCTAAAATTTACAAGTTAAATCAAATGGAAAGTTCAATATAATAGAAAGTTAAATGAATTCAAGACATTGAGTTATAAATGAAAGAATAAAAGATCAATTTAGAAAACTAGTTATTGGACACCAAATTTCAAATTGATCAAATAATTGTTCAACCAAATTTGAAATAGTTTGAACCAAATTTAAAATTGTTCTTGAGTTACATTTTAAATTTTAATCATATTGAAATTTTAATTTGTACACATATTCTAGAAATTTATCGGGCGCTTAAGCCCAATGTTCTAATTCAAGTCCAACTTAAAACATGTACATGTTCAAAATTTAGTTAAACAAGTCGCAATTTGAACTTGAAAGCTCACATGTCCTAAAATTGAAAGCTCACATGTCAGGTAATTTCTTAAATTGAAAGCTCACATGTCCTAAAATTGAAAGCACATGTCCTGATTAGTTAAATTGAAAGCGTAGATGTGTTCTAAAATTGACAAGTTAAATGAAATGGAAAGTTAAATGAATTCAAGACATTGAGGTAAAAATGAAAGAGTAAAAGTTTAATTTAGAAAATTAGTTATCGGACACCAAATTTCAAATTGATCAAATAATTGTTCAACTAAATTTGAAATAGTTTGAACCAAATTTCAAATTGTTCTTGAGTTACATTTTAAATTTTAATCGTAGTGAAATTTTAATTCGTACACATATTCTAGAATTTTATCAGGCCTTTTAGCCCAATGTTCTAATTCAAGTCAAACTTAAAACATGTACATGTTCAAATTTTAGTTAAACAAATCTCAATTTGAACCTGAAAGCTCACCTGTCCTAAAATTAAAAGCTCACATTTTAGGTAATTAGTTAAATTGAAAGCTCACATGTCCTGAAATTGAAAGCACATGTCCTAATTAGTTAAATTGAAAGTGTACATGTGTTCTAAAATTGACAAGTTCAATGAAATGGAAAGTTCAATATAATAGAAAGTTAAATGAATTCAAGAGATTGAGTGAAAAATGAAAGAGTATAAGTTCAATTTAGAAAATTAGTTATTACACACCAAATTTCAAATTGATCAAATAATTGTTCAACCAAATTTGAAATAGTTTGAACCAAATTTCAAATTGTTCTTGAGTTACATTTCAAATTTTAATCATAGTGAAATTTTAATTTGTACACATATTCCAGAATTTTATCGGGCCATTAATCCCAATGTTCTAATTCAAGTCCAACTTAAAACATGTACATGTTCAAAATTTATTTCAAAAAATCGCAATTTGAACTTGAAAGCTCACATGTCAGGTAATTAGTTAAATTGAAAGCTCACATGTCTTGAAATTGAAAGCACATGTCCTAATTAGTTAAATTATAAGCGTACATGTGTTATAAAATTGACAAGTTAAATGAAATAGAAAGTTCAATATAATAGAATGTTAAATGAATTCAAGACTTTGAGTGATAAATGAAAGAGTAAAAGTTCAATTTAGAAAATTAGTTATTGGACGCCAAATTTCAAATTGATCAAATAATTGTTCAAAAAATTTGAAATAGTTTGAACCAAATTTCAAATTGTTCTTGAGTTACATTTCAAATTTTAATCATAGTGAAATTTTAATTTGTACACATATTCTAGAATTTTATCGGGCCCTTAAGCCCAATGTTCTAATTTAAGTCCAATTTAAAACATGTACATGTTAAAATATTAGAGAAGCAAATCGCAATTTGAACTTGAAATCTCACATGTCCTAAAACTGAAAGCTCACATGTTAGGTAATTTGTTAAATTGAAAGTTCACATGTCCTGAAATTGAAAGCACATGTCCTAATTAGTTAAATTGAAAGCGTACATGTGTTCTAAAATTGAAAAGTTAAATGAAATAGAATGTTCAATATAACAGAAAGTTAAATGGATTCAAGACATTGAGTTAATAAATAAAGAGTAAAAGTTCAATTTAGAAAATTAGTTATTGGACACAAATAATTGTTGAACCAAATTTGAAATAGTTTGAACCAAACTTCAAATTGTTCTTGAGTTACATTTCAAATTTTAATCATAGTGAAATTTTAATTTGTACACATATTCTAGAATTTTATCGAGCCCTTAAGCCCAATGTTCTAATTCAAGTCGAACTTAAAACATGTACATGTTCAAAATTTAGTTTAAAAAATCTCAATTTGAACATGAAACCTCACATGTCCTAAAATTGAAAGCTCACATGTCAGGTAATTAGTTAAATTGAAAGCTCACATGTCCTAAAATTGAGAGCACATGTCCTAATTAGTTAAATTGAAAGCGTACATGTGTTCTAAAATTGACAAGTTAAATGAAATAGAAAGTTCAATATAATAGAAAGTTAAATGAATTCAAGACATTGAGTTAAAAATGAAAGAGTAAAAGTTCAATTTAGAAAACTAGTTACTGGACACCAAATTTCAAATTGATCAAATAATTGTTCAACCAAATTTGAACTAGTTTGAACCAAATCTCAAATTGTTTTTGAGATACATTTCAAATTTTAATCATAGTGAAATTTTAATTTGAACACATATTCTAGAATTTTATCGGGCCCTTAAGCCCAATTTTCTAATTCAAGTCCAACTTAAAACATGTACATGTTCAAAATTTAGTTTAAAAAATCGCAATTTGAACTTGAATGCTCACATGTCCTAAAATTGAAAGCTCACATGTTAGGTAATTAGTTAATTGTAAAGCTCACATGTCTTGAAATTGAAAGCACATGTCCTAATTAGATAAATTGAAAGCGTACATGTTTTCTAAATTTGACAAGTTAAATGAAATAGAAAATTCAGTATAATAGAAAGTTAAATGAATTCAAGACATTGAGTTAAAAATGAAAGAGTAAAAGTTCAATTTAGAAAATTAGTTATTGGACACCAAATTTCAAATTGATCAAATAATTGTTCAACCAAATTTGAAATAATTTGAACAAAATTTCAAATTGTTCTTGAGTTACATTTCAAATTTTAATTATAGTGAAATTTTAATTTGTACACATATTCTAGAATTTTATCGAGCCCTTAATCCCAATGTTCTAATTCATGTCGAACTTAAAACATGTACATGTTCAAAATTTTGTTTAAAAAATCGCAATTTGAACTTGAAATCTCACATGTTAGGTAATTAGTTAAATTTAAAGCTAACATGTCCTGAAATTGAAAGCACATGTCCTAATTAGTTAAATTGAAATGTACATGTGTTCTAAAATTGACAAGTTAAATGTAATAAAATGTTCAATCTAATAGAAATTTAAATGAATTCAAGACATTGAGTTAAAAATGAAAGAGTAAAAGTTGAATTTAGAAAATTAGTTATTGGACACTAAATTGCAAATTGATCAGATAATTGTTCAACCAACTTTGAAATAGTTTGAACCAAATTTCAAATAGTTCTTGAGTTACTTTTCAAATTTTAATCATAGTGAAATTTTAATTTGTACACATATTCTAGAATTTTATCGGGCCCTTAAGCCCAATGTTCTAATTCAAGTCCAACTTAAAACATGTACATGTTCAAAATTTAGTTAAACAAATCGCAATTTGAACTTGAAAGCTCACATGTCAGGTAATTAGTTAGAAATAAAGCGTACATGTGTCCTAAAATTGACAAGTTAAGTGAAATAGAAAGTTTGATATAATTAATTTTACAAACTCCTAATTTCATCCCCTTATGACAATTTGAATTCAAGACATCGAGTTAAAAATGAAAGAGTAAAAGTTCAATTTAGAAAATTAGTTATTACACCAAATTTCAAATTGATCAAATGATTGTTCAACCAAATTTCAAATTGTTCTTGAGTTACATTTCAAATTAGGAGTTGTTTCTATCTCATATCAAGTGGATCAGCTCGTTCTTGGATAACATTTAATATTTTCTCATGATCGTCAATATGGATCCTCCACTTACGTATTCTAGGTCCCTTGACTGGATGAAGAGTTAGACCAGTGGCAATAACATGTTTACTATATTGATATACCTTATTTTTAGTTTGATAATCGGTGAAATGAATCGCATTTTTAAGTACTTTTATTTTCTTCAAATATGTTCCTTGTACAACAACAGAACCCGCACATGTACACATTTAAAAAATACATCAATCCTGAATTTAAGTCAAAGAATTTGAATTCATTAAAAACATAAATACTTGACATGTGTATATATACATAGTTCAACTATATACTAACCTGTGGGAAAAATAATTTCATCACTTATTTCAGTCTTTGTTAGCTTCTCTCTTTCCATGGTGCAACGTAATAAATAATAGCTAGCACCTTCTACATTTTTCTATTCTACCATGACTGCAAAAACATTTCCTACACAAACTTATATATGTCAAAATTTTGGATACATGTGATGTACATAAGTACATATATATAATAAAAATTAACCAAAATTATGAAAAATGTATACATGTACATGGTCTAGGTATATATATAGTTCATACATACAAACTCTGATCAATCCTGAAATATGGTTATAATCACTAGAAATCAATGGAATATCATCATAGTTTTCATCCTCAAACTCATTCATATTAATAACATCTAGTGGCACCAAAGGCCATTCACCCACATATCTACGTTCTTGATTAATGCAACCACCATAGTCTTCATCAATACAATTAGGACAAAAACATGAGTATTCTCTTGTGTACAATGACCACATTACTATTTGTACTCATAACTGAATTCAAAGATCGTGTCTTCTCTACCCTCTTGCATGCATGCATTGATCTTCTATCAACACCTGAATGTACACAAGGTCCATAATTTAGTTAGAGATCATCTAAGGTAACATATTAAATATAAATTTAAGATTCAATTTAAAAATATGAACAAATTAATTTATATATACCTGATACCTCCCAAAACACTCTAAATGGTATGACTTGATCCACTTGTGATGATGTGTTATATATATATTCGTTGGCACTGAAAAATGTGGTTTGCACCACTCAACCACATCATGAGCATTATTAATGTGATATACTTTATAGTCCATTTGATACTTTCTTAAAGCACATTTGATACAAGCTCCTGCACCATCATGCTCACCCTTTCCATGTCCACTCTCAAAAAAACTCCAAATGTGTGGTATATTAAGGTATCGATGATATCTACATAATGTATAAAATTGTCTAGCTGATTTAAATTGTGTTGCACATCCATCTGACCATACAAAATGGTTTTTCTATTTTTCTATTTTTGTTTTTCAAATATTCAAAAAATGTCTTAAAACAATGTTCCACAAAAGGTGTGTCATGTTCTTTGTCATCACTAATATAAAAGTGATACTCTTTTTTAATGACTTGTGCTTGATCTATACTTTCCACATCATCCAGATCAATTTGTGCATGTCAATAAGACACTTGAACCATAATAGTAACTTGCTCTGTATAGTAGTATTCTACTTGAAGTTGTTTTTGAGATACAAAAGAGTAATTCTCTGCAAAGTCAACAACAGATAGAATTGTTCCAAGTGGGAAAGTTTCTCTTAGTGTTTGAAATTGTTCTACTTGCCACTTAGCAAAAAATGCATGGCGTATGTATGGTTGAATCAATTTACGAAAATTTGACATAAATTCTCCAGCTGATATCTCATCCTCTACATATTCTAACCTTGTTGATTCTTTTCCAGCTTTTGTTTCTGACTTTATGTACTTATATCTCTTACATTTTACCATCCTTGTCATATTAGTATCTTCTTCTCTCAAAGGAAATTTAGTCAAGTTACCACATGTTTCACAAGTTCCTCTGATGCAATCTATTTCACCTATTCCATAATCATTTGGTTTGTCACATAAGATTGATGTTATGAATTGACTCGATCGTTTAGAAAAAGTATTTTGAGAAGTTCCACCACTTTCTTCTATCATCTTTTGAAACCCTTCATAGTAAAGATCAAATTCAACATGATATCGACAACAACATGTTTCAAAAGATTTATTTATCTTCACAAAATAGGGCTTAAATCTTTCAAACATTGTTTGTCCAATCTTTATGTTAGGAGTTAAATTACAAAATGAGAGATACAATTCATGTTGAGTGACATCCAACCAATGTTTTGCATGTTGAATATATTCCTTAGGCCCAATCCTCTGCTTGATGATATCTCTTCTATTTGGTGAAGGACGAGTATTATCAATCCAAAATTGAATAACTAAGTTCTTAATTGTTTCCCCAATCATCTCAGATCGAGGAGCTCTACACATTAGTTCCCAATTGCCTTCTAATGTACTATCATTCAAATTGTTTCTCCTTTTCAGATAGTGTAGTACTATCTTCTGACTATACCCGAAATGAGATGATAATGAAGAGATCTGTCTATTTTGGGAGATTTTCTTATTTAAAAATAGATGTCAGTATTACTCTTCGTGCAATGGATTTATCTATAGATCTAGTTTTTTTCCCAATGGAATGTAACCCTTCCTTAACAATTTCAACAATATCTTTTTCTAGTTTAGAAGTCCTCCTCTTTTTTATACTTGTATCTATACCCAATACTCTCAGTGGCTCTTTTAATTCATCTTTAAGAAGTGAAATTGATAATAGTTGAGTTTTCTTCACTGTTGATAGATTCTCAAATTGTGCAATTATGTCTTTAGAGTTTCTATTCAATTTCCTCTTCATAGTATGTGTAGGTTGATTAGTATATTCTCTCAGTTTTTCCACATCCAATTCAATCAAATGATCTATGTTTCTATGATTAATTTTTCTCTCCAATCTTTGAGCTAAATTAACATTCTCATTTGTTGTTTGATCTCGGGCTGAACAAGAAAAAATGAAACAAACTCTTAAGATACAATCTCTTTAGGGGACATATATGTATACATATATACATGTTTAACTTGAGTGAAATATTATGTACTTGATTAAATTATCTAACCTTTAGATGGTCCTTCTTCAATATCCATTGCTTCATCTTCAATTTCCTCATGTCCAAAATTTTCATCATCTACTAGAGTTACACGTGCATGATATAACAAATAAAATCAAGTAAGTTTATAAGGGGAAATATCTCTCACTAAATTTAAAAATTAAAGATATAAAGTTTGATAGAGACCTAGAAATCTAGAGAGATCTATATTATATACTTGCAAGAGATGCACATGTATCTATTTGAACTTGAGAATCTGAACCTTCTCCAATGTCGGTAGGTTGTCCTAGTTGACTACATCGTAAATAAATTCATTTATTTAAATTTAATCATAATCTAATAAACCTTAATGAACTATAAATTATTAACATAATTGAATAAACAAGGTAATTCTCATGCTAAATAAATTAATAATTTAAATTTATTCATAATGTAATATTTACCCTAAGGACTAAATATGGACATAATTGAATAAACCCTAATGGCCTAAATATGAACATAATTTCAAATAAACTCTTAATATTAAGTTAAACTAGTAATGCTAATTTAAGATAAATATCATATTCCTAATTGGATTTAAACGTTAATCCTAACTAAATACACTAATCAAATACATTGGAAAAAAGATTGTGCATGTGTACCTGATCTAAGATAGTATCTTGCTAGCATTTTTCGACAATTTTCATCTTCTTGTTCCTTAGTTCTTCTTCGTGCATATTTACTTGCTCTTTTATCTTTATTGCCCTTGTCTTAAATTCTTCCTCCAAAATTCGAAAATAGGTTGAAGTTTGTCAAATATTTCTTTCTTCCCAATTTAAAAGCCAATAACTTGATTTCACATAAATGCAAATTGTTAAAAATGAAACTCATATTTATATACCATTTTTTTTTTTTTAAACCTCCTTATTAGCCGACTAGGGAAAAACCCTAAAGAGCTAACTAGGGAAACACCCCTATGGTCGGAGCAGGCATGATCCCACTTTCATAGTTTCGATCGAAACTATTAAGATTTTTTGATCAAAACTATGAAAGTGGTTTGCTAACCGCTCATGTAAACTGTAGATAGTTTCAATAGAAACTAAGGCATTTAGTTTCTATCAAAAGGTTGTAAAAAAATTTCAATAGAAACTAAGCTTCTATCGAAACTAGCTAGATAGAAACCCACATGAAGAGCTTGAAGTTTTATCAATGATTTCCTTTCTTTGGAGCTGAATTACCAGGTTGAAATGGAGCATTGAAGACCTAAAATTTTACATGATTGAAGTACTCTGAACTAGCTTTCTAATGACTATGAATTTGGTATATATTTTTTAACAAGAATTAAATATAGGTTTATTATAAAAAATAAACTGAGATATTCGACGCTCATGGAAAAATAGTAAATATAAAAATAAAAATTTTGAAAAATAAGTACAGTCTCTATATTTGAGTCATCTTTCAATCAAATTTTTCTTTTTAAAAATTGGGTAAATATATAATAAGTTACATGTGTCAAAAGCCACGTATGTCTAAATTAGTGTTATGCCAACTTTAAACTACAATAAAATATGAAATACTAATGATAAAGATATAAGACCAACTCTACAGTTTAGGTATGGATGTTGAAAAACTAAATTCGAAAGGATCACATTGATATCTATTGTAGAAAAAAGTTATGTGTGTCAAAAATAGTGTCACTCTTTTAAAATTAGGTTTTTGATATCATACCAATTTTCGTAGGAGAAAAAATAATTTAATAAATTCAATTTTTTAAAAAAATTTAAAAAATAAATTTAGAATGTAGAAAAAAAATCCTAAAAGACTCTAGTTTACTTCATCTTCAAATTCCTAACTATTAAACGGGAATTTGCATTTGAAAGTGAACGTTTTCTTGAAAATTCAGAGTTCAGTGTCAGTTTAGGAAAAAAAGTATAACCCACTATTGTGGGCTCACCCAACCTGATATTGGTGAAAAGGAGAAGTTAAGTATCATGGAAATACAATGAGCACTTGATAAGTTAGTCATTGACAAGATAATGTATTATTTATTAAGTGCATGAAGATAAGAAGACAATTGAATAAATGTATGAGTGAAATGACAAGAGTTGAGTTAAACTCTAAGATTGACTGAGTATCAGTGTTGGTTGGTCAATGAAGCAACTAAAGTAAAAGATTAAGAAACTTAAGTAGAAGTCAAAAAAATAGTTCAAGATGCGTGATAGTTATTTTCGAGCAAGTTGATGAAGTAAATGCTAGTAGTGACCAAATGTAGTAATGCTTGAGAAAGAAAGATGATGTCAAGCGAGATAGAATATTAATTGATTAGCTATACACTGATGACCAAACAAAAGAACATAGTGATTTCCAAGTAACAATAAAAGTTATAATTTGTAAAAGAACCAAATTTGAGGCTAACATAGTTAAAATTTTGGATTATTCAAAGCATGTGGATGATAAGGATTGATGAGTTATTGTATTTAATGTATGAAGAGGGTTTGTTATGCAATCACAGGAAATGATTTAACCAAAAGTTTCTAGACGGAGAAGAAAAAAAAATGATGGAAGGATTTGATGAATCTAACCTAACCCTAAGATCTACTATAATGTTTAAGTGGTAATAGATCAAAATTACCTATTTAAGGAGGCATAAGAGATGTTTTCTAAGATTGGTTCATTGTTGATTGGCAATCTTAAGGAGAAGCTATGAAGAAAAGAGTAGCAGAAGAGAAGTGTGAAGAGATTAGTGATGTGTGATTGCTTGAAGGGATGCCAAGTAGATCAATGATGGAGATGATAATGAAGGCCAATCAATGAACGTGTAGATGAGTGGATAGAGATATGAATTTTCAAAGTGAGATGTATTTTACATATCAAACCTACAATTACATTCTAACCATTGTGACAGTCAAAATCCTTTAATCAAGATTGACCTAATAGTCATTTTATAAATCCTTCAATCAAGGTGATATTCTAATGGAATGATCCAAAGTCCTCTAACAAGGCCACTCCTAGTAGGGTGATTAAATCTTTTTAAATGGTCACATTTAACAATGTGTTGTATAACCTTTAATAGGGTTGGCTCTTAACCAAGCTCACTTGAGAAGAGTGAAAAATTAGTAGCATGTTACTTTGTGGTTTTTCCCAAATTAGGTTTCCACATTAATTCCGAGTGTCAAATTTTCATTTACTCATGTGAATGTTACTTTATGCATGTTATTTTTCAATCTATTTATTTTACTATTAGTCAAAACAAATATATAGAGAAAAGAGACATAGAATGTTAAATTATAGATGATATGTAATATAGACCAAGTTGTTTAATGAGATTTCTTAAGTTCTTTGAAGCTATTAAAATTTGAATTGGGAGATTTAAACCTAAGGATAATTGTTTCATTCCCTCTTAGTTATTATAAATCATTCTAACAATTGGTATCAAAGTTGTGGTGTTAGTAAGGAAAACTTGAAGGACTTATAGCTAAAGAACAAGATGTACAAGAGAGAGATGCCCAAGATGAACAAGGAGAACTTCCTTGCATGGAAAAGACTGATGAGATTGCTCTTATCTGGTATTGGAGATTCCACATCATAATACTTGGACAATGAATACATTAAGGTGCCTAGACCTATGATAGTTAAACAAATGAAAGAGAAGCAGGAACAAAACCAAATTTGATGATTGAACTTGTAGCAACCCTAAATTATGTTGAATTTGATGATGTGAAGGATTGAACCACTACAAAGAAAATGTGGGAAAGTTGGCACAAATGCATGGAGGAGACAAAAATTTATCGAGAGCTAAGGCAGAAGTCTTGAGAGGTAAGTTTGATGATATGAGAATGAAAGAAGGTGAGACTATTGGACGATATTGTGGCCAAATCAAAGAGGTAGTAAATTCTTTTAGAGGATATGGAGGAATTATATCTAAAGAGAATGTGATAAGAAGTGTATTGAGAACTTTACTTCCTATTTATGCTATTAGAGTTTCTGCAATACAAGAGTTGAGGTGTACACTTGGTAATAATCTAATTTTAAATAGTCTAGTTAGTAGACTTACTACATTTCAATTATCAAATTTTGATAAATATTCACCTGCTAGTATTGAATCTTCATTTAAACTATAGCTAACCCTTGAAGGATCTAAGAGAAAGAGGAAGAGAAAGTATGTAGAAAGTGACAATGAATCTGATAATGGCCTTGATGAACTTGAAGCATTATTAGGCAAAAGACTACCAAGATGAAAAAGAAACTACAAAGGTGAACTCCCTATAATCTATTTTATATGTAATAAAGTTGGTCATATTGTTACAAGGTGTCCTAACAGAGATGAGATAGAGAAAAGGAAAGACTTCAAGAATCGATGGAAGAAGAGACAATAGAGACAGCCGAGGTAACAAACACTACAAAGATAAAGGTAAGAAATCTTACTATATTGCTAAAGAAGATGGTTTCTAATAGTAATTTTGATGATCATGATGAAGAATTTGTTTATGTTGTAATGAACGACAATTTAATATGATGAAGATGAGAAAATACATTGACTTCATATGTGAGTAAAAATGATAAATCGATAATTGATAGTGGTTTCCCACACCATATGACTAGTGATACAAGTAAGTTTGAGAAGCTAGAACATTATAGTGGAAGCAGTGTTAAGTTTGGTAATGGTGGACCATGTTATGTGAAAGGTAAACGATTAATTATAAAGAAAGATTTAAGATCATATGTGACAATGTATATTGGGATTATGGTTTAAAATATAACTTGTTGAGTGCGGAATAGTTGAATAGTTTGGGCTATCGAATTAAATTCCAAAATAAGACAAAAAAGATCTATGATGCTACTAGTGAACTAATTGGAAGTGGAGAGAAAAAAAGAGGTAACTTGTTCTATCTAGACCTATCTAAGGATACTTGTCTATTTTAACAATTTGAAGATGTTTGGTTATGGAATGTGAACTTTGATAACTTGGTAAGCATTAGTAAGATGAAAAGAGTCAGAGTGTTATCAAGGTTAAGAAAACATGATAAACTGATGTGCAAACAATGTTAAATGGGTAAAATGACAAAGTCTAGTTTCAAGAACAATACCTATTCTTCTAATGATATTTTGGAATTGGTTCATACTAATTTATATGGTCCTATTGGAGTGCAAAGCTATTATGATAATAAATATTTCATTCTATTTGTTGATGCCTTTTCTAGAATGATGATTGTGATGTTTTTTAAAGAAAAATCCAATGCATTTCAAATATTTAAGTGAAAACTTTTCTAGAGTTTAAAAGGAATCATGAAAGAGTCTGAAGTGCTTGAGATCAGGTAGAGAAGGTAAATTCATATCAGATAAGTTCAACATATTTTCCAATGAAAAAAGAATCAAGAGACAAATGAGTGTACCAAGGACTTAACCAAAAAATGGTATAGCTAAAAAAAGGAATAGATAAACTGTGTACTATGAAAGGAAATTGATGATGGAGAAGAATGTTTCATAGAAGTACTAGAGAGAAGCAGTAAGTACTGCATTCTATACTCCAAGTCAATTTTAAGTGAAGAAAGGTACAAATAAAACACTTTTTGAACTTTGGTATGGCTATGCAACTAATGTGAATTATTTTAATTTTTTGGGAGAAACAGTTACATATTGAAAGATGCTAGAAAAGGAAAATTTGACGCAAAAAGTGATGAAGGTATATTTCTAGGATATTCCAGTAAAAGAAAAGCAGTGTTTGAATTCTAACACTATCAAGATTGTAGAAAGTGCAAATGTTGGATTTGATAAATTTGTAGAAAATAATGAAGAGGAATGCAAGAAAGAACTTGAAGACAACAAAAATTTTATTTGTATCTATGAAGAAGAACCTACCACTTTACCTTAACCAAAAAAGGTGGAAGTTGAGCATTAATAGTTAGACATTGTCATGGTTTTGTAGAAGAGTTTTCCCAAGCATTAGTAGACTACCAAGCATAAGGCTATAAGATTTGAGTTATGAATAGAGACTATAAACCATCAAGAAGAGGAAGTTGAGTTGTAGAAGATTGCACCAAATGCAAATAAACATGTCGAATGTAGTGAAGAACAACAAGAAGAAAGAAATCCTGGACCTATTTTGGAAAAATATGTAAGAATAAATTATTGACCAGAACAAATCATTGGATAAAAAGATTTAGGATTCATGACAAGAAGAAAACTGAAGAATGATACATGCTTATTATGTGATTTTGAGCCTAAATCAATCAAAGAAGCTTTGAAGAATGAAGATTGGAAAGGAGCAACGAATTTAGAAATTTAGAAAATTGAGATAAACAAGATTGGGACATTAGTACCCAGAGCAAAGGATAAGAATGTGATTGGAACTAAGTGGGTTTTACAAAAACAAGCTGAGTGAGAAAGGTGAATTCACAAGGAACATGGAAAGACTAGTTTGTAAGGGATATGCACAAGAAGAAGGAGTTGACTATGGTGAGACTTTTTCCCCAATTGCAATGTTGGAAAGAGTGATAACTTTAATTGCATATG
This sequence comes from Cupressus sempervirens, assembly GCA_028749045.1. Classification (NCBI taxonomy): domain Eukaryota; kingdom Viridiplantae; phylum Streptophyta; class Pinopsida; order Cupressales; family Cupressaceae; genus Cupressus; species Cupressus sempervirens. The sequence goes on from CM053785.1 coordinate 853,448,067, forward strand.
ATTCTTACAAAGGATTCAAAGTTGATCAAATGGATGTCAAATATGTACTTTGAATGGAATCATGGAGGAAGAAGTATACATTGAACAACCTAAAGGATTTGTGAGGAACATGGTATGTAAGCTACACAAGGGTTTATATAGTTTAAAGCAAGGCCCTAGAGCACAGTATGAAAGGTTACACAATTATCTACTAAAATTTGGTTTTGTAAGAACTAATGATAATAACAATATTTACTTGAAAAATAGATTTGAAAGTAAGATATTGCTAGCTAATTTTGTTGTTGATGATATTGTTAGAAAGTAAAGTCCACCACAATAACTAAGAGGGGGGGAAAGATGATCAATACAAATTTTTTCAACCTTATTAAATCTTAAACATGTGATCGGTATCAACAATAACCATAAGAAGATACACATACACAACAACACTAGATGTGTTAACTAGGGAAATTCTTTATCAAAGGGAAAACTCTACTGGGGATGGTATCCACAAAATGATGTACTAATATATAAGTTCTTTGTAAGAGGATGGACTCTATAAGGAGCCAATAAAATACATTGAATACATGTCAATCCCTATTAAAAGACTTTGAATCCCTATGAGGAGATTCCAACCCTATTAGAAGTTGTAGAAGGTAGATGGCCCCATAGTCCAAATAGCTTCAAAGGAAAGACAACCAAACTCGTTATCCAATTGGCCTCTGTATTAATCCTTTCAAAATAATAGAAATATAATTGATCTCAACAACTTAAATAATTACTCTATCCTCTTACTATGCCTATACAACACCAAGACACTTCTCATATCTCAATACCATATATGGAAACTTACATTACAATAATCCCTTTGATCACTTACTTGCATTTACCAATACACTTCACTTATCGCATTCACTTTTTCAAATCCATACTTCATCTTAAGGAAACTAAATTTCCTTTATACCATGTCCTTAAAATAATTCATTGACTCAGCCTTGAGGCTTTCCCAATTATAACTACAATATGACCTCATTAAGCTATTACAATACATTAAATCTTTTTGCAATTACATAACAGTATGGGCTCACAGTATTCACAACTTCTCTCATGTGAAACCTTGAACTTCATGCACTATCTAAATTCATCATCAAGCTATCTAATATCTCTATCTAACTATTCTTAACTAGATTCTATCCCTCTTAGGAGATATAATCCAATTACCAAAAACCACTTCTCAAAAACATTGTCTGCAAATTGTCTTCTATAAATCATCAATAATTGCTACTAGTCTTTGAATTTCTACATGTGCATTTAAATACTAAATCAATTGACACTATAGAACATATCCTCAACTACATTTGACCTCATCTTCAATAGTTGATCCTATGACCTCAATATATTTCTTCTACTTTTCCAATATTCATATTATGTTGACATCAATGACAAACATAGTCATTAATGTAACACACAGTCATGTTGTCAATCTCTCTAGTGCTCCAACAATTCTAGGATATGTTGGGTGATGCAACATGCTCCCCTGCCCACGGGTGGTTAATTATGTGGTGTTCCATGTTCACTAACAGTCATGGCTTTTGGTGCAACAACAAATGGGCCCTACAAGTGGTATCAAAGCCTGGTTTTGGCCTACTCATGGGTTCAAATCTCCCCAGTGCCTTCCCAACCCACGTAAGCACCTGGTATACGTGTCGAGGGGGAGATTTTTGGGTGTTGCAATGCACTCCCCTACCCACAGGTGGTTAATTATGTGGTGTTCCATGTTCACTAATAGTCATGGCTTTTGGTGCAATGGCAAATGGGCCCTACAATTGGTATTAAAGCCTGGTTTTGGCCTAGTCATGGCTTCAAATCTCCCTGGTGCCTTCCTGACCCATGTAAGCAGTTGTTATGCACGTTGAGGGGGAGATTGTTGGATGATGTGACATGCTCCCCAGCCCATAGGTGGTTAATTATGTGGCGTTCCATGTTCACTAACAATCATGGCTTTTGGTGCAATGGAAAATGGGCCCTACAATTGGTATCAAAGCCTGGTTTTGGCCTGGTCATGGGTTCAAAACTCCCCGGTGCCTTCCCAACCCACGTAAGCACTTGGTATGCACATCGAGGGGGAGATTATTGGGTGATGCAATGTTCTCCCCTGCCCACAGGTGGTTAATTATGTGGTGTTCCATGTTCACTAACAATCATGGCTTTTGGTGCAATGGCAAATGGGCCCTACAGGATACTTCCCCATAGGAATATCATCAATATTCATGCTAATGGATATCATATTTTGAGGACAAGATTTTTTGTGTAATTCATTTGCTAATGAAATGAAGAAGAAATTTGAGATGTCAATGTTTGGAGAGATAAAATTCTTTATTGGATTGCAAGTTTATCAGATGAAGAAAGGTATTCATATTACATAATCCAATTATATCAAGGAGATTTTGAATTTTTTTGGAATGGAAGACTCAAGACCTATTGGAACACCTATGGTGACTGGACATAAATTGTCAAAGAATGATGATTTAGTTGATGTGAGTCAAACATTATACAAGTCAATGATTGGAAAACTGCAATAAGTTGTACATAGGAAACCTGACATTGCATTAGCAGTAGGAATTATTTTTATATTCTATGCTAGTCCTAGAAAAAATCACATGATGCAAATGAAAAGGATACCAAGATATCTAAAAGGAACATAAGACTATGGATTATGGTACAAGATAAATGATAAGTTTGAACTGAAGGTTGATATAGATGTTGAGTAGGCTAGCAACATTAATGACATAAAAAGTACTTGAGTGGAGGAGATCTCTTTCTAGGAAGGAGATTGATTTCATGGACAAGAAAGAAGCAAAAATTTATTTCATAGTCTATGACAGAGGCCAAATATGTTTCTGCAATAGTAAATTATTCAAATATAGTATGGATCAAGCAATTGTTGAAAGGAATGAAGGAAGAGATCACTAAACATGTTGTTATTTATTATGATAACACAACTGATATTAACATAACAAAGAACCCTATGATGCACTCAAACACTAAGCATATTGAGAGAAAGTATCATTACTTGAGAGAGCTAGTACAAGCCGAAAAAGTAGTGTAAGAATTTTTCTAAGGGAAAATTCACCCAAGATCAAAGAACTTGAACACAAGCACAACTGTAGACCAAAAAGGAGTATGATCAATATATCATAGCATTTTTTGATACATCACTATGTTTAGATGAGTGTACACACTAGGAGTTCCTATATATAAAGGCCTCCAAGATGCATCTAGAATGTCTCCAGAAGGTGCCAGGAGATAAGCTTGATAACTAAGCACATGTCCTCCATTGTGCATGAATGTACATGCAACAATAAGAAGATAAGCATGATAAGGTGTCCCACATGTGGAGATCTTATAGACACCATGTGCATAAATGATGTGCAAACTCCTGTGTTGTCAACATGACAACTCACAAGAGTGTGCATACTCCTAGGTGACTAATAAATAAATATTAAAATAATGCAATAACCTAAGTAAACTTAAGTAAGTATAAATAGTAAATACTTATCTACACCAACACCCCCCCTTAAGTTCAACTTAGGGGAATTCCCTTAAGCTTATGAAAACTAGCATGAAATGCAAGATGGGTCCTGGCTACTAGGCCATGTTAGGTACCCATGTACATAATGAAATGCAATCTCTCATAAAGCGGAGAAAGAGGGAAAACCTCATGAGAAAAACCCTCCCCAAAAATAGAGATAAAAAACACATGATGTATGGATGGATGGAGTAATCAAGACCCCCCCCCCCCCATTATGACATACATCCAGTATCTACTTAAGAGAATAATGAGAAGAGGAAAAGAGATAGAATAGGCTCCCCCTCCCTCCCCAAGAAGAATTCTTGCTAGTAACTGCTTCGATGAAGAAGCTTATCCAAGACTGTAGAGTGGTGTTTCTCTAGTAAGGAAGAAACAAGGCCAAGGGTACTAATGAGATGCTTCCATTGTGCATGGAAAGAATCCCATAGGTAAGTGATGTCTCTGAAACCTGGTCAACTGGCTAAAGAACCTATCTCAAAGAGATGTCTGTCTGTTCAACTGATGAAGAACCTTTCTACAATTACTAATCATAGGTATCCACAATCACTTCAACTTGTAATGATCGATCATGTAGAGAATGGACATGAGGGTCAAAGTGAGCCCTCGCAAAAATTGTAGAAGGATCATCCTCATCAAAGAGAAGCAATACATCATTACAGAAGTCTCCCAAGTCTACAATGTGTGATTCCACGAACAAACCTAAAATGCTATTTAAGAAGTCATCACTTGAGGTTGGAACTAGAAGACAAAGTGTACCATGTTGTGCTGAAGTACATGAATAGTTCATTGTGGTAATAGATGAAGAATTTTCCTCAAATGAAGATGAATATCATCAAGAATGTCTCCCAAATCTTCAATGTGAGACTCTAAGAACAAAACTACAATGTTTGAAAGGAATTCATTGCATGAAGGTAAAGTAGGAAGACATGGAGTGTCCTGGTACACTGAATCTGAAGTATCTATGGCCAAAGTGAGATTAGTAGGAGCAATAGGAGCATCTAGAGGTGTGGTTGCATTTGGAGAGGATGCAGTTGCAACTGGAAGTAAAAGATCTTTTCGGAATGGAGGAATGCATGGATCTTTATACGTTTCCCAAAGATGGATCTAAATATCATATAAATCTTTTGACTTCAAGTCATCAAGTGAATCCATAACCTCAATATCTATATAGAGAAAGAGTGCATGACAAAGGATGGAATGTAAGTCCTCGTCATACAAAAGCCCTCTAGCATATGGTAGTGTATTTTTCTGACTGAGATATTTGATAGCCAATTGACTCCATTCCTGATAGTTTTCTAGTGTCAAGATAATCAAATCTTCCTCTTCCATGATGGATTAATTAATGTAACCCCCAAAGATGTAAAACAAATCAAAGAACCCCCCTTAATGTATGATTTAGGCACTTGGAAGCCACTTGCCAATTTAGGGCCTATTTCTAAAAGTAGTATTTCTGTCCATAGAACCTATAACCTAATTGTAGATCTAGAAAATAGATTTAAAAAATGCACTTTCTACAAGAATAGAACCTGATTATGTGTCCAAATGAGCCCGTACTAAGCATTTGAAGTGGCAAAAATTGGGATTTGTGAGTTGCAAAAAAATTCAATAATAGAGATCTCAAACCACCTACACCAATGTGTAGATTATGAAATTCTACTCCAAAACAAAAAATAATTTCTCACAAAAAGGAGTCCATATGAGGGAGATATTGCTATTTGAAAATCACCTCTGTTATTATTTTTCCTGAATCATTGCCATCACACCTCCAAAAATCAAATGGCTCTAGATTTTGTGTTAGATGTCTAATTTGGATGAAACAAAATCTGATCTAGAGGTTTTTGACCTTTTGAATGTGATGCAAATATCTGATTTGCACCAGCAAGCTTCAATCTTCACTTGCAAAAAATCTCTCCTACAGGCTTGATCGCCAATTTTTCTAAAAAAAAGAATGCAGATCCAAAAAAATTGTAGAGATGCATATCAAAAAAAATGTAGATCTAAAAATTAAATATACAGATTTGAAATGGTCATACCAATTTTGCAAATTGGGCCTTCGGGTTGTTGGTTTGCAAAAAAAATTGCCTCAATTTTGACTATGCCTAGGGTAGGCAAAATTATAGTCAAATTTCATTGAATTGACATTCTAGACCCAATGGCAAGGTTAGAACTAGCTCTAGACACTCCTAATGACATCGATATTCTAGATTCAGGTCAAGGTGATGAAGCAACAAAATGGTCTCGAATGACTATGTGAAGAGTGATTCTCCAAGAGCTCTGATACCATGTAAAAAATTTTTTGAGGGAAAATTCACCCAAAATCAAAGAACTAGAACACAAGCACAACTATAGACCAAAAAGGAGTATGATCAATATATCATAGCATGTCCTGATACATCACTATGTTTAGATGAGTGTACACAATAGGAGTGTCTATATATAAAGGCCTCTAAGATGCATCTAGAATGTCTTTAGAAGGTTCCAAGAGATAAGCTTGACAACTAAGCACACATCTTCCATTGTGCATGAATGTGTGTGCACCAATGAGAGGATAAGCATGACAAGGTGTCCCACATGTGGAGATCTTGTAGACATCATGTGCATAAATGAGGTGTGAACTCCTGTGTTGTCAACATGACAACTCATAAGAGTGTGCATACTCCTAGGTGACTAATAAATAAATATTAAAATAATTCATTAACCTAAGTAAACTTAAGTACTTAAATATTAAATACATATTTACACCAACAAGTAGGATTAGAATAAGTGAACAAAAAGGAATAGATAGTTGACATATCCAGAAAGGCATTACCTAAGGATTCTTTTGAGTATCTAAGAGGTAAGTTAGGGATCATTCCCATACTTGAATTAAACTAAGAATAAATTTTGCATTACATCAACTATTATAATCATAATATCTTACACATTGATGTAGGAGGTCACACTTTAGGAGCTGCCTAAAGGTGTGAAAATAATTAAACTAAAGCATGAGTAGATGAATCTGCAAGGATTTATGAAGAAATATGTATGTGAATGGTGTCTTTGGCATTGTTTTCAAAGAGGGATAGTTATGTGGTCACCATTCTATACCTAAAATGAAAGAGGGAGACATATATTGCTAGAGGCATTGTCATCAAAAGAAAGAGGGAGATATGACAAAGTATTTGTTGATATAACGAGGGAGAATTATTTTGAAGAAGATATATATTTCAGAGGGAGCATCTAGAGATTGCATAGATGAGAATTAGAATAAAACTAAGAAAGAGAGAACACACAAAAAAATGAAACTGAGAGTATAATATTTAGATTTTTTGGATTGTATGGTAACTAGAGGTGTTGCCATCGATGTCATAGAGGAAAATTGTTGGAAACTACAATTAGAACAATTATTATGTTTTCATTGATGTCAAACCTACTAGCAAGGCATTGTCAAACCTACTAGAGAGACATTTACTAATTGTGTAGAGTGTCATATTATTTTATTGATGAAGAGGATTTGAAGAGGAGATAGAAAAGTGAGTTAGTGATGTTGTTGAAAAAGCGAAGTTAAGTTTCATGGAATTAAAATGGGTACTTGATAAGTTAGTCATTGACATAATAATGTATTGTTTATCAAATACATGAAGATAAGAAGACAAGTGAATTGATGTATGAGTGAAATGACAAGAGTTGAGTTAAACTCTAACCTTGATTGAGTATTAGTGTTAGTCGATCAATGAAGCAAGTGAAGCAAAACATTAAGGAACTTAAGTAGAATTTGAAAAAAGAGTTTAAGCTGAGTGATAGTTTTTGCTAAGAAATTTGATGAAGGAAATATTAGTAGTGACTGAGTGAAGTAATGGCCGAGTGAGCCATTTGATGCCAAGAAAGAAAAAATAGTAATTGTCAAGCTACATGGTGATGACTAAACAAAAAAACATAGTGATTGTCAAGTGACATAGAAATTTATAGTTTGTAAAAGAATCGAGTTTGAGGCTGACATAGTTGAAATTTTGAATTATTTAAAGTGTGTGGATGATAAGGATTGATGAAATGGTGTTTTTAATGCATGAAGAGAGTTTATTATGCGATCAAAGGAAAGGATTTGATCAAAAGTTTCTATAAGGAGAAGGAAGACAAAATGATGGAAGGATTCAATGAATTTGACCTAACCCTAAGATATATGGTGATATTTAAGTGGAAAAAGATCAAAATTACCTATTTAAGGAGGCATAAGAGATATTTTCTAAGGCTGATTCACTATTGATTATGGATCTTAAGGAGAAGTTGAGAAGAGTAGAGTTGTATAGGAGAAGTGTGAAGAGATTAGTGAAGTGTGATTTCTTGAAGGGATGCCAAGATGATCAGTGATGAAGATGATAATGAAGGCTAGTCAATGGGCCAAAAACTAAGTGAATGGAGATCTAAATTTAAACAGTGAGTTGTATTTTAAAATTAAACCTACTATTACATTCTAACCATTATGGTAGTCAAAATTCTTTAATCAAGGTTGATGTCATAGTCATTTTGTAAATTCTTTAATCAAGGCGAGATTCTAATGGAATGATCCAAAATCCTCTAACTTTTAATAGGGTTGGCTCTTAATTGATCTCACTTTAGTAGAGTGAAAAATTAGTAGCATGTTACTTGGTGGTTTTTCCCAAATTGGGTTTTCACATTAAATCTTGGTGTCAAAATTTCATTCACTAGTTATATAGACCAAGTTATTTAATGAGATTGCTTAAGTTGTTAAAATCTACTAAAAATTGAATTAGTATATTTGGACCTAGTGATATGATGTAGGAGCATCCTGGGTTGCCTTGTAATCCTACACTTTTTATTCATTCTCCTAGTTTAAGTGAGTTCTTTTAAACCTTGTTGAGTTGCAATGTTGATCGAGTAGTTCAATGTCAACCAAGTTCTTCAAGTGTCAACCGAGATCCTTCAATATGAATTGAGCTCTTCAAGTGTCAAATGAGTTCCTTCAGTATGAACCAAGCTCTTCCTGTACTAACTGAGCATTTCTTTGTTCACCAAGTGAACCTATGTTGCTAATGCTAGGGTTCTTCTTTGACTAATTTATCTTTTTTTTGGTTTTTAGTTTGAGTCGACTCTTGTATTTAATTTAGATCATGAATTTAATGATAGGATCTTGTCTAGGGATGAGTGTTGATTGTTTTGAAGTTGACCTTTTTATATGTAATGTTCTAGAATCTTCTGTAAGCCATTTTGGCAAGTATAATTAGAGGTATTTGGTTTAGTCTAGGGAAAAACTTAGGAGGCTGGGGGACATAGAGAGTTCAAAGTAGATTTTGTGAATTTGAAGTTGTACTATAGAACTTAAAGTTGTATTTTTGTATATGGTCGTAACCCAGAAAGCCTTATAGCTAGACATGTATGCTAAAAATTTGATGAATCACTAAAATTATTTTTTCTCTCTCTCTTTGGTGTTTTTCTCAATGTGTTTTCTTTTGTTGTGTCTACTTGGTAAGGTATTTGGATGGTTAGGTGTGCCTTTGGCCCTAGCTCTTCTAACTATCCTTGCACTAGGTGGTATCAGAGCACTAAGGTTTTTCCTTTTGGAGATTGGATAATGTAGAACCCTAAGTTGATTTAGTTTTAGGGTACTAGATTTGAGGATTTGACCTATAACTTGCAAATGGTTACGATCTTGCAGGAACCTAATTATAAAGATGGTTTGAGGTAGAGGAAATGCTGACAATGCCATATTGGATACATTATGACAAATTGCAATGAGATTAGTTGTTGTGGAGACAACCCAGAGGAGAGGAGCACATATTTATGATGTTAGTGATGATGAAGCCTTAGCACCAAACCATAATCCAAATTCTAAAGAAGATCAAGATGAGGAAAGATTGTTGGGAGTATTGTCTAGGGCACATTCAAAGCCTACTGTAGAAGTTATTCCTTATGATGGAAAATTGGACACCAATGTTGTGTTGGATTGAATTTCTCTAATATGGAGAAGTTCTTTAAGTTTGAAAACACTCCTAATAATAGGAAGGTTAAAATTGTACTTACTAGGTTAAAGAGTCATGTCTCATTGTGGTGGGAGTATTTGCAAACTAATAGACAAAGAAGAGGAAATGATAAGACCTGAACTTGGCTGAAAATGGTGAAAAAAGTGAAGAAGTTCCTTCTTATTGATTACCATGTTAGCTTATTGAGGAAGATGCAAAATTTGAGACAAAGTGACATGACTGTGAAGGAGTATAATGAGGAATTTTATAGATTGGACATCAAATCTAGACATGTGGATGACAATGTGGAGAAAGTTGCAAGGTATCCAAATGGATTGATATCTGGGGTTCAAGATGAAATAAGATTTGTGAAATTGGAAAGTGCAGAAGAAGCATATCAATATGCCTTGAAAGTTGAGGAGATATTGATAAAGAAGCATGAACAAAGGCAAATAGGTAGAGATGGTACATTTCAAAGAGGCAGAGGTAGACCTTATGGAGAAGGTGGAAGATATGACAATACTATGCAAGATAAGGGAAAATTTGAATGGAAAAATGATGAAAAATGCAAGACCAAATGGAAAGGTGGTAATTATTACTAAGGAGGTACTAGTTCTTATCAAGGAAGAGGTAATTCTTATTCTAGAGGTGGTTTTCATTGTAATTGTTTTAGATGTGGAAAAGAAGGGCATAGATCCTTTGACTGTAGATACTCTAAGAATGAACAAGATAATAGAAATGCTATGGTTCAAGGAGACATTGAGGGTTCACCAAGTGGGCTCGAGGCTAGAAAAAATCTGATGGTGAGAAGAACTTTGTGTAACAAGAGAAGTGATGTGGAACCTATTCTAAGGAGAAGTCTTTTTAAGACCATATGTAAGATGGCTAGAAAATGCTACAAGGTGATCATTGATAGTGGGAGTTCAAAAAATATAGAATCAGAAGAGTTGGTTACAAAGTTGTAGTTGCAGAGGCTAAAGCATCATAAACCATATCATGTTTCACATATCAAAAATGAGCATAAGATATTGGTAAGTGAACAACGAATTGTAAAGTTCAAGATTGGACATTACTTTGATAAAGTCTTGTGTGATATTATGCCTATGGATTGTTGTCATATTTTTTTTGGGTAGACCTTATCAATATGATAGATATGTTATACATGATGAAATATTGAGTCAATATACTCTTTGGGTTAATGAGAGAAAGAAAGTGTTATTTTCCTTTGATTGAAAGTCTGGATGAGGTTAATTATACTACTGTAAGGATTTGCATGGTTAATGGAAAGAAATTTGAAAAGGAAATAAAGAAGAATCAAATTTATTTTTCCATACTTCCTAGGAGGATGAGTTATGCTAGTCATAATCAAGTGACAGATAACAATGACAACTAAGTGACAGGGGTTAGTGGTAACCAAGTGACAAATAGTAGAGGTAATCAAGTGACAAACAGTGGCAGCTGGGTTACAATATAAGTTGGTAGTATTGACTGAGTGCGACAAAATATCACAAGTTTTTTGAAGGAATATAAATATATTGTTATAGAAGATATGCTATATGGTTTACCACTAGTTAGAAGTATAATTCATTTTATGGGCCTAATTCTTGGAGCTAGTCTATTGAATAAAGCACCATATAGATTGACACCTATAGAGAATGAAGAATTTAACAGACAAGCGCATGAGTTCTTGTAGAAATATTTAATCAAAGAAAGTTTGAGTCCATGTGTTGTACCTGATGCATTAGCACCTAAGAATAATGGAGAATTGAGGATGTGTGCTAATTCTAGGGCTATTAACAAGATCACAGTGAAATATATTTTTCCTATATAACAGATGGATGACATAATGAGTTTTTTGAGTAGAGTAAAATATTTACCAAGATTAATTTGAAGAGTTGTTATCATCATATCAGAATCAAAGAAGGTGATGAGTGGAAGACTACTTTCAAGACAAAAGATGGTTTGTATGAATGGTTGCTAATGCCTTTTGGTTTGACTAATGCACCTCATACTTTCATGAGGTTGATGAATGAAGTTCTCAAGAGATTTTTGGGTAAGCTTGTGATTGTTTATTTGGAGGATATTCTGATATTTAGTAAGACTAGGGAAAAAAATATTGAGCATGTTAGACAAGTATTGCAGATATTGAAAGAGGAGAAGTTGATGATTAACTTCAAAAAGTGTTCCTTTATGCAAGAGCAAATTGTGTATTTGAGATTTGTGATTTCAGCTAATGGTTTGAGAATGGACCCTAAAAATGTTAAAGAAATTTTTGAAAGGCCTACACCTAAGGATGTGGGTGAGGTAAGATCATTTCATGGTTTGTCTAGTTTTTATGGAAAGTTTATAAGGATTTTCAATTATATTTGTAATGCTATGACTAAGACAATGAGAGGGGGTAAAAAGGATTTCAAGTAGACTCATAGAGCTGATAAGAGTTTTGAGACTTTGAAACAAAAGGTTGTTGAGTTACCTATATTGTCTTTACTTGATTTCAATAAGGTATTTTAATTTGAATGTGATGCAAGTGGCAATGCAATAGGAGTTGTATTGAGTCAAAGAAGGTAAACATGTTGCTTTCTTTAGTGAGAAGTTGAGTGTTGCTAAAAGGACATATTTTTTGTATGATCAAGAGTTTAATGCTATTGTTCAAGCCTTGAAGAATTGGAGACATTATTTCATTCTTGAGAAGTTTGTGTTGTATACTGATCATAAAGCTTTGCGCTATTTGGGTGTTAGAATATATAGCCCACCAATATAACTTGGGGGGGTGGAGTGAATCATTTATTCTACTAATATCACAATTATCAACCTTATTAAACTTTAACCATATGAGAAATATAATTTGAAACCACAAGAAGATACTAATACACAATAACACCATATGTGTTAACTAGGGAAACCCTTAATCAGAGGGAAAACTCTAGTGGGGATGGTACCCACAAGATGATGTACTAATATAAATATTCCTTGTTAGAGGATAGACCCTATTAGGATTCTATGAATACATTCATTACATATGAGTCGCTATTAAGAGACTTTGAATGCATGTTAGGAGATTCCAACCCTGTTAGGAGTTGTACCAACCTTGTTACAAGTTGTGAAAGATAGTTGGACCCACTACCCAAATAGCTTCAAGGTTAAGACCAATGAACCCACTATCCAAATGATCTCTATATTATACCTTGTAGAATAATAGAAATGAAATGTACTTCCTTCCTCTTCCTCTATCCTATCAATTGGACCTCTACTCCTTCTGATCTTGTAACCAGATCACAAATATCACATCCAATAATCCCTTGGATCACTTACATACATTTTACAAACACTCTTCTCCTTTTCACTCTTCACACTTCATTTAATGGTCACAACACTCATACTCCGATTGAAAACAAGGAAAACATATTTCCTTTATACCATATCTCTAAAATAATTCCTTGAGTCATCTTTGAGGCTTTCTCAATTAATTATAATAAGATAGTTAATTAATTATGCTTACAATAACACTATCAGCTCACAGTCTATACAAAACTTCACACATGCAATACTAGGGCTTGTGCACTTTCTGATGTTACCAATAGATTGTCCTTTGTTATTTCCTAACTACACATCTTATCATTACATCTTAGATGTAAGTTGGTGAACAAACATCAGGAGTTTCTTTCAAAATTATTTATCTCTGAATTTCTCTCTATAAATCAAGCATGACTTCCGTACATCTTTGACTTAGACTTTACACACTAAATCACATCATCAAGACACTATGTTGAACATGTCCATGATCGCACATTACCAAAAAATCAAACCATTGTCTATATGACTAAGATCTCTATCTTCTACTCAGCCAGTCTTTACAGAAACAATACTATGTTGTCATCAATGACAAACATAGTCATGGATGCAACATGCCAATACTATCCAATGCTTAGGATACTCCCCCAAAGTAGTATCATTAGTATTCATGCTAACAATCTCCCCCTTTAGCATTGATTCAACATAGATGAAAACCATCTAAGTTCTAAGAATACCAAAACAATATTATGTTGATGTTGATCTCATCTTCACAAATCGTCTTCATTATCCAAGTCTAAATTTTTTTGGATTCTATAATTAGCATCAATTGCTCACACACTAAACAATTTTCAACACATCAGGTGCATATCTCCTAGAGATATTCTTACTTCCTTACATGAATCTTTCTAAATCTCTCTAAAGAGGCATCTCTCCCCCATTGGTTAGGAGATGGTTTTTCATGTACATTCTCCCCCATTGACATCAATGTCAAAGGCTTCAATATTACAAAATACTAATTATTAAATACCAATTGTTAATACATTATTCCAATTCTTGAACTAGATCGAGTGTCCAAAGACACTATTCAAAACCAACTATCAAGAGTCCTCAATGACTCATCTCATCATAGACACTCCCCCGTACAGGAAGCATCAACATTCAATCCAATCTGACAATAGTGCTTTGTACCACTAGACTGATGCACTTACTACATCATCTACTTAGAAGTAGGCAGGGGCATAACCCCAAGCATACTTCTCGAGTACCCAAATGTATCTTTAGGAAAAGGCTTTGTAAAAATATCTACAATATGATCTTTAGTACTCTCATACTCAAATTTGATCTCCTTTTCTATTGCTTTCTCTCTTAGTACATGATACTTAATAGATATATGCTTTGTCTTAGAATGTAATAAAAGATCCATAGACATACTCATTGTACTTGTGTTATCACAATAAATGATAACAATTTTTGTAAACTTAATTATGATATCCTTCAATATTTGCTTCATCCACATTAATTAATTATAGTTATTTTTTGTTGCAAAATACTCTACCTCAATTGTACTTTGTAAAATACAATCTTTCTTCTTGCTTCGCCAAAAAAATAATCTTCCTCCAAGAAATAATGATCCACCACTGGGGCTCTTTTTATCATCCATAATTCCTCCCAAATCTACATTAGTATATGCACATAGAATGAAAACACTTGATCTATCATACCAAATTCCATTATCAGATGTTCCTTTCAAATATCTAAATATCCTCTTTACTACTACATAATGATACTCCTTAGGATCATCTTGAATTCTAGCTACAATCCCAATTTTACTTGTTATATCTATTCTAGTGTGAGTCAGATATTGGAAACCTCTAATCATGGATCTGTACTTATTTTGCTCTACTACAAGTGTTTCATATTTTCTAGAAAACTTGTGACAAGTTAGCATAGGTGTACCAGTAGGTTTACAACTTTCTAATCCAAACCTTTTCAACAAGCCTTTCAAGTACTTATCTTGTGAAATGAAAATACCATCATTATTTTGCACAATTTGCAATCTTAGAAAAAACTTCATTTCTCCTATCATGCTCATTTCAAACTCATTCTTAATCTCTTTGGAAAAATTATCACTTGCTTCATCATTACCTCCAAATATTATGTCACCAACAAATATTACTATTATCAACAAAACATTCTCAATTTCTTTCAAATACAAGTTACTATCGGCCATACCTTTAGTGAATCCAAGATTTTCCAAATAGCTTTCCAACCTTGCATACTAAGTTCTAGGTGCTTGCTTCAAATCATATAGAGATTTTTTTAGTCTACATATCATGTCTCTATCTTCTAATAAAGAAAAAACTTAAAGTTGCTCAATATATACCTCTTCTTAAAATTCTCCATTCAGGAAGGCTAATTTAACATCCATCTGATAAACCTTGAACTTCTTATTTACTACATAAACCAAGAAAATTATTACTACTTCCATTCTGGCTACATGTGCATATCTCTCCTCATAGTCTATGCCTTCTTTTTTCCTTTTGATACCATTTTCTTCACAAAATATGTTAAACTCTCTAGAGGTGAACTCTCCTCCTCTATCTGATCCCAAACACTTTATCTTAACACCATATTCATTCTCAACTCTATTCTTATATATCTTAAACTTCTCAAAATCTTCATATTTCTCTTTAAAAATCTACCCACATCATTCTAGTGAAATCATCAACAAAAATCATAAAGGACCTTTTAACATAAAATCCTTTTTTTCTTGAAGGACCACTTAGATCTCTGTGAACAATCTCTAGCTTCTCTATGGTAGTGAACTTCTTGCTAGGAAATGATATTTTCTTCTATTTAGCCAAAATACATTCTTTGAAAAAAACATTACTAGGCTTTGTTATCTTAGGCAAGTCTTTGAGGCAAATGTGCTACTAACTTTTAAAATATTATCAAAGTTTACATGACAAAATACTCTATGCTGCAACCAATTGTTGTCCACTTTAGCTACCAAACATATCATTTTAGTAGGATTCAACTAAAATACATTACCTCTAGATCTTGTGCTTGTTCCAATACACTTACCATGTCTATCTTTGATAATGCATGTCTTCTTAGTGAATTACAACTGATAACCCTTGTCTACCAACTATCCCACACTCAAAAAATTATACTTCAATCCATCAATAAAGTAAATATCATCAGTGTTAATTTTACCATCAAGAGTATGTTGGCACTAAGTCAAGTTTTTTATTAGTGACAACTTTTATTTAGATTATGTATGGTTACCAATCTCTTCGATCAGTCTCCAGTGTTTTCCATGTAATTCAGTGGTTACCAAGTTTCACAGTTCCTACCAAGCATTTCAGTGGTTACCGAGTGAATTCAAGCAGAGTGAAGTCCATTAGTTCAAACCAAGAAGTTCAGTTCTTACCAATTAGTTTAGTGGTTACAAGCTTTGTAGTGTCTACCGAGTTATCAGTTCTTATGAAGTGAAGTTAGTGTTAACTGAGTGATGAGATGAGTACTTTTTACTGAGTGTAGGCATGGTAAATGTAGAATTTAGTTTCTACCAAGTGACGCTATATCTACCAAGTCACCATTGTATATCGAGTTTGAAACTATGCTGAAGTAATTAGTATGGATCAAGCCTCTACTTCTATCGGGTGCATTACAATGCTGAGTAATGATAGTGGACATTGTGTATTATAAAGTCACCAAGTTAGCTTTCAGAACATGATTCTCTACATTTAGGCCAACTCACTAATATTGGTGTTAACTCCTATATTAGTCGACCTTGTAATTATGTGAATTGGGTTGGTATATATGTAATGTAGTGTATCATAACCAAAGGTAATGTTTTTGATGTAAGAGAGAATGTGAATGTGATGATAAGCATGTGAATGTGAATTAGCAGTATAGAAAAGTGTATTGCAAGGTCATATTAGGAGCAATCAAGTTACATCTATCACAAAGAGGTGATCAGTATTTCAAGGATCTCAATCAAAAATTCAGTTGTAAGTAAGAGATCTATTGTTTCATCCTAATAGGTGAATCAACTTTAAATCCTTTAACATGGTAGACTTAACAATATTTTCTTTAAATCTATTTACCCAGTGCATACTTCATTGTATGTTTGTAAAAACTCTAACAAGGTGGACCTAGTAGTCCTAATTGCTCCTAACATGGTAGATCATCAGAAGTGATCATTGTAAGCCTTAACAAGCCAACTTTATACTATAGTATTGAAGTTTTGTGGGTATCATCTCCATCCTAGTTTTACTTTCTATTTGGAAGGTTTTTGGGTCACCAAATATTGTGTTCAAAGTGTTATATGCTTTCAATTTCTTATGCAGTAGATTAGATCTATTAATGATGATTGGATTATGTGCTAAAATTGTTAAAAGTTTTGAGATTACTAATTCACCCCTCCCCTCTCAGTAACCTAGCTAGTCTTCAATATTTCCAACAATTGGTATCAGAGCATTATGGTTCTTAGGATAAAGTTTGATAACTTGAGAAGAGATCAAGGACAATGGAGATATTCAGCCTTGATAAAGCTATTGAGAATGAAAAGCTAGATCTAGAGATCGCCATAGCTCAACTCAAGAAAGCAAAAGAACATCTTTCTCAATCCCTAAAAAGAAGGAAAGAACTTGCAAATCAGATGAATGACCACCAGTATGTTGAAGAGAAGATTGAATACTTTTTCCCCTCAAGTAGTTTAGATGAAGCAAAAGATGCAATCAAAGAACTCCTAGAAGAGAATGGCTCCTTGTAAGAAGAAGTAAGAAAATTAAAAAGAGAACAAGAAATTTAGCCAATAAGATTGTATGGAATCTCAAAATAGAGAAATAAGGAAAAAGAAGATTTGGAGGTAAAGAAAAATGAAATTCAAAATCAATCCCTTCAACAAGAAAGTCTTATCAATCAGCTCTCCAATGCAAATGAAGAAATCATGAGTCCAAGATCTGAAAATGAAAGGTTAAGGAATGATTTAAACACTGAAAGGAAAATCAATGAAAGGATGAAAGTTGATCTAAATTCTGAGAAACAACTTAATGAAAGAATGATGAAATCCTAAGTAGACATGGACCAATTGAATCAAAAAAATGAGCAAAATCTTTATAGGCAAAATGGTAAAGTAGGACTTGGATACAAAGAAGAAGGTGAATCCTCCAAACAAGGTGCTCAAAGGAATGAAAGACATACTTGCAATTACTATGGTAAGATAGGTCATACATCAAACAAATTTTGGAGTAATGGAAAGGAAAAATTCAATGGATAATGCTACAATTGTAGTCAACATGGTCATAAAGCCAATGAATTTAAAGAGAAACCAAAGTTTGAAGGCAAGTGTCACAAATGCAAGAAACAAGGTCACAAGGCATCTGAATGTAGATCCAAACCATTCAATCTAGCTAAACAATTTGTAAAGGTAATATTTGATTGGGACTACAATAGTTGGTGTAGATGTCATTACTGTGGAGAATATGGACACATTGGCATAAACTGTGCTAGGCATCACTTCAGAAGAAAGAATATCACCATAAGATGTTACACATGTACTAAACTTGGTCATATAGCTAAGAATTGCATGAATATAGGTAGAGTTGAAGATGAAAAGAAGACAAAAGTTGATAACATTAGGAAGCAAATGAGACAGCAGTAGATCCCTAAATCTACCAAGCAAGCTAGTTGCAGTGATGATAGTCATGTCACTCAAGAAGTGGGTGACTCCACCATTTCCAATTAAGTTCTTAAGGAAGAACTGGAATTGTATTTTCAAGATCACATCTTAAAAAATTTCAATTGAAAAGGAAGAAAATATCCAAATTAGTATTCTAGATACAAGGGGATCACAAAATTTTAGTATCAATAATAATCAAGTAAGGTTGGGTCATATCAAGCGAAGTTGAGAGTGACAAGGTTATGTTTGGTTGCTGAGTTACAAGCCTCTACCAAGCAACCTGCATAGATAGTGGATAATAGATTGTCACGCACTATGTCATTATGGCTCTCATTAGATCAAGCATTAATGGGAAGCTTTTATCAAAAGGTAGGAATTCAACTTCATCTCCACCATGAATTCAGTATATTGAGAACAGAGAGATTTACAGAGCATACCAAGGATCTTGAGTAGAATTCCCAGTAGAAGTTTTTCAAAGAATTTTTCTTGTTTACCAAGTGATCATGGCATCCAACAATAGTAAGCAGCAAGGTGAAGAAAGGATTTGAAATGTTGGTGCGAGGTGTTGAGAGGAAAGCTCCAAATTTCAAATTGGTACCAATGATTACACAAACCCTCGACCCAAATGGAGCTCAGTCATAGATACCACCCAAGGTACTTCTTATTAATGACATTAGAACTCATTTTAAATGTGTAGTTTGGGATATAGGAACCCTAGAAATGGATAATGCCCTAAGTGAACTCTATGGATGGAACTCTCAAACCCGAGCATAAACACTTGCAAGAGAAAGGCTTAACCAATATTCCTCACCTTCCACAAAACTTTCAAATCAAATGGATTAGGTATATCTTAAGCCAAGTTCATAATGGTCAATTGTGGTTAGAGAAAATAGTTATAATTACAAAGAAAATGATTCATCACATTATTGGTCTCCCTATGCTTACCAAAGCCAAAGTCACAAAAACCCTAGGTCGGGATGAGCTTCAAAAGAAAACCCTAGTTGAGTGGGATGACAAGGGAATAAAATTTGTAGTGTATCAGATATAGAACTCAAATTTAGCATTCATGTGATAGCACATAAAATTTATAGCTCAAGTTGACTCAATAGTGTGTCGTGTAAAGTAGTTGACCTAGCTTATAAGGTTGTTAAGAAGACTTTTCCATATGACCTAGCAAATTTGATGTTGAAATAGCTAAAAAAATATATGGAAAGCATAAGAACCTCAAAGAATAACCCATGCAAGTTTGGATCACTGTTGACATGCTTTTTTTCCTATGTTCAAAAGTTTTTCTCTTCTCAAGGCACAATTGTATGGAGAAAAGACACAACAGTCTTATATTAGATCAATGAGTTTATAGCTGAAATGGGTGAAAAAATTTATAGCATCATGGAAAATTATTTTGAATCCTTTAAAGAAAAGATGAATACTAGATTTAGGATACCAAAAAAGTTGGTTGAAGATTATAAGGATGATGTTTGTTTTATGTTTGATAGTGATAGAGTATACATCTAGGTAGTACGTATTGGAAATATAGATGAAGTAACTGAGAGGGGAGGGGTGAATTAGATACCACAAAAATCAGTTCCAAAAATAAATCCCTTAGATGTCTTTACTTACTACTAATACTCGGTAAATAGTGCAAGAATACTGTAACTTGGTAGATTAACTAATTACTGATTATCTAGCATTCATAGTCATTAATATTCTTGAAAAGATTAAAATAAATGAACACAAGAGACACCAGATTTAACATGGAAACCCAATATGGGAAAAACCACCAAATAACTAGTCACCAATTTTCACTCTTCTAAAGTGAGCCCTATTAGGAGCCAACCCTGTTAAAGGTTACAAAAAACACTGTTAGGTGTGACCTTGTTAGAGGATTTAATCACCTTATTAGGAGTGGCTTGGTTAGAGGGCTTGAGAACAATTCAACTGAACTATCACCTTGTTAGAGGATTTACAAAATGGCTGTTAAACCAACTCTGTTAAGAGATTCTAGATTCACTGTTACAATGATTAGAAAGCAACAATGAGGTGACCTAAATGATATGCAACTTATCTTTTGCTGATTATAGATCTTTGTTCTGCTTTATTAGATCCTTACTGATCGAATACAACTTTGCAGCTCCTCTAGGATAACTAATCCTTCATCAGAAATTTCTCAATATTCACTTATTTCATCCTCATTGATATATTCACTCTCACACACTAATTCTCAACTTTGAACATCTAAATATATACCTTTTAGATTATCAAGTCAGCTCAAATATAACTTACAACAACTAAAAATCATTACATCAATCAGCTGCATGAAACAATTGAACTTAATATCAAAATAATAAAATCCTTCACTGGACGACCCTAGCTTGGTAACCACTACTCCAGAATGGTTTTCTAGTATTAACCAAGTGAAGCTCGGTAAACACTACAAACCCTACAAAAATCCTTTGGAGACCGAGTGAACTTGGTTAGCACTAATCTTCCTTTGCTGACCTTTGGAGCTCAGTAAAAGCTAACTCTTTGCCACATTTCCTTTGATAATTGAGTGAGCTCTATAGACATTAGCTTCTTCGTTAACCTTGGGAGCTCAGTTAAGACTAACTTTCTGCTACAAAATCCTTTGATGCCTGAGTGAGCTCGGTAAACATTAACTTTTCTTCATTAACCTTGGGAGCTCGGTTAACACTAACTTTTTGCTACAAAATCCTTTGATGCCTAAGTGAGCTCGGTTAACACTAACTTTCTGATTAATATTTAGGAATGCTCGATAGACACTGTAAATTTCTTTGCTGATCATCTGAGCTTGGTAGACTCTGTCTGATGACTGATATGACATTTGTGTAACATCAAAGACAAAACACAATTAACAACTGTATCCAACAATCTCCCTCTTTGGCATGGATGGTAACACAACATGTCATAGTAGAATAAAATTTGAAAACAAGTCTAACAAGTCTTTTCTATCAAGACAACTTTCTTTATTAGATAGCAAACTCTCCCTCTATGAAGGAATTCCATAGCAAACTCTTCCTCTCAAATAAATTTCAAAAAGATATCACTATAAAACTCTCCCTCTTTGATAACACATCCCAAAGACAACGCAACTCAAATGGATTTGAATGTACCTTTAGTACCGATTCATATGCAATATTACTTGATTATGTTGCATCAATTGATAGATCTTCAACTTGGTATGAGTTGATGCATCACTAAAACTTTAATTTTAATGAACTTCAGATAGGGGAGTGACCCCTAACTTACCTCTTAGATACAAGAATGCATCCTTAGGTAATGGCTTTGTGAATATGTCAGCAATTTGTTCCTTTGTATGAACATATTCCAATTTGATCTCCTTATCTTGCACCAATTCTCTAACAAAATGATATTTTATTGCAATGTGCTTGGTTTTGGAATGCATCACTGGATTCTTAGATATGTTGATTGCACTTGTATTATCACAAAACATAATAACTAGTTCTTTGATTTCTACCTTCATGCCTCCCAAAAACTATTTAAACCAAACAATATTAGAATAGTTTACTATAGCAGCAACATACTCTACCTCTGCTATAGATTGAGATGTACAATTCTACTTTTTTCTTGTCCAAGAAACCAACCTCTTTCCAAGAAGGAATGCTCCTCCACTTGTACTTTTTCTATCATCAAGTTTCCTGCCCAATCAGCATCAATAAACACTTTCAAATCCAAATTACCTCCAAGTTTGTACCATAAACCATAATCTTCAGTCCCTTTCAAATATCTCATTATTCTTTTGATTGCCATTATGTGGTTTTCTCTTGATTTTGCTGAAAATCTTGCTATAATACCAACTGCAAGGGCAATAATTGGCCTAGTATGAACTACATACTGCAACTTTCCAATCATAGATCTATACAATGTATGATCTACTTCTTTTGATTAATCTTCCTTGGTAAGTTTTAATCCAGTACACATAGGAATCCCAACTGGTTTACAATCTTCCATACCAAACTTTTTCAATATCTCCTTGATGTATTTTGATTGAGTGATGTAGATACCATTTTTATTCTGCTAAATTTGAAGACCAATAAAGAATTTGATTTCACCAAACATAGACATTTCAAATTTCTTGTTCAGTTGCTCTGAAAATTCTTTGCATAGATCATCATTCCCTATGAAAACCATATCATCTACAAATATTTTTGCCAAAAGAATCTTATTATCTGGTCCTTCCTTTATATACAAGCTACTGTTATCATTAGTTCTTTGAAAACCAATCTAAATAAGATAGTTATGCAATCTTTCATACCATGCTCTAGGGGCTTGTTCCAAACCATATAATGCCTTGTGTAATTTGCAGACCATGTTCTTCTTATCTGGATCAAAAAAACTTTTAGGTTGTTCAATGTAAACCTCTTCATCTAGTATACCATTGAGGAATGCTGACTTGACATCCATCTGATAAACTTTGAATCCTTTGTGTGCAAAATATGATAGTAAGGTTCTAACACCTTCCAATCTTGCAACAGGAGAAAAAATTTCTCCATAGTCTATTCCTTCTTCTTGAGCATAACCTTTGTATATTAGTCTCACTTTGTTTCTTGATACCTTACCATCTTCATCCAACTTTTTTCTAAATACCCACTTAGTTCCAATCACATTTTTATCTTTAGGCCTAGGTACAAGTGCCCATGTCTTATTTTTCTCTATCTGTTCTATCTCTTCATTCATAGCCTTAATCCAACTATCATTTCCCAATGCATCATTGATATTTCTAGGTTCAAAATCAGCAAGTACACAAGTACCTTTCAACTTGCTTCTTGTCATGGTTCCTTCAGATTTGTCTCCAATGATCTGATCTGCTAAATGATGTCTCCTAACATATTTTGCTAATACAAGTTCCTTGCCTTTTGAAAGAATTTCATTGTTATCCCATTGTACTTCAATTTTAGGTTCTGGTTGTTCTGGCTTGGTAGATATTGGCTCGAGTCCTTCAAACTCGATAGACACTTGCTCGGTAGCATCTGAATGTAACTTGGGTTGCTGTAGCTTAGTTTGAACTTCCTATAATTCAGTTACTGATGACTTGGGAGTAGAATATTCTTGATTGACTGGTACTATATTAGGTTCAGTGAAAACAAACCTTCTATAATCTTTGAGTTCCTTTTTGCTTTCTTCTTTAGTCCTTTCTGCAAACTCATCAACTTTCACATGTGCACTTTCTATGACTTTGTAAGTAGACAAGTTCAAACATCTATATGCTTCACTTTTGCAAGAGTATCTCAAAAATATTCCTTCATCACCTTTTACATCAAATTTTTCTTTTCTAGATTCTTCCAAAATGTAACATTTTCTTCCAAATACTTTTAGATAAATTACATTAGGTTTATAGAAATACCATAGCTCATAGGGAGTTTTGAATGAGTCCTTTTTAAGCTGTACTTGGTTCAAGGTATGAACTGCAGTGCTGATAGCTTCCTTCTAGTATTTGATAGCAATGTTCTTTTCAATCATTAAAGTTCTTGTACAATCCATGATAGATCTGTTCCTCCTTTCAGCTATTCCATTTTGTTCAGGAGTTTCAGGGGCTGATACCTGTCTTTTGATTCCTCTTTCAATGCAAAAGTTATTGAGCTCATGTGAAATGAATTCTCCTCCTCCGTATGACCTAAAGCATTTCAATCTTTTTCCTGTTTCCTTTTCTACTCTAGCCAAATACCATTTGAATTTCTCAAATGGTTCTGATTTGTTCCTTAGATGCATGACAGTCATCATTCTTGAGTAATCATCAACAAAAAGAATGAAGAACTTTTCTCCAGTATAGCTTTCAATTCCAATGGGTCCACATAAATTAGTATGCAAAATTTCTAATATATCATCAGACTGATAGTTTTTACTTTTAAAACTAGTCTTTCCCATTTTACCAATCTGACAATTCTTGCATAGAACGACCTCAGGTTTCTTTATGTTAGGAATGCCTCTTACTTTCTTGAATTTGTTTATCTTTACCAAGTTATCAAAATTTACATGACACAACCTTTTATGCCATAACCAACTTTCTTCAACTTGAGCAATAAAACATGAACATTCACCAAGTTCAAGATAAAATAAGTTACCTTTTGTTTGAGTGCCTGGTCCAATCAATTTTCTTTTACCATCTAGCAGTCTTGCTTTTCTATGCATGAATTCTACTTTGAATCCATTATTGAGTAGCTGTGCCACACTCAACAAATTATGCTTTAGTCCTTCTACCCAATAGGCATTATCACATATAAGTTCTTTGGTTAGAGAGATTCTTCCTCTTCCTTTTATATAGCAAGGTTCATTGTTACCAAATCTTACACTGCCACCATCATAGCCTTCAAAGTATTCAAACTTAGTTTTATCACTAGTCATGTGATGAGAACAACCACTATCTATGATCCATGAATCATTTTTTCTCATATGAGAAATGAGTGCCATTTTCTCATCATTATTAGACTCATCTTTCACAACAATGTAGACAATTTCATCTTCCTCTTCATCATTAGAATCATTAGAATCTTTAGCCATAAAACATGTTTTCTTACCTTATCCTTGAATGATTTGAAGTCTTTCTTGCCATTGTACTTGTAACCTTTCTTTTCATCTTTTTTCTACTTGTTTGAGCACCTAGCAGCAATATGACCAACTTTTTCACATGAAAAATAGATTAGAGGAACTTTACCTTTATATTTTCCTCTACCTCTAGAATATTTCCTTGCTAGTAGAGCTTCAATCACCTCAAGATCATTGTCTAAACTTTGGTCTGATTCATCTTCACTTTCTAATGGAGATTCCTTTTTATTTTTACTTTTCTCCTTGAGTGAAAGCTTGGCTTCAAATGCTGACTCAATGTTTTTGAAAGCTAGAACATAGTTTTCAAAGTTGTCTAGCTCAAATGCAATTAATCTTCCAACTATGGCCTCTAGATTTATCTTATGATTTGCTTCACATCTTCTTTCTTGAATTGTAGAAACTTTGATTGCATAGATAGGAAGTAGAGTTCTAAGAACTTTACTTATAACTATCTCCTCCTTGATATCTCCTCCAGATGCTTTGATTGCACCGACACATGCTTTGACTCTTTCAACATGTTTTGCAATGTTTTCATCCTCTCTCATCCTCATTTGATCAAATTGTCCTCTCAAACTTTCTGCTTTGGCTCTTCTTACATTATCATCTCCTCCATAGATTTCTTTTAGCTTTTCCCACATTTCAAAAGTAGATTTGCAGTCTTTGATGTCATCAAATTCTTTATAACTTAAAGTAGATGTTATATCTATCATCATAATATTGTGGGTCTTCTTTTCAGCAATATCATTGATAGATAGTGTACCTGCTGGTTTTGCATATTTTTCATTGAGGTATTTTAGTCATGTATCTCCAATAGAAGCTAGATGAAGTCTCATCAACCCTTGCCATGCTGAGAAGTTGTCCCTGTTAAGTCTTGGAATTTCCCTCTTATAAGACATCCTAATCTTTGACTTAGATCCTTGAAATCTTGTCCTGCAAGCACCAAAAGCTCTGATACAAATTGTTGAAAATATAGACAAAGTAACTGAGAGGGGAGTGGTGAATCAATTACCACAAAAATCAGTTCCAAAATAAATCCCTTAGATGTCTTTACTTACTGCTAATACTCGGTAAACAATGCAGGAATACTATAACTCGATAGATTAACTAATTACTAATTATCTAGCATTCATAGTCATTAATATTCTTGCAAAGATTAAAATAAATGTACACAAGAGACACCATATTTAATGTGGAACACAATATGAAAAAAACCACCAAGTAACTAGTCACCAATTTTCACTCTTCTGAAGTGAGCCCTATTAGGAGCCAACCTTGTTAAAGGTTACAAAACATACTGTTAGGTGTGACCCTGTTAGAGGATTTAATCACCCTATTAGGAGTGGCTTGGTTAGAGGTCTTGAGAACAATTCAATTGAACTGTCACCTTGTTAGAAGATTTACAAAATGGCTGTGAAACCAACTCTATTAAGAGATTCTAGATTCACTGTTACAATGATTAGAAAGAAACAATGAGGTGACCTGAATGATATGCAACTTATCTTTTGCTAATTACAGATCTATGTTCTACTTTACTGGATCCTCACTAATCGAATACAACTTTGTAGCTCCTCTAGGATAACTAATCCTTCATCAAAATTCGCTCAATTTTCACTTATTTCATCCTCATCCATATATTCACTCTCACACACTAATTCTCAACTTTGAACGTCTAAATATATACCTTTCAGATTATCGAGTCGGCTCAAATATAACTTACAACAACTAAAAATCATTACATCAGTCGGCTACATGAAATAATTGAACTTAATATCAAAATAATAAAATCCTTCGTTGGGCGACCCTAGCTCAGTAACCACTACTCTAGAATGGTTTTCTAGTGTTAACCAAGTGAAGCTCAGTAAATATTGCAAACCTTGCAAAAATCCTTTGGAGACCGAGTGAACTTGGTTAGCACTAAGCTTCCTTTGTTGACCTTTGGAGCTCGATAAAAGCTAACTCTCTGCCACATTTTCTTTGATAACTGAGTGAGCTCGATAGACACTATCTTTTCTTCGTTAACCTTGGGAGCTCAATTAATACTAACTTTTTGCTACAAAATCCTTTGATGCCCGAGTGAGCTCGGTAGACATTAACTTTTCTTTGTTAACCTTGGGAGCTCAGTTAACACTAACTTTCTACTACAAAATCTTTTGATGCTCAAGTGAGCTCGATAAACATTAACTTTTCTTTGTTAACCTTAGGAGCTTGGTTAACACTAACTTTATGAGTAATATTTAGGAATGCTCAGTAGACACTGTAAATTTCTTTGCTAATCATATGAGCTTAGTAGACTATGTATGATGAATGATATGACATTTGTGTAACATCAAAGACAATACACAATTAGCAATTGTATCCAATAGTAAGGCCTAGAATAGTGTGGGTAAAACCTCTTCCTTACATGACGTTAATATTGATGAGGCAAAAGAAATAATTGAAGCTTTGGTGAATGAGCTTGTAGATCCAAAGGCACCTTTCTTTGGAACCTATGATGAAGCTAAAGCAAGAATAGAACTTCAAATCAAGCTTCCACAGGTAGTGAATAAAGGAAAGAGGAGGATATCAAAGTTGAAAACAAAAAGTGCCCCTCTTATGATTAATGAGGGAAAAGGTGCAGATGTGGAGACATCTAAGAATGAAGAAGAACCAGCCAGGAAGAAAGGCAAGGTGATTATCACCAAACCACCCAAGTGCTCCACTACAGTATTCTCAAGAAGATCCAAGAAGAAAGGTTGCAATGAAATTGTGTTTAGTAAGGCTCCTCTCACCTTATAGGAAAGATTGAAACAATTGGAAGAAGGTGCTGGTATAACCAATTTCAAAGCATCAAAATATGAAACAATAATAGATGCAGAGAAGATGCAGATTGAGGAGTTGGTATTAACAAAGATGGGAAAATGGAAGTATTCCCTTAATCAGATAACACCTCAAATTTCTAATGAGCTATTAGAAAGATTAAAGCCAAGATGGGAACCAACCATGCAAATAGCTAAAGACATATATGAACAAACTCTAAGACAATTGTTATCAAGCATTACCAATGGTGAGGTAAAGGAAGCTATAAAGAAAAATGAAGACAAGATGACTATTAGATTTCAGACTTGTTTAATTTTGGTAAAAGACATAGAGCATGTAGTCAAGGATGCAACAGCTATGTGGAAGTATATTTATCATCTGCACAAACCTAGTGAAAATCATGTTGAGATCAAAGATGATGATGATGACAGTGATCAGAATGAAGAAAATGAATAATACAATACTCCTTTTGTCACCATTGATGCTGAAGAATATCAAGAATTGATAAAGGATGATGAAGAAGAAAAAGAGAATGAAGGTAACAAGGAAGCAAGGCAAGAAGAAGAAGAAAGTGATCCAGTTAAGATAGCTATGGCTTCCATAGCCTCCCTTCCTCACTCTCTAGTAAAAATAGCAATATCATCAAGCACAAAGACAACTTCAACAAGTTTTATTGTGACCACAACAGATACATCAAATGACCAATCACTCTTTGCTCCCTCTTAGCTCAACATATCACTAATGGAAGTGTCTACCACTCCATCTACTAAGCTGCAACCTTCCTCTTCTTCATTTCTTGAGTCAGGTTCATCAGTAGTAAGTATAGTTTCAAATTCTATAGTTTTGGATCCTTCAATTTTGACTACTTTAGTTTTTCATGCTCCAGTAAGTTCTTCAATTGTAAATACTTTTGTCAGTATTCCACCTATAAGTACTTTAATTTTGGGAAATTTGGAAAATATATCAGTTTTGTATTCTTTTAATATTCCAATAAGTATTCCATCAGTAGGCACTATACAATTTTTCACTGCTAGCCCTATTATTTCCACTATTGTTTTTGTTTCAAAATTTAAAGCATTAATGTCAAAATTTGAAACAAAGATTCAACCAAGACTTTTGATTAGTGGAAAGGAAATAGAGGAAGATATAGATCTAGATAAGGATATTGAGATTCCCAAATTGGATTTTGACAATGCCATTGCAGATTAGATGAGATGAGTTAGTTAGCTTCTTGAAAAGAAAGCCAAGCAGAAGAAACTAAGAGAAGAAAGATATAGGGAATTCAAAATTATTGAAATTGTTAAAAATATTTTGATAGAGGCTATAGGTGTTGATGTTGATTCTTCTCAACAATTTTTTTTTCAATTAGAAGAGGTAGTTAGCAAATTTAATGAGGAATCTAGTGGCTAGGATAAGCTAATAGAGAAAGAAGAGAAGAAGTTTGATAATAAAGTGCTTGAGCACATTGCTTAGCAAATAGCTATTCAGCAGGTATAACTTTCTTCAATTTTGTCAAATCTTGAATCCTCTTATACAAATGTGACATCTCTTTTTGCTAAGTTATGTGATGTTATCAAGAATACTAAAGAAGTAAAGAGAAATTTGAATAATATTGATGATGATATCAAGGCTAGTGCTCAAAAGTTGTAGCTTGACCCTAGTTCAAGCTCTGCTCATCACATGAGGATCAAATTCTTATCAGATATGTAGGAAAAGTTATTGAGAGAGGAAGCAAAGATCTGGTCTACACTCATAGACATCCAAAAAATGATCCTTCCTATCATGGATACAATATAGAGGCATATTTCTTATTTTAAAACATTGATTCATGACAATAACTTTTCAATTGCAGATCATATGATTGAGCTATCTATAGAAGTCCAAGTTGCACTTCAAACCTGCAAAAGTTTGCAAGAAAATTGGGATAGGACCTTAATTCTTATTCTTAAGGTACATTATGAGTTTCTCTCACATTTTGGTGTCTCTATATAAGTAGATTGTGTATAAATCTTTGGCATTATTGTCAAAAAAAGGGAAGAGAGACATGTATATATTTAAGGAGGAGAGATATTTGTATATACACTTAGTATGTTATTATCCCTGATAGGTTATGTATATTGTATGGGGGAGATATATGCAAAATATAAATATCACAGAGTTACAAAGACAAATTTTGAAAAAAAAATAATCAGCATGCCATATCAAGCCAGTATCACACTACACTGTATATAAGTTTTGGCTAATAAGTGTTTTGTCACTAATTCCAAAGGGGGAGATTGTTGTCACTAAGTCACATTTTTTAATAGTGACAACACTTATTCAAATTATGTATGGGTACTAAGCTCTTTGATCAGTTTTTATTGTTTGCCATGTAATTTAGTGGTTACCAAGTTTCACAATTCCTATCGAGCATTCCAGTGGTTACCAAGTGAATTCAGGTAGAGTGACTTCCAACAGTTCAGACCAAGTAGTTCAATGGTTGCCAAGCTTCATAATGTCTACTGAGTTATTAGTTCTAGTGAAGTGAAGTTAGTGTTAACCGAGTGATGAGATGAGTAGTGTTTATTGAGTGCAGGCATGGTAAATGTAGAATTTAGTTTCTACCAAGTGGCACTATATCTACCAAGTCACCAGTGTATACCGAGTTCAAAAATATGTTGAAGTGATTAGTATGGATCGAGCCTCTACTTCTACTATGTGCATGATGATGCTGAGTAATGACAGTGGATGTTGTATATCAAAAATTTACCAAGTCGGCTTTCAAAACTCGAGTCTCTACATTTGGGCCAACTCAGTAATATTGGTGTAAACTTGCATATTGGATAACCTTGTAATTATGTGAATTGGGTTGGTATATATGTAATGTATGGTATAATACCCAAAATTAATGATTTTGATGTAAGAGAGAATGTGAATGTGATGATAAGCATGCAAATGTGAATTAGCAACAAAGAAAAGTGTATTGCAAGGTTATATCAGGTGTAATCAAGTTACATCTATCACAAAGAGGTGATCAGTATTTCAAGGATCTCGATCAGAAATTCAGTTGTAAGTAAGAGATCTATTGTTTCATCCTAATAGGTGAATCAACTTCAAATCCTTTAACAGAGTAGACTTAATAGTCTTTTCTTTAAATCTCTTTACTGAGTGCATACTTCATTATATGTTTGTAAAACCTCTAACAAGGTGGACCTAGTAGTCCTAATTGCTCCTAATAGGGTAGATCATTAGAAGTGATCATTGTAAGCCTTAACAGGCCAACTTTATACTATAGTATTGAATTTTTGTGGGTATCATCCCCACCCTAGTTTTACTTTCTATTTGGAAGGTTTTTGGGTCACCAAATATTGTGTTCAAAGTGTTATATGCTTTTAGTTTCTCATGTAGTAGATTAGATCTATTAACGATGATTGGATTATGTGCTGAAATTGTTAAAAATTTTGAGGTTACTGATTCACCCCTCCCCTCTCAATAACCTAGCTACTCTTGAATATTTCCAATAGAGTAATGGATCCAATTTTTGTTATACGATAGGCTACATTGTTACCAACTCTAACAATACCTCCATCATGATTTTTATCTCAAGAAACTTATTCATATCACCATTCATTTGATGTGAACAACCACTATCAATTATCCAATCAGATTTCTTTTCAACTTGGGAAACTAGATCTCTTTCTTCTCTAATTTCTCTATCTAGATCATCTTCTTTGATAGCTACAAATCCCAATTCATCCTCACTTTCACTTTGACCTCTCTCATTAGATTCTTTGTCTTCATTTTTATATAAACAATATCTATCTCTTCTAGGGTTAAACTTTCCCTTATACTTATTCTCTATTTTAGGACATTTAGATGCAAAATGACCAAATTCATCACAAGTCCAACATTTAAAGATTTTCTTACCATCTTTTTCTCTTCTCACAAGAAGGGCTATACCTTCCTCAATCTTCTTATCTTCATCAAATTTGTTGCTAGCAAAAGAATCTCCATGTGTGTTTTCACTACTTGTCAAATTAGGTCAAATGTTTAGGGTGTTGAGAGTTGTTTAGAATCTAGATAGATCTCCAGACTATCATATATCTACTTTTTCACCTTCTAATATTCCAAGAAATGTTTCCTTGGTGAAATCCTTAATGCATGTTATCAATAGTTGAATCATCTGAGCTACTTTCTTCAATGGTGGCACAAAATTTTTCAAGATCTTCCATACTACCTCATCTTCTTCCTTGGTTCCACCATGAGACTGAATACCTACAACAATTTATGATATTCTACCAATATACCTTCTTATAGATTCATCTTCCATCATTTTAGCATCTTGAAATACACATATCCAATTCTACAATCTAATTCTCTTTGCATGTGTATCACCTTCAAAAGTAGATTCTAATGCTTTCCAAATTTCATGAGATGTTTGAAGTGACTTTACCTAACTATATTCATTCTCTAGAAGAGTTGATACTAGAGCTTCTCTAGCTCTCATGTTACACATGAATAGATCTCTCTCTACTTCACTGCATTCTTCAAGATTTTCTTCTTTCACAATTGTCTTCTCACTCTTTCTCAAGATCCAATAACCTAGACCCATGCACAATAGATGAGTCTTCATCTTCTCCTTCCAACTATCAAAGTCGGCCTCATCAAATCTAGAAATATCCTTTCTGAAAAGATTTGGCATCAATCTCCCAAAGTTGTTAAGCTTATCCTTCAAGGACCTAAAACTCTGATACCAATTGTTAGAATATGTAGTCCACAAATACAACTAGGGGGGTGAATCAATTATCAAAATAATATCACAATTATCAACATTATTAAATTTTAACCATATGATACATATAATCATAAACCAAAACAAGATGCTCATGCACAATAACACCAAATATGTTAACTAGGGAAACCCTTGATCAAAGGGAAAATCTCGATGGGGATGGTGCCCACAAGATGATGTACTAATATAAATATTCCTTGTTAGAGAATGGACCCTATTAGGAGTCTATGAATATATTCATTACATATGAGTCCCTATTAGAAGACTTTGAATCCCTATTAGGAGATTCCAACCTTGTTAGCAGTTTTGCCAACCCTGTTAGAAGTTGTGGAAGATATCTGGACTCACTGCCCAAACAGCTTCAAGATTAAGACCAATGAACCCACTGTCGAAATGATCTTTGTATTTCTCCTTGTAGAATAATAGAAATGAAATGCAGTTCCTTCCTCTTCCTTTTTCATGTCACTCATAGCTAAACTCCTTCTGATCTTGTAACCAGATCAAAAATCTCGCATCCAATAATCCCTTGGATTGCTTACACACATTTACCAAACATTTTTCTCCTTTTTGCAATTCGCACTTCATATAATGACCACAACACTCATAATCCTATTACAAATAGGGAAAACATCTTTCCTTTATACCATATCTTCAAAATAATTCCTTTATTCAACCTTGAGGCTTTCCTAATTAATTATAATAATATAATTAATTAATTACAATTATAATAGCACAGTCAGCTCATAGTGTATACAGAACTTCACACATATGATACTAGGGCTTGCACACTTGCTAACATCACCAACAGACTATCCTTTGTTACTTCTTAACTATGCATCTTCTCATTACATCTCAGATGTAAGATAGTGAAAAAACATCAGGAGTTGCTTTCCAAATACTCTGTCTTTGAACTACTCTAGGTAAATTAGGTACAACTTCTGTATGTCTTTCACTTAGAATTTGCATAGTAAACCACATCATCAAGACACTATACTGAACATGTCAATGATCATGCATCTCCATAAAATTAAACCATTATCTATATGACTAATATCTTTGTCTTCTACTTAGCTAGTCTTTACAAAAACCATATTATGTTGTCATCAATGACAAACATAGTCATGAATGCAACATGTCAATACTCTCCAATGCTTAGGATACTCCCCTAAAGTAGTATCATTAGCATTAATGCTAACATTGGGAAGTCAACATAAGTTGAATCTGAGACATATGAAGTAGGTTGAGTACTTACAAAGTTTCACATTTGTGATCAAGCATAAGATTGGAGTTACTAACCCACTTGTTGATGCATTGAGTAGAAGACATTCTTTTTTGACTGAGATGAAGGTTGAATTTCTTGGTTTTGATGAAATGAAAGAATTGTATGATACTAACCCTAATTTTTCTAATGCATGGAGAGAGTTTAGAGCACCAAATCTATCAGATCACATGAGTAAGTATGATGAGTATCTTGTTCAAGAAAGTATGTTGTTCAAATGAATCTAGTTATGTATACCAAGAAGTTCTATGAGAGTTAATTATATTAAGGAAAAGCATTATGATGGATTGGCTAGACATTTTGAAATTGATGACATTGAGCTTACTAAAGGATATGTACTATTGGCCACAAATTTATAAGGATGTTCATAATTTTTTAAAGATTTGTGTAGTTTTTCAAGTTGCAAAAGGAGTAAGTCAAAATACTAGTTTTCATACACCTATTTATATTCTTGAGAAACCTTGGAGTGACATCAATATAGATTTTTTTCTTGGATTACCCAAAAAAAAAAAAAGGGTATAATTCCATATTTGTTATTAAGGATAGATTCTCTAAGATGGAACATTTCGTACCATGTAAGAAGACATCAAATGTAGAGCATGTTGCTAATATTTTCTTCAAATAGATTGTTAGATTGCATGGATTACTAGAAAATTATTATTTTTGATAGAGACAGTAACTTTTTTGGTTATTTTTTGGAGGACTTTCTGGAAGACGATGGGTACTAAGTTGAAATTTAGTTCTACATTCCATCAATAGACAAATGGATGGATAGAGTTTGTGAATAGAAGCTTGAGTAATTTGTCGAGAGGTTTAGTTGGAGATAAACCAAGTAATTAAGAGTTGGTATTGGCACAAGCTGAGTTTGCATATAATAATTCTATGAATAGGAGTATAGAAAAACACCTTTTGAGATTGTTACTAGAATGCAACCTAGAGGAATATGAGATTTGAGGGATGTTGCTATTAAAGAAAAGAGAAGTGTTGGAGGGGAGGATTTTTTTGGTTTTATGGAGTCTTTGCATAAACAAGTAAAGTTGATGTTGGAACAAAGTAATTAGAAGTATAAGGAGAATGTTGATAAGTGTAGAAGACATCTTTTTTTTGAAGTTGGTGATGAGGTGATGATTAATTTGCAGAAAGGTAGATTTCCTATTGGAGCATACAATGAGCCAAATATGAAAAAGTTTGGACCTTGTAAGATCTTGAGGAAATTTGATGGTGGTAATGCTTATGAAGTTAAGTTACCTAATGACATGGATATATCTCCTATATTCAATGTTGCTGATTTATATAAGTATCATGAGTTATATGATGAAGTTGTTGTATCATATGATTATCCTAAGAAATAGATTTAAGAGGTTGAACACATATTGGATCAGAGAATTGGTAAGAGCACAAGAGGAAAATATTACTATGAGTATTTGGTGAAGTGGAAGAGTAAACCAGTTGAAGATGCTACATGGATTTCTCAATCTATGTTAGATTCAACTCAGGTTGTGACATTTGCATGATTTAGGAGAGTCATTTCTCTCAACCTTAGTTATTTGATGTAGGAGTATCCTAGGTTTCCTTGTAACCCTAGACTTTTTTTTGATTCTATAAATTTAATTGAGTTCTCTTAGACCTTGTTGAGTTGCAATTTTGATTGAGTTCTTTCAGACCTTGTCGAGTTGCAGTTCTAACCGAGTTCTTCCAAACCTTTTTGTGTTATAGTGTTGACCGAGTAGTTTAGTGTGAATTGATCTCTTCATGTGTCAACTAAGTTCCTTCAACATGAATTGAGCTCTTCTTGTGCTGACCAAGTGTTTCTTCATTTTCTAAGTGAACCTATGTTGCTTATGCTTGGGTCCTTCTTTGACTACATTGTCTATGTTTTGGATCTTAGTTTGAACCGACTCTTGTATTTAATTTAGATCATGAATTTAATGATAAGATCTTGTCTAGGGATGAGTGTTGACCATTTTTAGGTCAACTTTTCTTTATGTAATATTCTAGAATCTTTTATAAGTCATTTTGGCAAGTATAAGTAGAGGTATTTGGTTTAGTCTAGGGAAAAATGTAGGAGGTTGAGGAACTTAGAGAGTTCAAAGAAGGTGTTACAAATTTGAACTTGTACTATAGATCTTGAAGTTTTATTTCTATATCTACTCATAACCCAAATGGCCTTATAGGTGGGCATGTATGCTACAAATTTGATGAATCAATAAAAGTCTTTGTTTGCTCTCTCTTTGGTATTGTTCTTAGTGTGTTTTCTTCGTTGTGTTTACTCAACAAGGTGTTTGCACAGTTAGGTGTGCCCTTGGCCCTAGCTATTCTAACCCTCCTTGCACTAGGAGAACTGATTCAACCCCCCTCTTAGTTATTCTAAATCATTATAAGAAGGATAAGACCAACATTTTGGGATATGATTTGGGTTTTGGAGACTATCTTGTTAATATTTGGTTTTTTTTCAACGAGTGTTTACCCTTTACTTGAGTAAATAATGCAAAGTTGACAATGTACCTCAAAACAATGATGACAAAGAATTATTTTTGCATCATAATCATCAGTTTGTAGAAGGCTCTACTCTACAATAGTTGGTGAATTTTATGCACAAAGTATATTGTAGATGTGTTTAGAGTATAGTAGTCATTATAAGGCTTTTCTCACCCAATATTATAACATATGAAATTGAATATTTTAAAAGATTATTTTTAATTAGTTCAATACATAATGTGGATTTTATGCAAGGACCTAGATATTGCTCCAAGGTTCCACCCTATCCACAAAATCTTATTAGAGACTACATCAATTTTGGTGTTGTGATTTTCCAAGTATGTAACTTTTTTGTCTTTACATTCTATTTTGTAATGCTTATGCAGTCATTTATTTTTTTTAGTATGTTTTTGTATAGACAAATTTGTTGAGACCCTATCAACACTTTTCAATCTATTTAGTTTTCTAGTTTTCTATTTATGTCTTTCTTATAAGAAAAATCTTCTATTCAATTACAAAACCTACTTCATTATGATTTCCTTTGATTAAATATTTACAACTTTATGGGGCCCTTATTCTAGTAGGCTAAGTTGTTTATTGTTTACTTCTCACCTATTATAGACACAGCAGAGTTCGGTGATAAGCTAGTAAAATAGTTACATACTTAAGGAATATTATATTTTTATTGATAAAAGAGGTTCGTAGAAGAAAAGTATAATAAAGTATATGAGAATGTAGAGCACATCATATAACAATTTATTTGAAACAAAGATAAATAAGAACTCTATATTTAACTAACTACTAATTATACAAAAGAAGGCCTCATAACTAAAAGAGACCTAAAGTTAAAACTAACATTAGTGATACATTGTTAATGTAAAAAAGAGATAAAATCCTTAATGAAAGAGTATCTAAAACTACTTAATAAGATAGATAATACCACCTAATCCTATTGAAAAATGACTCCTCATATATGCTTTTAACATTACTAAAAGATGTAGATAATTTGATACTACATCTACAATAAAAAAATTTCACATGAAGCAAGTTACAAAGCTTATTTTTTATTGAAACAAACAAAAATGATAGAAATAAATTAGTACTAAAGATGAGTATTGATGGATCTCAAGAACCATAAAATATAACATATGCCCAAATTTCTATTAGGATAAAAGTGCCACAATAGTTATGAAAGAAAGGGATCATTTCCAACAATACTCTTGAAGGATAAGTGCACAAATTTGTGGAACAAAAACATGCCACTTTTTTTCTAATGTAAGATATAGTGTGATCATGATATGGTCTAGGCGGCATGAGTCCAAGTCTTGTGAAATAGGTAGTGCAATTGTGTTATTTAAAAAAAATGAATTAAATAGCATGATGACATTGTTGAGAAGTTTTATAATAAAAAAATCTAAGACCCTTCCTTATGTGTCTCCACATCTTTTCATTTTCTTTCTCTTCCAAGGAGAAAGGAGTGTGTACACACTATCACTACCCATTTTAAACCTAAATTTGCATCAAATATGGCTCCATAACAATGGAAATCCCAAAATGCTCAAAGAGGTATGAATTTTAAGTCTTATTTTTCTTTAAAAAAATTTCTTTTAATAGTCTTTAAAAATTTTGATTGAAATTTGTTTAGTTTTTTAAAATGAGTATTTGTTTAATTGTTAGGTAATGTAGAGAATCCACCACCTAATCCACCAAACCCTCCATAGGATCAACCCACAAACCCTCAAAATGAAGAATAATCACATCACAACCTCCACCAATCAAAATATCTCCTTGACGAACCCAAGAAAATTTGTCTAATGAGATTGAAAGGTGGGAAATGGAGTTAGAAACAATTTTTAGGAGGTTGAAGGGTTCTCTTCATAATAATCCTGGAAAGGCATTATTGGCACAATCTTTTGAGACCATTGTGGGTTAGGTCACCTCTGTAGTGGTCAATTGAACCTATGGCATTATAATAGAGAAGAACACAAAAGATATTGTGCTAATAAATTATCCTATGAAGATGTAAAAAATAAGTAGATTACCAAAGATGACATATGTTCTTTTAAAAAAAATCCTGGAGAAAAAACACATTGAGAAAAAAAAACTAAAAGGTTTCCCATCCATTGGTGCATTCATGAAGGTATTAAAAATAACTTCTGGAATAGATGGTGGATGGTGTTTGATGCCCCTCATTGTAACAATCACGTGTCTTGAGGAAACTACATTATGAGTTTTTCCTTGGGGAGATCCCCAATTATTTTGATATTTTTCCTTCTCAGGGTAGAGGTGGGGGATCATCATTTAGGTTAAGGGTACTTTGTGACCTTAATGTTGTTAGGGTGCCTATTGGAAAGCCATAGGTGGAGCATTTTACTATTCCTTCTATTATCAAGGAATACATAGAGGTCGGCACTCTAGGCACTATAAGAGCTTTGACTTAGAGCCTCATTAATTGTGCCTCTCCTTTGGTTGTGGATAAGCCCCCTCACACTAGTGGTAACATGTGCATGTCATGTGGATATCTATGCACATTCAACACTTGTAGGAGATCAAATGAGCATACTAGGATGATGACATATGACTTCCTTAATTTCACATTTGGCATTGATACAAATGTAAATATAAATAATTATATTTTAAACTTTTTTATCACATCTCATATGCATGCGAATGATTAATAAATTACTATGTCTTGACATTATTCAAAAATCAAGGCCAGAGTGTTGTTGAGACTTGCACTAATTCCCCCAGCTTCACTTTACACCATATTGATGACTCCATAGGTATGTATCAATGTACTCATTTTGAATTAATAAATCTATTTATAATGTAATCATATCAAATCTTAACTCATAACTTATATCCATCTAAATTATTTTTTTGTTGGACCATGGACTTTCACATTGGGCTCTGAGCTTGGGCATGATACCACTCATGTACAGGTATATTCATTTACATGTTAATTTGATTTAATTGAATATGTTTATTTAATTAATGAATGAATAATTTACTTATTTTCTTTATTATATGATCATATACAGAGTTAGTGTGGTCAAGATGATGTTGATTTAGGGTCACTTGGCTTTCAGATGAGTTTATTTTCCCCATAGGTATATACATATTCTAATGCATTTTAATTTGTATGTCTATAGTAAATTATTTTGCACATGAATGTGATTAATTTGTGATGTCTAATGGATTTACATACATGTGCAATGGGTAAATGTTGCACATTTAGGATCGACACTACACAATGAAGGACACAGTGCTACATTCATAGAGGTACCTAGATATTTTAATTGATAATGTATCATAAGATAATATGTATTCTTGATAAATGCATTTGATTCTCATGTTGCATCATTTTTAGTTAATGATGTTAGAGACTCCTCCACATTTTCATTATTGTATTGATTAGGGAGTCATTGTTGTTGTTACTAGTTTTGAGCCATTCAATGAGGTATGAAAGAGTTTGGATTACAGTTTAGTTGGTATTCAAATTAGATATGATATTCATAAGTGCAATTGAGTGATAACTTTGATGATTGTTTTAGAGTCTTAGTACTCTCTATTGTCCATGTGTCCACAAGGTGGATGTAGATCAGGATTATTAGCTAGTGGTAAGAAAGTATTCTATTTTATGTGTATTCATATTTCATTTTTGATGTATAATAGTTATTGATTCACATATACTTTTTATTGTAATAGGTTGAGTTATAGAAGAGTCTAGACTGACGCACTAGTGAGCATGTTAGGAAAACCCCATCATCTACAACATCTCCCTCTTCTTTGAAATCAAAGATAGATAGGGATTTTTTTTATTCCCCTAGAAAAAAGAGTAAATATGTAGGGATTTACATTTTATCCCTATATGGAATTATTGGACATAAGTTTTGTATATATATTTTTATGTATGCCATTTTCAATATATATTTCATGTATGACATTATTAGACATATAGTTATGATGTTTCAAATTATCAATGTATGAGATTATATGAGATTGTTGGATCTTTAAATTATTAGACCTTATGCAAACAACTTTGAGTTTTTGTTATCATATTGAATTTGATGCTTGCATTATGGGATTAGTTGATTGGATTGTAAGATTTAATAATTCTGAATTTTAGGATGCAATGTTTTGCAAATCAAGAAATTTTATAATGCACATTGTGTTAGACCTATGGGAATGTTTGTGCATTTAGACATCAATACTTTAAAAAGTTTAGTACCTTTATGTTGGCTAAATTCTTTGTTCAAATTTGTGTCTAGTGCTACATGAATGGTTTCAATGTATGGCAGATGTCCCTCTCTTGTTTTGAATTCCAATGTTATGCACGATTCCATATTTTGCACATGTATGAGTAAGGAAGATCAATTAAATTTCCTTCAATTGTATTTGAATTTGATTAAATAAATACTCTTCAACATTTAACTCTATCATCAAGGCTAATTCACTCCTCCTCACATTTTACCAAATAATTCAGATGCATCACCTATGGCTCCTTAATTACCTTGGAGAAATTTGTCAAACACTTTGCAACATGCCATCTCTTCTTCCATGTAGTTCATGTTCTTTAAAGTCATTTTGTCAAACAATTTGTATGCTTTGTATATTCCCACATGACCAATAGTCATGGTGTAATGCTCACAAGCTCTTGGGGACACCTAGGTTTGACATACACAAAAGAATTCTCGATGCTTGGTGACAGAAATAGGATGTCCCTTAGCATTTACCAGAAAAGCTAGACCTAACATAGCTAATGGAATGGTCTCATAGTAAATAGATTGAAAGATGCTCCATTTTGAAATTTTTCATTGTGCAAGAAAATAAGATCTCGTATCAACTGAAACATGTTCACCAAAAAAAAACCATGAGGACCATCAAAAAATGGAGCTACAAGTAGTTACATCTTGGTAACAACTTACTTTTTTACTTCACAAAACTTCAGTAATCATTACGAGGTCCAAGATATCACCCTTCAAAAATTGGTGTTTGGTTTGACTTAGTGCATCTTGGGGACACCTAGGTACAACATGTATAGAAGCATTCCCAATTCTTGGTTAGGAAACAGGATGTCCACTAGAATTTACCCAACCAAGTGGACCTAATAGAGCTGACAAAATGGTCTCATGATGAATGGATTGAAAGTTGCTTCATTTAGCAACTTTCTATTGTGAAAAAGAAGAAAGATTTTGTGTCAACTAAAATGTGTTTTCCAAAACCAAATCATGAGGACCATCAAAAAATGGAACTACAAGAACTTACATCTTGGGAACACCTTACTTTTTTACTTCACAAAACTTCTATAACTATCATGAGGTCCAAGATATCACCCTTCAAAAATTGTTGTTTGGTTTGACTTAGTGCATCTTGGAGACACCTAGGTATGACATGCATGAAAGAATTCCCAATGCTCAATGAGTGAAATGGGATGTCCCCTAGAATTTACCCATCCAACTAGACCTAATGGACCTAGTAGAATGGTCTCATGATGAACAGATTCAAAGATGCTTCATTTAGCAACTTTCCATTGCACAAAAAAGAAAATAATTGTGTCAATTGAAACATGTTCACCAAAACCAAACCATGAGGACCATAAAATAAGGAGCTACATGCACTTTTACCTTGGGAACATCTTACTTTTTCACTTCATGAAACTTTGGTAACCATCATGAGGTCTAAGATATCACCCTTCAAAAATTGTTGTTTGGTTTGACTTAGTGCATCTTGGGGACACCTAGGTTCAACATGCAA
Source organism: Cupressus sempervirens (assembly GCA_028749045.1). Classification (NCBI taxonomy): domain Eukaryota; kingdom Viridiplantae; phylum Streptophyta; class Pinopsida; order Cupressales; family Cupressaceae; genus Cupressus; species Cupressus sempervirens. The sequence goes on from CM053785.1 coordinate 853,490,241, forward strand.
AAAAGTATTCTTGATGCTAGGTGAGGGGAACAATATGTCCCTAGCATGTCCCAAACCAACTATACCTAATGAAGCTAATGGAATAATATCATAATGAATGGATTGAAAGATGCTTGATTTAGCAACTTTCCACTGTGCAAAAAAAAATATTTTGTGTAAATTGAATTCTATTTGTCAAAACCAAACTATGAGGACATCAAAAAAATGGAGGTACATGTACTTACACCTTGGGAACACCTTACTTGTGCACTTCACAAAACTTTGGTAACCATCACAAGGTCCAAGATATTGCCCTTCAAAAATCATTGTTTGGTTTAACTTAGTGCATCTTGGGGACACCTAGATACAAAATGCACAAAAGCATTCTTAATGCTTGGTGAGAGAAACAAGATGTCCCCTAGTGTTTACCTAACTAACTAGTCCTAACAAAGTTGATAGAATGGTTTCACGATGCACAGATTGAAAGATGCTCCACTTAGCAACTTTTGACTGTACATAATAGGCCTTTATTACACTTAATGATATCAAAAGACTTGAAAAAATGAAATGACATATCCTAATTTGCATGATGGAGTTATTTACCTATGAAAGTGGAATGAATGTCTTTATATTAATGCAATGAATGTGTTTCAAAAATCTATAGAATGGAATTTTGATTGGAAAATCACAATAACATTCATCTCTTTATGTTAATGCTATGAATGTCTATTTATAGCTTAGCTTTGTTTAAGGCATTGGTAGGAAAGAACTAAGGAGAGGAAACCTTCGGTCTTGCCCAAAAAAAAAATGACTTTTATAACCTTTGCTAATCACATGATTTTGTAATTACATCTAATCCAATGAACCATTTAGATCTTCTCTACCCTTTATTATCTTATGTATTGCCTCATGGTTCGACTCGTGAACCTTCCAAAGAGCCTTACTATGTTGGTTTCCTTCATATTTAATCAAGTAGGTATTAGATGCAATGACACAGTTCGAATAATGAAGAATATTCCTCTTTGTTTACTAATCCTCAAATAACCACAAGCTAGGATTCTTCATACCATATCGTCTAAGCCATGTATCAAATACCATCACTGCACGTATATGGTATTCTAAACCTTTACCATTTGTAACTGAGTGATCCAATTTATGTTTTTTATGGACACAACACAAATAATAATATGTCCCTTATTCATTGTTTTTAGGTGTAAGTACAAAAAAAATGACCTACAATGATAGAAATATAATGTTCTCATTAATTTACCAATTAGTTAGCTAAAAGTACAAAGTTACACATTAAATTTACACACACACACACACACACACACACACACACACACACACACACACACACACACACACACACACACACACACACACACACACACACACACACACATATACACATACATACATACATACATACATACATACATACATACATATACATGACTTGTTTGGACCAGTTTAGACAAGTGATTAAAGTCAATCAATGATTCCATCTCTACCATTTTCAATGTTCATGGGGGGTGATAAGTGTCAACTAGAATCAAAACTCATAAATTTCATTCACCCACCCATTCAGTTGACTTGCATCTATCCCAATCCTATCTATGTACAACAATCAAAGCTCTAAAAGAGTGTAGCTCACTCAATCCTATCTATGTACAACAATCCACATATGGTGCAATGTTAGTATTATCTATTAACCAAAAAAATATTTGTATTGTAGACTCAACTTCCTTACTTGCACCCATTATATTGTTACACCAATCAAAAATACTTTTTGCATCTAACAATTTTGCTTTGTCTTTGGATTTTAATTCTTCATGAGCTAAGGCTCTTTTGATACATGTGCCTACACCATTATGCTTTCCCTTTCCATGACTAGCCTCTATGAAATTCCACATATACTAGTCAACCTATGCATCTAGCTCAACCAATAAAACATTTGTTCATTCTTGAATTGAGATGTGCAATTGTTTAACCAAATGATGTGTTGACAATATGATATGCCCTTGTTAGCCAAATCACAATAAAATAGTTGAAAGCAACCATGTAAAAACTTAGTAGAATGTAATCAATCATCACTAATATAAAAATGATACTCCCTCAATATCTTCTTGTCCTCCTCTATACTTGTAGGTAAATTGATGAATGTTATATAAAAAATATGGAAACTTTTTGAGAAGTATAATACTTTCCTTGCACCTCATTTTGTGGTTTTAGCGTGTAGTTTTCTATGATGTCCACAACTAAAACAATGATAGCTAGAGTAAATGTGTACATGCACAACTTGAATTCCAAATCCAATCATCACACCCTATGTATTTGCCTTGCATACTGATAAATAATTTTTTCTTGCAATATCTTCATGAACTCATACACTAGAATATTTTCAATCACTAAATCACATATTTGACCCTCTTCCCCATTCTTTAGACCATATGTCACAGTCTTAAATTTTCCAACATCTACTATTTCATTGTCAATTGCATGTGTACTATCCATATGTTAACAAGTTGATAATACATGTACCATTCAATCATGACAACTTGTAAAATAATTAACCGTCACCTCTTTCACATAGAATTGTAAAAATGAATTCTTTTGAAGTTCTAGGTGGCTAATTTATGCTAAACTCCTACATAAAAAAGTTAAAATGTAAAAGCACACATATATACCTAAAAAAATCCAATTGGTTAGAAAATTTAATATGAATCCTATAACAAGTTGTGCATGTGTGATTTATCTTCACATAAAAGGGTTTACCCATTTAAAAATATCTTTTACTAATTTTAATTTGAGGATACATACCATTAAAATTTTGCAAAGAATTGTGTTTGAGTTGAATCAAAAAAATGTTTCATATACGAATCAAAATTTTTACTACCAATCCTCATTCTTACCACATCTCTTTGATTAGGCGAAACATTTTTTTTATTCTTCCAACAATCTTCAATCAACAATTTCAAAGCTTCACTAATTTCTTTATTCTTTCATGGTATTCTATCGCTAAATTTCCATAACTCATTTTTTGTTGGATTTTGAACTTTTTCTCGCCTTCTGATCGTTATCATTAGAGTACCTATACCTATTTGAATTATTTTTCTTGCGCTTCTAATGGGTTGAGCTTTCTACATTTGGGTGCTTATTATTGTTGACACAAATACACACCTTGTGATTTTACTATCTTTGTTGTGTGACTTAGAATCCACTTTGTCATATGGACTTATTGGATTATTTTCAAATTTTTTTTCGTTTGACTCATCCATTGTTCTTAGCCCAAGAATCTTCATGATGGACTAAATTTCAAATTCCTCATGATTTTAACAAATAATTGAGATCTTCCTATCACATTTAATTCTTCAAAGAATAATCTCCACATACAATTAACTTTTCTTTGACAAGTACACTTTGGAATCTTATCAAGCATTGATTTCAAAATATTAGTATCAATATCAATGAAATATATTGGCTTTCTAAAATGAATTGTAGAAGGTGTTCTAATCTCTTTAGTGGTCTCAACATTTTGAACATCAACATAATTGTGCATGAATTGTGTACCTTCAACTGAAGATAATGTGCCTTGGAAATAAGATGTAAAATCTGGAATATCACCTAAGTGGTATGTTGATGTTGTGCCTTCAACAAAATACAATGGAGTACACACACCCTCCAATGTAGAACATGGTATCTCTTCAACATGAGATGATGATGTGACTCCAATATTGGAAGATGGCATACCTTCACAATTCAATTGTCTTGTTAATCATAGGAGTCTCATTCTTTCTCTTTTTCTTTCCAATTCTATATCTTTATTTATTTTTCTTGATGGTTGTTGTTTCTCTTCAAAATCCATATTTTTATTAATTGAGTCCAAATTTATTTGTTCATGTAGTACTCTCATTTTGTCTCTTTTAATTACCAAATCCCCTACCCATTCTCTCTCTATCCTATCCCCTACTCTCTTTCTCTCTATTGTATCCCCTTGTTCTCTCCATCCTATACCATTTTCTCTCACTTTCTCTCTATCCTACCCCCTTGAGCTCTCTTTTTCTCCATCCTATCCCCTCAATCTCTCTATCCTATCCACTCCCTCTTCCTATATACATAGAATATCCTCTCTCTCTCTTACCCCCCACTATATATTTCCCATCCCTTCTCTATATTCCTATCCCATGCTATCCATGATCCTATACTCTATCTCTTTGTCTACTAGTCAAGCTCTCTCTACATCCTATTACTTCCCTATCTTCTTATCTAAACATCCTTCCCAAAATCTCTCTCTTCCTATCTCCATTATATCCCATCCTCTCTCTCCATCATCTCTGTATCTCATTCATTATATCTTCCATCTCTTTTTTTCCCCATCCTATCCTCTCTCTACATCTTATCCACACTCTCTTCCTCTCTATATCATATCCATGTTCTTGTTGCCTCTCTCTCTTACTATTTCCTTTGTCATAGTAGACTATTGATTTTCTTCCTCTCTCTTCCTATAACCTTATCTGCCTCCCTCCCTCTCTTTTGGATATGTTAAATATCTTCAGTAATTTGTATGCACTATTATTTATATAGTGCATATGTGCTATAGTGTGTACACACTTCATAATGCATTTAAAATCACCAAACCTATGGCTTGGATTTGCATTGGAGATCTAACTCAAAGGTTTGATAGTTTCATATTGGTCTCAAACATGCTCTCTCTCTCTCTCTCTCTCTCTCTCTCTCTCTCTCTCTCTCTCTCTCTCTCTCTCTCTCTCTCTCTCTCTCTCTCTCTCTCTCTCTATTTGTTCCTCTCCTTCATATCCTCTCTCTAAATCTCTTTCTACTATTAATTTTATACCTCTCTCTTTATATAACCATATCTACCTCCCTCCCTCTCTTTTGGATATGTAAAATATCTTGAGTAATGTGTACACCCTATTATTTATATAGCACAAACGTGCTATAGCATGTACGTGCTTCATAATGCATTTAAAATCACCAAATCTATGGCTTGGATTTGCATTGGAGATCCAACCCAAAGGTTTGATAGTTTCATATTGGTCTCAAATGTGATTTCCAACAAGCATACCAAAAATACATAGTTTTTCTTGTGTGCTCTCCATCTTGTTTGGTTGTACTTGAATATGGATAAAATTGAGTTACATAATATTGTAGTCTATGTGTTATCTATGTAACCATATAATTTATTTTGATTTTATACTATTTTAAGCCTTTCAAATATAAGGTTTTTCAATGTATGTCAAATTTCCCTCTAAAACCAATGTGTAGTATTTATGGGTAATATTTTATCTCTTTTTTCCAATTTTGCAACAAGTTAGTTTTTTAGAAACTAGACTCCATTATACACACTTTAAAAAAAAAAAAATTTTGATTTTTTATAAATTCTCAATGATTTGTAGGGGGAGCACACAAATATTTTACATTTTTGGGATGTGTTCACTTACGAAATTCATAAAAATAAATTATACATTAAAAATTTTCCCAGATATTAAGGGATAAACTACATGGTGTCAACTAACTTTTGACTAGAGCAATTAAAGAATTTCAAAAAAAAAAAAAATAGGGGGACCACACTTCAAACTATGTTATGCTTATACTGAAAAAATAATACCACTTTCTTGTTAGAAATGTTTAAAATAACTGGGAGGTGAATCAATTACTAAAGGTCCATAAGTACCATTTGAACAATTAAATATAAAACATTCAATTCTACTCATCCAATTATTTCTCAGCCTCTAATGTACTAATAAATTTGTTGTCCCAAATAATAGCATACTTTTTTGAATGTAAACTTTATCAAATGTAAAATATATAAAGCATTCAACACAAATTTTACACTAGGATTTTTACGTGGAAACCTAATTTGGGAAAAACCACCAGCAACATGTCACCACTTTTTCACTCTTTCAAATTGAACTCTATTAGGAGCCAACCCTATTAAAGGTTTACAGTACACACTATTAAATTTGACCTGGTTAGAAGATTTAATCACCTTATTAGAAGTGGCCTTGCCAGAGGACTTTGATCATTCCATTTAGAATGTCACCTTGTTCACATAGACTATTAAGTCCTTCAAATGACTATTAGGTCAACCTCTATTAAAATGATTTAAATATAAACTATTTACAATTATTAGAAAGAAAATAGTAGGGTTTTGATCTATATGATTAGAACTCACTTTCTAGGTCCAGATCTCGATTCAGTTCATATGTTGATTCACTAATAAGATTCCCATTGTCATCTTTGTTCTTGATTCACTTAGCAACCCTTCAAGCAATCAACTTCTCTTTTCAACAAAACTTAAGCCATCTTCTTAGATTCACTTTTTAGTATTAGCAACATCTAGTAATCAATCACCTTTCTTCACTCTCACTCTTGCAAACTGATGCATCTCTAATTCACCTTTCTTAAGTTTGGATCTATACCTCTTCAAATAGTTAATTCTTGCTTTTCCATTTTCCATGATCACCATAGATCTTAGGGTTTATGATCAAGTTAATTAGGTTCACTTTATCTATTCATCTTCCATCTTTTCTAGAATCTTCTCATCCATCGAATTAGATCATAGGAATCATACCTAATCCTCACATTAAATTTAGTGATCCAACTCATCAATATTATCTTCAACATGGTTTACATCTCCCAATAAATAACTTAGTCATCTAGAATTCATGATTTCTTCAAATTTATTCATAACACTACTACTAGACAATCACTAAGTTTTGACACTCGATCATCACTTAATCACTTGGTCATTGTAAAACTTTTGGCTCAACATCAACTATCTTGCTCGATCAATACTAATGTTTAGTCAAAACTAGATTTTCTTGGCATTCACTATAACTCAAATGACACTAGCATCACTCAACATTCCTTAACCTTTTACTCTATTACTAGGCTTATTTTTATTTCCTTGATATAAACAATCATGTTGTCTTATCCAAATCTAGCTATTCAAATGCCCATTTTAACTGCCTTTCCATAACTCAACCTTTCCTCTAGGTGCTTTGGTTATGAGAAATTTCTCAAATCCTCTTCATCAATCAAATAGCTATGAGATTTAGATTAGGTAGCAATAAGTCTTATAAGTAGATTTGACATCAATGACAAATTAACAATTGTTCCAATTGTAAGTTTCCAACAATCTCCCTCTTTGATATTGATGGAAACATCTCAATATCTCACCCTTAATGTATCTAACTTAGTTACCATACACTCCAAAATATTTTACTATCATAAGTTATCAATATCAATATTCTGACTCTCTTTACTAATTTTCTTCCTTTGAGGTAATAGATCTCTCACTTTTGTAAACCAATCCTTCTATGTATATATGTGTATCTCTCCCTCTTTGACAACGATTCCAAAGACACGGAGCTTTCCTAGCTTCAAATACTTCATACATTTGAATTATGTAAATATTTGCATGTCTAACTAATTTATATCATGTCTATTATAGATCTGTTATGTTGTACTTGACTATCTACCTTAGACATTTCCCAAAGTACAATTTTTTGCATCAATGTGTAGGATATTTTGATTAGCACATTTGATGCAATGCACCTTTTCTCCTTAAGCTGATTTGTTTAGGGGAATCACCCCTAATTTATGTCTAAGATATTCATGAGAATATTTAGGTAGGGTTTTAGTGAATATGTCAGCAATTTGTTCTTTGGTGTGCACATATTCTAACTTCACTACTTTGTCTTGAACTAATCCCTTAAGTAGTGATACTTGATAGCAATGTTTTTTGTCTTAGTGTGCACCATAGGATTCTTTGAAATGTTAATAGCACTTGTGTTATCACAATAGATAACTATTGAATCTATAGTTTCTTCTTTCATTCCTTTAATTAATTTCTTTATACACATAATGTTTGAATAGTTCACTACAATTACCACATACTCAATTTAGTTGTTGATTAGGAAATACAATTATGTTTCTTGATTTTCCATGACACCAAACTCTTTCCTAGAAAGAATGCACCTCTACTAGTTTATTTTCTATCATCAATATTTCCTACCCAATCAGAGTCAGTGAACACCTTCAATTCAAACCTATGACTTCTCTTGTAATACAATCCATAGTCTTGTGTACCTTTCAGATATCTCATTATCCTTTTCACTGCCATCATGTGATTCTCCTTAGGATTTTTTTGAAAATCTAGCAACTACTCCAACTACTAATGCAATATTAGGTCTACTATGAACAACATATTGCTATTTTCTAATCATGGATATGTATAATATCTATTTCACATCAATAGAATCATCATTCTTGGATAACCTATGTCATGTAGACATCGTTGTGCTCACTGGTCTTGAATATTCCATTCCAAAAGTCTTTAGTGTCTCCTTGATGTATTTAGATTGAGTAATGAGAAAAGAAAACTTCATTTCACATACTTATAATCCAAAAAATAATTTGATTTCACCAAACATAGACATTTCAAATTCCTTCTTCATTTCATTAGCAAATGATTTTCACAATTCTTCTCTTCCTCCAAATATAATGTCATCAAAAAATATTCCAAATACCAATACTTCATTTTTCTTATCATTCTTCAAATATAGATTATTGTTATAATTTTGTCATCAAATAATTATGTAGTCTTTCATACGATGCTCTTGGGGCTTGTTTCAATCCATAAATGGATTTGTTCAGTTTACATACCATATTCTTCTTATCTGGATCTAAAAATCCTTCAAGTTGTTCAATATACCCTTCTTCCTCAAGTATACCATTCAAAAATGCATATTTGACATCCATTTGATATACCTTGAAATTTTTTAAGGTTGAATATGCAAGTAGAGTTTTGATTCCTTCAAGTCTTTCCATAGGAGAAAATGTTTCTCCATAATCAAATCCTTCTTCTTGAGAATATCCTTTGCATACCAGTCTTGCTTTGTTTCTTGTTACTTCACAATTTTCATTGAATTTTTTTCTAAAAACCCAATTTATTCCAATAAGATTTTTGTCTTGGGGTCTTGGCACTAAGGTCCAAGTATTTTTCTTCTCAATCTATTCAATTTCCTCATTCATTGGCTAAATCAAATCTTCATTGTCTAGAGCATCTTTTACTTATTTGGGCTCAAATTCACAAAGTAAAAATGTATAATGTTTGAGTATTTTTCTTGTCATAATATTTGATTCAGTATCACCAATGATTTTTTTAGGTTTGTAATGTCTTCTTGCAAACTTTTCTAGCATGGGTGGTTTCCTTCTCTATTTTTCTATAGGTTCATCTTGGAAAATGATCTCAAATTAATTGGATCTTTGTTGTCTAGGTTTTGATCTGGGTTTTGCATGCTCAACATTCTCTATCCGATGATCAACATTGCATGTCTATGACTCAACATCTTCACTTTGTTGCTCAGCACCCACTATCTATTACTCGACAATTTTTTGTTTCCCTACATCATTTCATGTCTACTAGTAAACTGTAGCTTGATTTGTTTGTTCATTTGGAGTGTTGGGATCACCATCATCCATATAGATGAATGTACTATAATCTTTAGGTTATTGATTACATGTAATGTCACTTCTTTCTATAAACTTGTCAACTTTCACATTTGCACTTTCCACAATTTTATTAGTGTTAGAGTTCAAAAACTTGTAAGCTTTACTCTTGATGGAATATCCTAGGAATGTACCTTCATCACTTTTTGTATCAAGTTTTCCATTCCTATTATTTTTAATTATATATCATTTAATTCCAAATATTTTGAAATGTTTCACATTAGGAGCATATCTATACCATAGTTCAAAAGGTGTAGAATTTGTACCTTTCTTGACTTGCACTCTATTTAGGGTATAGACAATAGTACTAATAACTTCTCTCCAATACTTCTTTGATACACTCTTCTCCATCATTAATGTTCTTGCATAGTCCATTATTGATATATTTCTCCTTTTAGCTATCTCATTCTGAGGAGGGGTCCTTGGTGCTAACATCTATCTTTTAATACCTCTGTCATTGCAGAATGTATTGAACTCATTTGAAATGAATTCACCACCTTTCTCAGAACTCAAGCACTTCATATTTTTCCATATTTCTTTTTAAATTCTAGCTAAATAACACTTGAATAACTAAAAAACATGAGATTTATCTTTAAGGAACATCACAACTATCATACTAGAGTAGTCATCAAAAAAAAGAATGAAATACTTGTCTCCACAATATCTTTGAACATCAATAGGTCCAAATAGATCAATATGAACCAATTCCAAAATATCATTAGAAGAGTATATTTTTCTCTTAAAACTAGACTTGATCATTTTTCACAATTGAAATTGTTTACACCTAGCATTGTCAAGATTCTTCAATTTAGGTAATCCTCTTACTTTCTTCATTTTACTAATATTCACCAAATTTTCAAAGTTCACATGACATAACCTCTTGTGCCATAACCAAACCTCTTCTTGTTGTGCAAACAAAAATGTCTCATTAGGTAAATCTAGATAGAACTAGTTACCTCTTGTCTAATCACCACTTCCATTCAAATTGCCATCAACATCATGTATCTTGGCCTTCTTATTATGGAATTTAGCTTTGTAACCTAATTTTTTTAGATGTAAAACACTCAACAAATTATAGTTAAGCCCTTCAACCCAGTAAACATTTTCACATTTTATCATGTTAGTCAGTTGAATAGTACCTTTACTTTTTACAACACATGGGATATCATTCTAAATTTAACACATCCACCTTAGTATGGACCAATATCCTCAAACTTATCTTTATCACCAGTCATATGATTGGAATATCCACTATCAATTATCCATCTACCACTTTTGTTTACATATATGATTAATGTAGCTTTCTCATCTTCTCATAATCTTCTTTCATAGAAACATATACAACTTCATCATCATTACTTTTAGATTCATTGTAAATTTCTTTTTTGAAAATATAACAAGATTTCTTACCTTTGTCATCTTTGTTTCTCTTGTAGTCTATGTCATCTCTTTTTCCTTTGTATCTGATTTCCTTCCTTTCATCCTTATCCTCTCTATCAGGACACCTAGCAACAATACAACCAACTTTTTAGTCTATGTCATCTCTTTTTTCTTTGTACTTGATTTCCTTCCTTTCATCCTTATCCTCTCTGTCAGGACACCTAGTAACAATACAACCAACTTTGATGCATGAAAAATAAATAATAGGTAGTTTACCTTTATATTTACCTTTTTATCTTCCAAATCATTTTGAAATAAGGGCTTAAAGTTCATTAAGCTCATCATCAAAAATATCATGATCACCCTTCACATGTTTTCCTTTCCTTTTGGTAAGAACTAGATGTGACTTATAGGTAGATTCAATAGTAGAAAGCGTATAGTTATCAAGGTTAATGTGAGAATTTGCCTTAGGGAAAAATTCAGCCAAGAACTAAGAACTCAAACACAAGTACAACTGTAGGCTAGAAAGTATGATTAGAATAACAATGTATTAAATTCAATGCATGCACATAAGAGTACACTAGGAGTGCCTCTATATAAATGCCTCTAAGATGCATCTATAATGCCTTGGAATAACCATTATGATAATTCATACAACCAGACACATGTCCACCAGATATGGGTTATCCTCCATTAAGCACAAAAGTAAGTGCGATGATGAGAGGATAAGCCTACAAGGGTGTGACATGCAAATCAATGTTTAGACAACATGTGCTAAAATAGAGTTGCATACTTTTGTCTTGTCAACATGACAACTCAAAAAGGTGCACAAACTCCTAAGTGTCTCACAAAATTAAATGATAATTAACCTAAGTAAACTTAAGTAAAGTGTAAATGGTAAATATGTATTTACACCAACACCACCCTTAAGTGCAACTTAGGAGAATGCCCTTAAGCTTACAAAAATTAGGATGAAATGCATGATGGGTCCTGACTACTAGGCCATGTTAGGTACCCATGTACATAATGAAATGCAATCTCTCATAAAGTGGAGAAAGAGCGGAAACCTCAAGGAAAAAACCCTCCCCTAAAAAGAGAGATGAATAGGGATGCATGGATGGATGGAGTAATCAAGACCCCCCCATTATGACATACATCAAGTATGTACAAAAACGAAGAAGGAGAAGAAAAAGACCTCATAAGAAGAAAAAGTCCCCCCTTAAGAAAGAAGAAGAAGAGAGACAAGGTAGTCCCCCCCCCCCCCCCCCCCCCCCACTAAAATGAAGAATGCCTGTCAGTGAAAGCTGCTCCAAGGTAGAAGTTAGTCCATGAATGCAGAATAATGTTCCTCCCCTTTGGATGAAACAATGGCAAAGGTACAATCCTAAAGATGTAAGGTGGACCTAGAACCTACTCAAGTATCCTTGTGTTGATGCTGGTGGCTACCCCTTCCAACTGTGTTGAAAAGAACGAATGGAGATCTGGCAAGGATGTCTATTGAACCTATTCCAATGAACCAATAGTCTCCTCAACTGATAAAGAGACCTTCAAAAACTATTATTCATAAGGATCCACAATCACATCAACCAATGAAGATTGATCATGTAGAGAATGGACATGAGGGTCAGAGTGAGCCCTCACAACAATTGTAGAAGGATCATCTTCATCAAAGAGAAGATTTAAATCATCAAGGCTATCTCCCAAATTTGTGGTGTGTGACTCCACAAACATACTTGCAATGTCTATCATTAGTCATCCTCTAAAGCTAGAGTTGGAAGAAATGTACCATGCTATGTTGGACCTTTCACTATGGCAATGTAAGCATGTGGACCTTTCACTACAACTATCAATAGAACCCCACATGTCTAAATCTATTGAAGCACTATTGTTGGTGTCACTATTAGTTTCCATTGTGTATGATGTGTGGAGAGAATTAGAGGATAAGCTAGGTGAACTTTCCTCAAAGTGTACATCCTTCTCCACAAAGATCTCATGAGTCTCTAGAATCATAAGTCTATAAGCCTTAACATTGTCTTCATTACCAATGAAAGTATAAGGCCTAGGTGATGGTGCCTTGGATCTTTTAGAAGATAGGTTTGCCCATGTTGGACACCCAAAGACTCTAAGATGACTCACAACTAGTTTTCTACCACACCATGCCTCAAAAGGAGTCTTCTCATCTAGGGCATTATGAGGAGACCTATTAAGTATGTGAGTGGCATTGCTAATAGCTTTGACTTCTAATGTAGGATCAAGAGACTGGCATTTATCATGCAACTTTCCATGGATTTGAGAGTCCTAATCCTCAGTGCTAGAACATTTATCATGTGTGGACTGAATGCTGGTGGATTCTAAAGATCAATTCCCTCAAGTTTGTAAAAGTCCTTAAGTCTTCTATTCACATATCTACTTTCATTGCCCATCTGTAGAACCTTGATGGCTTTCCTAGATTTGAGTTCAACATGACTCTTAAAGGCTAGAATATTATCAACCACTTCATTCTTATGATGAAGGAAGTAGACCCATGTGAAGCATGAAAATTCATCAACAAAGGTAAGGATGTAGTAGCCTTGGCTAACTAATGTCACTACAAAAGGTCTTGCTAATACCAGATGAACCAATTGGAGAACAACTGGTGCTCGTGAAGACTTACCTTTATCATAGTTCTCCTTGATATGCATATCCATTGAACATGATGAACACTCACCCTTAGAAAATTTGATGTTAGGTAGACCTTTGACCATGTGTTTTGAGCAAGGTTGCTGAAGGTAGCGGAAGGCAAGATGACTAAATTGCTCATGCCATAACGTGGTTTGTGAATTAGAGTGAGTTAACAAGGCTTGAGAAGGAGACTTAGGCACAAATTGGGAGAAGGAATAAGGCCTCTTGTCATGATTGACTTTCCCCACTACAACCAATGAATCATCTCTAAGAGTGTGCACCATCATTGAATTTGGAAGGAACTCGCCCTTATTACCATCTCCAAAGGTGAGTGATTTAGTGAACTAAGAAGAGATTGGAGATAAGATTTGGAATGTAGAGAACATCTTTGAATTACCCATTGTCAATTTCCACATGTCATTTTACTTCAACTTCCATTTTAGTATCATCTCACATGAAGATTTGCAATAGCTATGACTACTTCAATGAAGAAGAGTCTCCCTTTGAAGAACCCATGTGATAGGAGGCACCTGAGTCAAGTATCCATTCTGAAGAAGAACTTGAATTTTCCATAAGTGCTTTCCCTTTTCCCTTTGAAGAGGTTGGAGTTGAATCCTTGGAAGTACTTGGCACTTGAATTTTGTTCTTCTTGAGTAGGTTTTCCAACTCATTGATTCTTTTAGTCTTTCAATGATGCTCATTATGATTTGGCTTTTTGCAATATGCATAAAAGAGTTTTTCCTTCTTTTAATTACTTCCCTTCTTGTTGGAAGAAGAATTTCCTTATTGTGAGGAGGATTTTTTTGTCTCAGATTGTGATTTCCGCTTCCACTGCTTCTTCTTGTTGTTGCTAGAAATTTTCCCTCCTTGACTTGATTGGTGCTCATCACTAGCCACCAAGGCTTTGATCTTTGATGTCGTAAGAAGTCCTAAATCCATCAAGTGAGATTGTTCAACAATCAAAATCTCTACAAAAGCATCAAATGTAGGCTTCTGGTAAGTAGTTCCCATGGTCAACTTGTGAGTATTAAAACTCAAAACAAAGGAAGCATACTCTGAAGGTAGCCTCTTTAGGATGTTATGAATCAACTTGTCATCCTTCATGGGATTTCCAAAATCTTTAAGTAGTGTCCTATACTCATTGGATTTGTTGATGTAATCTTGAATTGTGTCAAAGTTATTTAGATCCAAGAGAACTAGATCATCCTCAATTTGAAATCCCTTTACCTCATCCACCTTACCACGCAATGATTCAAGTTTATCCCAAGCTAGTTTGGATTTTGTACAACTGGCAATGTGAAAGAAGAGATCTCTATGTACACAATCCCTAATAGCTCCTAAAACCTATTGGTCTTGTTGTTTCCAATCAATGAGTTCTTTAGCATTAGTAGGTTTAGATATTATACCATCAACATAAAGTTTGTAACCTTTATCCATTAATCTACTCCATGCAATATCTTTCCATGTAGAATAATTATGTGAAGTTAGAAGTGGACATTTAGGTGAACCCATGATGTAGAAAATTAAAAGAGCACACAAGAGAGACACAAGAACACTGTACAAACCCCCCTTTTCACTCAATCAAATGATCCCTTCAAAAAAGATGCTTTTGGCACTTCATATCTAGTGTGTGTACAATGGGCCACTTGTCAAAATGAAAAAAGTGGACTTTCTAATTTTGCTTTTACAACTACCTTTTGAGTCCCAAATCTATCACTAAGCACTATAGCTCAGATGTACAACAATTCTAAAAAGTAATCAAAGCATTACAATGTAAAAAAATCCCTATTTCTAAAAGTGAGATTTTTGTCCACACAACCCTAGAATCTAACTATAGATTTGGAAAGTAGAAAAAAAATAACACACTTTCAAAAAAAATGGAACCTAAAAAAGTGAACAGAGGATCTCGTACAAAGCATTTGAATTTGTAAAATGTAGGATTGAACAGGTGCAATCGCCAAAAAAATCAATTTATAAAAAATCCTTGCACCAAAACTAGAGAAGAACACCACCATTAGAAAGTTCAGGAAATTTTACCCAATTTCAAAAAAAAATTACACCTAATTTGGAGATTGGATGACCAAGTTATGGGCTTGCAAAGTCAAGCTACCAAATCAAAATGCAATCTAGAGAGGGGTCTATCTGGAAAAATGCTAGCTTAAATTTGGTGATCAAATGGCCCTTGAAATAGTTATAAAAGGTTTCATTTTGATAGTTAGACGATTGTCAATTTTGACCTTGCAAAATGCTGATGTCAGCAAAAAAAGTCTACCTGGGTGATGTGGCAAGTGACAAGACCATACCATACTATGCATATGTGAGACATGGTAGTATAGGTGTATGGTCTTTCTGACATGATTGGTGACTCAAAAATTGACATGGTGTATAGAAAGTTGACATGGATTGTCCTATTGGGTGCTAATGTGTCACCTTACTATGTACAATGTTGCGTGATGTGGTAGTTGGGACTATAAGTCATGTCCACCATGGCAAATAGGTCTTCTCCACATGGCAGAATGACATGGAAAAAGTTCTAGAAGTAGCTAACATGGACTTAGAAATAGCTTATGCTATGTGGTAGGAAATAGAAGTGTAACATCGTGTGTGTAGGTAGGCGGAAGTGCTACCTGGACTCCACATAGCAGTCAGGTCTATGTGCCAACAAAAAGTGGGTGCTAAGAATTTGCAAACCGATGTTGGAGTCACCAAAGACTATTGTTTGTGATCGCCAAAATGGATCACCACCAAGATGTCTCAGTAGTGGTTAAGAATTTTTTGTGATGGCCAGAATATACTCTATAGTGTGTCAGTATATTACGTCGTGGACAAAAGCTCCTTGCCATACCAAAAAACAATCTACAAATGCTAGAGTAGGATCAGAGCAGTGGTGCCAAATATTGAAGATGGTGGTTGGGATTCCCTTTGCATGGGTTGCCAAAAAATGTTGGTTAATCCCACATTTGTGGGGAGAGAATGCCCAAGGTTGTTTAAGAGACTACCCACAGGCTTAACTCAAAGAAAGATCACCTAGGTAAGTGGAAACCATATCGGTCTAGTTGAAATTGTTGTCATTGGTTGGATTATATGTGCTAGACTGTGATTAAGTTGTGCCCACTGATCTTAGATGGAATATTACCACAAGTTGCAGGGTCAGGGTCTGATTGCTCAGTTTTGCAAAAAAAAAAAATCTGCTAGCCTGATTGGGCAAAAAAAAAATTCAAAAAAATATAGTTCTTGAATTATATTATTGGAATTATATGTAACCCTCACCTTAAATTTAATGATCAAACTCATCAATCTTATCTTCAAAACAATTTGCATCTACTAAGCAATTAATTGAGTCAATCAGAATTCATCATTTCCTTAAATTCATTCATAACATTGTTACTTGGTAACCACTAAGTTTTGACTCTCAATCATCACTTAATCATTTAGTCACTATAAAACTTCTGGCGCAACATCAACTATCTTGCTTAGTCAATACTAATGCTTAGTCAACACTAGATTTTCTTAGCACTCACTGTGACTCAGTTGACACTAGCATCACTTTACATTCCTTAACCTTTTACTCTATTTCTCAACTTAGCTTTACTTTCTTGATATAAATAATCATTTCATCTTATCAAAGTCTAACTAATCAAATGTCCATTGTAACATCCTTTCCATAACTCAACCTTTCCTCTAGGTGCTTTTGTTATGAGCAGTTTCTCAAATCCTTTTCATCAATCAAATAGATATGACATTTAGATTAAGTAGTAATATGTCTTATTAGTAGATTTGACATCAATGAAAAAACAAAAATTGTTCCAATTGTAAGTTTTCAACACTTTTTGTGGCCCCCATTTTTGAGGGCCTTAAACTTCACCGTTTAAAAAAAATTAGTAGTTTACGAACTAGATTTAGAGGACTACAACTTTTTTTTAGTCATATCTTGAAATTTTTAGTGTAACTAGCTTCAAATTCTTGTCCAAGTTTAAAAACTGTTGATTTTAACAAAAAAGTGGCATCTTATACCCCCCTTTTGGTATCACAACTTTGTGCACTTGCTCTCAAAGGTTGTCTCACTTTTAAATTTCCTCCTTGAGATTTATCAATAATATTGCTAGGTTTTTTTTGGTATTATGATGAGAAAGTGATTAGATTAAGTGTTGAATAGTAGTGATGTTTTTGGTTGTCTTTGATGGTAACCCAACTGCAATAAATTAATTGGATTTATTAGTAAGCCAAGCATGCAATCAATGAGTAGTAAACTTTGTGTATAAAATGTGGATGCACTTATATAGATCATTAAACTCAAGAATACCCATCTAATTAAGAGTATTTCAAGAGGTATCCTATAGCTCTCTATCTATGAAGTGCAAGAGTGTAATGATAGCATGGTGGCTCTCAAATGAGCCTAGTTAAGAAACCCTTTCAAGGTGCACAATAGAATAAGAGATTCAAAGGAGTAGACGAAAGAGTGCCAATATCTAAGAATCAAAGTATGCAACGCAATGCAAGATAAGGCTAACTGAAATGCAAATATCTAAGATAACAAATAATTACAAGACCCCTAGTTAAACTATGTGAGTTAAGCTATTGCATAAAGAAAGACTAGGATAAGAATGCAAGTAATAAAAATGTGAGCACAAAGTGCTCAAGAGTGAGTAAAAAAAGTGACAACATAACACTAGCATGAGATTCTAAGATAATAGAAAGAGGAGAGAGCCTCCCTTTAAAGAAATATGGACAGTAGAGATTAAGAGGCAAAATCAAGGGTGGAGAATGAACCTCAATTTGACATTGTGAACAAGACTCTCAACTAAGCAAGATCAACGGTGGTGTTTGAGAGGAAAAAATGTGTGGAGGATAATTAGAGTAATTTTCATAATCCTCTCACATATAAATTTGTGCCCGTCATGTGTAGACAAAAATGTTTTTCTTGTTTATTTTAAATTGGGAAAATGCTTTTTCATGTGCACATTTAGGAATAAAGGGACTTTGTGAATTTTATTTAACTAAAAGGGGACATGTTCTTTCAATTAAATAAGACTTAGGATAAGGTGTTCAAGCCATGGGATAAAATCACCTAAATAGTAAAGTGATGATTTGATAAAAAAATAAGTGATAGATAATTATGCAAAATTGCTAGAAAAGGGACTCGTAGTCTAAAGGACCATTTTTGGGTGATTATATTTTCCCCTCTTTGACTAATGTGTGATCAACCTAGGAACACATTAAGTCAAGGAATGAAGATTCCATACTGATAAATAGATTTGACTCTGAATCTGATGAGACGAAGATTAGAGAGATAGATGATCCTAAATACATAGTCTATAAGTAGTGGAACTAAACATTAGGAGAGAAATGGATGAGACAATATCATTTCCTGATATGAAAACTAACATGTTGAGATAAGTAGCCAAAAGAAGGTAGATAGATCAAGTTAATACAAATAAGAGTCCAAGATGAGTATTGACAAGTCCAAAGAAGATTGATCAGATAGATAGCATATTCCTAGCCCCTTGGAATTGAAATCAAAATGAAGTAGCAGAGATGTAAAAATGAGATAGATCTAATCAAATAGCAATAATAAAAGTTCCATGATGATAGATAAGTGATTAATAACAATGTTTGACCATCAAGCAATGAAGTATGCCCCAGTTTTACATAGTTTAACCAACAAAGATGAAGCATAAGAATTAGGTTAAAATAAGGGGGGAGGTGAAATAAAATGAAATGGAATGAATGAGAAGAATGAAGGATATTATAAAAGATGAATAAGTGGAAAAATGGTAATTTCCTAAAAAATATTCAAAGATTAAGAAACAAGAAGTCAATCAATTGCACATAAGAAGGCATAATTTTTAAACATAATTTTGACCATCAAGATGAACCTGGATTTGATTTTGATCCTAAAAATGGATCCAAGACATTGAAATTAGGTAAGTATGTAATTTTTACATAAATTTGAGGAGTTCAAAAACTAGGTCAAAAGGGTATATAAGGGGCCCAAGGGGTCATTTTAAAATCATTTGTCTGAGCATTGTGAGAGAGCATTATGGCAGATATGAGGGTTGCAATTGAGAAGCATAAATTTGAGTGTACCTAGCTACATGATTAGCCTTGATGGTACATTTCCCTGGTAAGTAACTGACATCTAAGCTTCATTTTGAGTGCTTTGGAGCATTTTTCCACATTTTTAATAGTTTTAGGTATTTTTAGCCAAAAGATCATACGAAATTGCTAAAGTATCATACCACAATTATGCAAAAACTAGTACAATAGTTATGACCTTCATATAGTGTCATTTGATAGCTATGTAGTGTATTGTATTAGGCATACCCATCAGTCAAACAATCTTAGATGAAGTATCACACCAAAATAAAGTACCGTACCAGTATAGAAGAAAGTATCATACAATACTAGTTAAACCAGTAATGAAGCCATACTTACAAATTGCATCATTTTACATTATTAAGACCTAGTTGGTTACTCTTGTAGTGGGATATGGATATCCTTAGTTTTATTCCAATTCTCATCTGTAGGGTACTAACACATTTGCATGTGGTTATGATGTGGGAGACATTTCCTAATCTTTCCATTAGGGCACCCAAGGTCATTGGACTTAGGCTTGATCCTTGGTTAAATTCTATAGACATTGATTTAGTGAGTTATTTTAGTTGTCCCATATCTAGGAAAATCATGGTCTATTGATAGAATTAGCTAAGAGGTGGCATAGAAATCATAACACATTTAATCTATCAATAGGTGAGGAAACTATCACCTTCAAGTATGTGTGCAAGATCCTACAAACTCCATATGTCAAGGAACCAATAAGTATCATTGATTTGTTTTAGTCATCATTATACTTAGTCTTGTTCATATCAAATTTGATAGGAAAACTTTGTGTTAAAGGTATACTTTTATTAGTCCCCAAAGGATGGTAGAGTTGTGTTACAAGTATAATTTATAGATGACATGATACTAGATAGATATATCATGTTGGAGAAGATGATAAAGTGATATGGGGATCTACATCTAGTGAGATGCACTGTGTGCTCTAGTATATGGAAATGTTTTATTACTAATAAGTGTATATGAGAAATATATTAGCAAGAAACACTACTCTATCAAGAGAACAAAACGTTAACTAGCATAAAAATCATAACATATATGAGAGACAAAGTGAAAACCCTCAAATGAGAATATGAGCCATGGAATGGCTCTCCCAATGAGAATTGTCACTTGATTTAGAGATGAGTCTATTATGTGGATATGGGATGTATGCTCAAGGTTCTCAAACTAGCTTTAATGGAGATGGAAATGTAAAATTGGTAGCTTTGTGAGCTCTCAATTTGGCATTATAAGGGTATGGTTTAAAGGCTTTGTTTCTCAAACTAGCATTATAACTTTAGCTCAAAAGGTTTGATTGAAATGGCTTGGGAGGGGATTCAATTTATAGGCTAAGGGCTTGAGGGATGGAGGGCTAAGATGGAAGGAGATGAAAAATCTTATGGAGGGCTTAGATTGCATGAAAGGAGAGCACATGGATTGTGCTTGTTTAACACCAATCAGGGAGTGACACATGTCACAGGGTGAGTGGATGAAGGAAAGGGGTAGGATGAGTCAATAAAGGAGGCTCAAGGGATAATATCTTCATAAAGACCCTTCATTATGGCTTGTAAGAGCAATGAATGGGCTTGTAAGAGTCTTTATGGCCTTTGTAAGAGCATTCATGACTAAGTGGTTGGGATATTTTGGAGGGATTTGAGATTGTTGACTTTGCTTGGCTTAGGAAAGTCTTAAGCTTACTTAGGGAATGTGACAAGGTTAGGGGGGTGATTAGAGATGGTTTAGGATTAGACTAAGCTTGTTAGAGATTTGCAAGTGGATGGCATTCATGAGGGTGGGTGAGTTAGTGACTAAGCTTAGTTAGTATGGGTGGATGGGGTGGATTAGGCTAAATGAAGGGTTACGGATAGGTTAGGGTTATTAGATTTGAGGGATTTATTTATCAAATAGATTTATTTAATAAATGGGGATTTTTGAATTAGATAGAAGAATAGGATTTAATTGACAAATAATAGGTTATTTGATTTATCAATTACGACTATAGATGATTAATTAAATTAATCAGCTAGGGGATGGCAAAGGATTAATTAAATAGGAATTTAATTAATGATGCCTTTAGAGATAACTAAATAGGATTACCAAAGTAGTGTAATCAAATTTAGGTCTCTACATTTTTCCCCTCTTTGACATAGTGTTGAGACAACACTATTTCAAAGAAGTTTAAATGAAGACGACACGAGGAAGATGTTTTAGCAACAAGGTTGCCCCAGTCTCAGATAAGAAGAGGAGAGACTAGACTTAGGTGATGCCCCCTTAAGAAGGAGATGAAGAGAGAAATGAGGCTTGATGGCTTCTTGAAAAGTACAAGAATTTGAGATGAGCAAGGAGACTCAGAGTGGCTAAGAGAAGGGGCTGAATTAGCTCAAACTCTCACTACAGGAGAATGATAAAGGGCTAGTCAAAGGCACAGGAGGAAGCAAGCTTAAGACTTCAGGGAAGGTGGAGGATGAAGGAGCAGAGCACTATAAAAAGGAATCTAGGATAGGGAGATGGATGATGGGATGACAAAGCTGATGCAATAGGATTTCAAAGAGTTAGATTGGCGAAAGATGGGTTTCAGAGATCCCTAAGACTAGGATTGTGGATCTTGAAAGATGAGGCTTGGTGGATTGATTTGATTAGTGGATCCCTAAGACTAGGATTGTGGATCCCTAAGGCTAAAAGTGAAGATTTATTCAAAGAGATATTGATGCATAAGCTGGGGTAGGAGATATAGATGCTGGTTATGGATGGGGGATAATGGAGAAGAAGGGAATCCATTGAAGCTTATTGAGCAGGGGGATACTTCAAAGAGAAGTACCACCATGTAGTTGAGCACTAGATTTGCTATAGGACTTTTGGTTAATTTCCAAGGTTACCAAGAACATCAAGGCCTTTTCACCAACTGTCCAGAGGACTAACAAACTGACTCAAAACAAACACACAAGGATTGCCCTAGCATCACACATGAAACTCAGAGGAAGCAATGCGGAATCGACACTGGGTAACCCACAAGAAGAAAATAAAAATAAAAAAAAGACCTAATCAAGACCTTATGCTCAGATTGCCCCATTCATAGTATACCATGATATGGAAGATCGTGGCAACCTTGAGGATGGAACAAAAAGATTGCTTAGAAAAGATACTTCAAGACCCAAAAGGGAAGATTCCAAATCAAAAGAAAGTGAAAATCTTAAAGAGAACCATTTGCCAATGAAATGGGTAGGACAAGGTACTAATGGACCAAGATCAAATATGAGGAAAGTTATATCCTGCAAGGATCTATCGGAGAGCACCTAAGTTGATGGATCTAGATGAGTGATGCGTCTGGCAAGCTGAACTAAGAAGGATAACACTTTGGTGATAGAAGATCTAGCTAAAAGATGCATTGGAATAGATAATCAAGGGTTGTGCGATGTGTGCAAGATGTTGATCAAGGA
Organism: Cupressus sempervirens; assembly: GCA_028749045.1. Classification (NCBI taxonomy): domain Eukaryota; kingdom Viridiplantae; phylum Streptophyta; class Pinopsida; order Cupressales; family Cupressaceae; genus Cupressus; species Cupressus sempervirens. Next base: position 853,513,331 of record CM053785.1, read on the forward strand.
GGAACTAACACAAAAGTTGGATAGATACAATGGTACTAAGCTAAAGAGGATGTACAAGCTGACAGACCAAGATATGCACAAGGTTGGTTCATGTTTTGGTTTTTTGTGAGATGAAAATGTTCGTGAAGGGTGGGATGTCTATAATAGTTGATAGGCAGATAGGTAGATGATTTGTGAAAAGCTTAAGTGAAAATGGGGTTCTTTGTGTGCACGTGATAGGATACAAACTAGGAGACAAGATTATTTACAAGCTAGAATATGGCACAAGCTTTGGACAAGATTTGGATATACAGGCTATGATACAAGGGATGATACAAGATTTACAAGCTGAGGTACAAGATTTACAAGCTGTATAGGAGGTATTTACAAGTTTCATTAGATTGTGGATATTTGGTTGGAACACCAAGGGAACAAGCAGGTGTTTTATGGGATGGTGGGTGAATGGATGAGGGATTGGATAGTGATAGATAATGGATTAGTTTTAGTACACAAGGCGCCTGAATTACCAGGTTTTCACCAAGGTACCTATCCAAGGCACTTGAATTGCCAAGTTTTCACCATTGGACGCTTATTTCTCTTTACTATTTTTTTGTATTTTGCAAAAGCTAGGTATACCAAGGATCTTCAAGCATAGAACTTCTTGAGATGAATGATGTTAGTAGGATCATTCAAGAGTTCTCCTTCTAGTGTAGATAGCTGATAGGCTTTGGAGCCAAAGGATGTAGTGAAAACATAAGGACCAAGCCAGGTAGGTTCAAACTTGCCTTTCTTTTCTCGATCTACTTGGACTTTCATGTTTACTTTGAGGACCATGTCGCCCAGTTGAAGGTGTCGTGGAAGCACCTTCTTATTGAAATTCCTTTTGAGATGAGTTTGATAGATTGTGAGATGATCATAGGCTTGTTGTCGGTTCTCATCTAAAAGATCTAGCTAGGTGAGCCGACCTACTCTGTATTCTTCATCTGATATTTGCCCTTGCAAAGCTATGCGTAAGGAGGGAAGTTCAACCTCGATGGGTAGTACTGCTTCAGCACCATAGACTAAGGAGTATGGAGTTGTGCCTATGGATGTATGGAAGGAAGTTTGATAGGCCCATAGGGCTGGATTTATTTGTAGGTGCCAGTCGTGGCCAGAATCATTGACAACTTTCTTTAGGATTTTGAGGAGGGTTTTATTAGTTGCCTCTGCCTGGCCATTACCTTGTGGGAAATATGGGCTAGAAAATTGGTGGTAGATGTGGAGGGAAGTGCATAGTTCTTCCATGTTGAGATTTTCAAAGTTACCTTCATGGTCGGTGAAGATGGTGGATGGGATGCTGAAGCGGCAAACAATGTGGTACAAGATGAACTTGGAGACCTGAACTCCTGTAGCTGAGACTAGGGGGACTGCTTCCACCCATTTAGTGAAATAGTCTATAGCTATTATTATCCATTTATGTCCATCAAATGAGAGAGGTGTGATAGTTCCAACTAGATCAAGGCCTCAACAAGCGAAAGGCCAAGGCGGTGCAATAGGCTGTAGATCCTGTGCTGGAGCATGCACAAGATTTGTGTGCTACTGACATGGGAGACATTTTTTGAAAAAGTTACAGGAGTCTTCTTCAATGGTAGGCCAATAGTAGCCTGCTCTAAGGATTTTTTGCACTAGGAAAATACCACTTGTGTGGGCACCACAAAGTCCAGAGTGTACTTCTTTTAACACCATCATAGCCTCATTTTGGTCTAAACACCTAGAGAGAGTATCGTGATAACCTCGACGATATAGGGTATTGGCTATGATAACATAGCGGGATGATTTTCGGATGAGGTTTTGGCATTGGGTACATGTGAGGTGAGGGTAGATGATACCATCTTTAAGGTAAGCATGAATCTCATGGTACCAAGGGGATTGGGGACCAACCAAGATACAAACACGATTTGAGTCATCATTCACATAGGTGGGCGCGAGGAGTTGCTCGACTAAGAACTCATTCTACATAGTCACTTGGGGAATTTCCAAGAGCGAGCCGATAGTAGCCATAATGTCTGCTGCTTTATTTTGTATTTGAGGCACTTGCGTAAACTAAAGCTTTGCAAAATGTTGGGTTAGCTGATCAACTAGATCTTTGTAGGGTAATAGCTTTTCATCTTTGGTTTGATATTCATTTAGGGCTTGCTTGATGATGAGCTAAGAATCACCAACAATTTGTAACTCAGTGATGTTCCATTCTATGGCTATCTTTAATCTTGCTATGAAAGCCTCATATTCAGCTATATTGTTGGTGCTAGGGAATTGTAGTTTGAAGGCTTTTGGAATATAATCTCCTTGAGATGTGACCAACAATATTCCTACCCCTGATCCATGAGATGTGTATGAACCATCAAAATAAAGCTTAAATGGAGGTTGTTCTTCAATTAGGCAGATGTGCTCATCTGGAAATTCTGTGATCAAAGGATATGCATCTATTAGAGGTGCATCAGCTAGGTGATCTGCTATAGCTTTCCCTTTGATTGGCTTTCTATCCACATACTGGATGTCAAATTCACTAAGGAGCATAACCCATTTGGCCAAATGGCATGTAAGTGTTGTTCTAGAGAGCATATATTTGAGAGGGTCTATCTTGGAGACTAGTTGGATGGTATGACTTAGCATGTAGTGGCGAAGCTTTTGAGTTCAGAAAACAACTGCCAAACAAGCTTTTTCCATAGGAGTATAATTGAGTTCATAACCAACTAGGGTTCTACTGATATAGTAGATGGCTCTTTCTCTACTGTAGTCATCGAGTTGTGCTAGAAGTGCCCCTAGAGCAGTAGGTGTTGCTAATATGTACAAGATCAAGGGATGACCAAGAACTATGGAACCAAGATAGGGAGATTGGCAAGATACTACTTGAGCTGATCAAAGTTGCGTTGACATAAAGGATCCCACTTGAAGTTTTCATCCTTCTTCAGTAAATGTGTAAATGGCATACACTTATCTGCAAGCTGGGAGATGAAGCGCCAAATAGATTGGAGCTTTCCCTGAAGAGAGTGAAGCTGTCATAGTGTCTAGGGAGGAGGCATGTCTAAGATAGCCTTGACCTTCTTGGGGTCAATCTCTATACCTTGTTTAGAAACTATAAAGCCTAGAAGCTTGCCAGATGTGACCCCAAAGACACACTTTTTGGGATTCAGCATGAGATGATATTTGGCTAACCTATCAAAGACTTTCTCCAGGTTAGCAAGATGATCCATGAATGTATGAGATTTGATCAAGATATCATCCACATAATCCTCCAAAATGCTATGGATAAGATCATGAAAAATGGCTGTCATAGCTCTTTGATAGGTAGCCCCTGCATTCTTTAGGCCAAAAGGCATCATGTTGTAACAAAAGGTTCCCCAAGGAGTGGTGAATGTTTTCTTATGCTGATCCTCTTCTGTAATCTTGATTTTATTATACCCAAAAAATCCATCCATGAAGGACAAAATTTCATGTCCAGCTGTAAGGTCTACAATCATATCTATGTTGGGTAAGGTAAAATCATCTTTTGGACAAGCTTTGTTAAGATCTCTGAAATCAGTGCAGATTCTAATTTCATCGAAAGGCTTAGTGACAGGGACCATGTTGGAGACCTACTCTGAGTAGTCAATAGGTCAGATAACCTTAGTAGGTAACATTCTTTCTATTTCAGCTTTGACCAGTAATGCCATCTTGTGGTGCATTTTTTTAAGCTTTTGTTTGACGAGCTTGATCTTTGGATTGACTGCAAGATGATGAACTACAAGATTTGGATCAAGTCCTGGCATGTCCTAATATGACCATACAAATTGGCCAATGTTCTCTCTTAAGACCTTAAAGAGGAGATCAGCTTGGTCTTGTGATAGGGATGCAACAATGTGAACAAGTCTGGGGATCTCTAAAGAACCGATGTTGACTTCTCTAGTATCCTCAATTAGAATAGAAGACACCTCTGGTCGATTATCTTGAGGAGGAAATGCTAAATCCTCATGTTCTTCTTGTGACTCTAGATTTTCTTGCAAGGGATTCTTTTCGCTGCCTTAGCTAGTCCTTGTTTCACCTTAGTTCCAGTTTTGGGTGTATCGGAACTAGGTTGGGGATTTTCTCCAAAATACCCCTTGGGATCTAGCTTATAGATATATGTTGAGTCTGGCTTTGTTTTCTTGCGAGGTGTTTCAGCTCCCATGAATCTAAAAATTTCTTCCTCTGATGTGAACTCATCAATGTGTATGATGCTTGGTTGGTCCCAATCTATGAGTTGTGGGTGGGCAAGTGGTAGGTCAATGAAATGGATGGATAGTTCTTGGAGAACAGAGTCTCCGAGGGAGATTTCATCTTGGATATTGTTGTAGGCTCTCTTTTCAATTTCCTTAGGAATGTCTTTGATTTTGACAAGGTCATGGTGAATGTTTGAAAAAGCATGACCGTTCTCATTGGTGCCCCTAGTTGTGGGTATGCCAAAGCGAAGACCTGACTTTGTTTCCCACTTGTGTGCTTTGATGGGGCACTGCATGCCTCTTTCTTCTAGTCCTAGACCACCACCTTGATAGTTCCATTTTTTAGTGATGAGCTTATGTTCTTGGGGATACTTCTGGCTAAAGTGATCAAGGTGTGCTTCATTTCTTGGAGGTGCATCCTTATGTAACCAATTATTGATATCTGGAGTGAGCTCCTCATGAAGAGGGATTTTCGAGGATACAAAGGTTGTTGGGCCAAATTGTTTGTATTGAGGAGGTGGAATCTCCTTAGCTTTGTGATATGTCAGTTGTCCATGGGCATGTGGATCAAGTGGGAGTGCCCCGACAGCAAATGCATCTGACAAACTATACTCTCCACAACCTTTGTTATTGATCTTCACAGTAGATAGGGTGGAGGTGAGGATGGTTTCTGGGTCATTACAAGTGTGGGATGAGCTAGAAATGGATGTGCTAATATCAATTCCATGGCAATGGTTTGTATAAGAAGCTTCAACCGCATTGCAGTAAGCAAAGGGTTCTAGATCAGCATGGATGGTTACCTCAGTGCCTTGATGCAAAAATTTGGCGCACTGATGGTAAGTGGATGGAATGGCTTTCACAGCATGAATCCATGGGTGGCCAAGGAGGATGTTGAAGGGTAGGTTTAGATCAATAACATGGTAGAGTGTTTCTTGGATGACTGGCCTAACCTTGACTAGTAGCAAAATAGTTCCTTTTGTGGTTCTTTCCAAGTTGTCATAAGCTTTGATGGTGATAACCTCACTGATGATATCTGCCTCAGTATACCCAACTTGTTTTATGAATTTTAGGGTGCAAATATTCAAGGCTGATCCATTATCTACCATTACTCTTTTTACACTAAAATATGATACCATGATGGCTATGTGGAGTGGGAGGGTGTGATCTGGCTCGACCACGGGTATGTCGGTGGGTTTGAATGATAGGGCACATGAGGATGAAAGTTGTCCAACAAGATTACAATCTTCAGTAGCATTGATATCTGAAGGGACATGGGATTCTAAGAGAGCACTGTCAAGGATAATTTTGTACATAGGACTGGTGTGGAGAAGGTCTAAAAAGGAGATTTGGGCTGGCATGTTCCCAAGGTGTTCCAAGATATTGTATTGGCTTTTTGATGGACCTGATGGTGCTGGTGGGCCTGCGACATTAAATTGCACTCTTTGAGTGGTGACTACACACTCATTGTTTGGTCCTTGGATATTGATAACATTGATAGAAGGCTCTTTCTCAGATATACAACCTATGAGGCTACCATAGTCAATATAGTATGAAGTGTGGTCATTATTCTTCCCATGCTATTGGTTTGGCTGGCAGTTGTTGGTGTTGTTGTTTTTTTGGATAGGTGCTTTTCCAAGATTTTGATTGTTGTGAGGAGGAAAAGCATTTTGATAGATCTGTAAGCCTACATTGGGAGAGGTTTGGGCACCAACAGTGATTTCTTTCCGATTAATGAGGTCCTGCACATAATCTTTCAATTTCATACATCTGAGGGTGGTGTGACCTTTTAGCCTATGAAATTTGCAGTACTCATTGTCTTTGTACCATGCAGCTTTGGATTGGCTTGGGTCAATTTGTTGGGTAGGAGGAAATTTAATGAGGTTTTCCTTGACCAATTTCTCAAAGATGACATCCAAAGGCTCACCAAGGGGTGTATAATTTCTAGGTGCAGGTTGGACTCTGGGCTTTTGCCTTGCAGCTACATTGATGGCATTAGCTTGATTGTTAGACCCTTGAAAGTGGGGTCTTGGATTGTGGCTTTGATAGCTTTGGTTATTCTATTGTTGGTAGGTTATGGCTTGTTGATTGTTTGGTTGATATGGTGGGTTAGACTAATTTTGAGAAGGACCAACAATATTCACATGTCTGGTGTCAGTGATGCCATCTGTTGCAACGTGCTTGTTTTTGTTCCAATACCTACACTTGTCATTGGAATGTGATTGAATTTGGTTGGATTCCTTGTAAATCTTGACCACACCATCTTTAATGAGTCCTTGCTCAAGGATATTTCCTTTCTCTTTGATATCTTTGTAGGTCTGCAAACAGTTCATGGTCATGTGGTGAGCCAAGCTAGGATGGGCATTATCAATAAACATTTTCACCAAATGGCACTCTGGCAAGGTGCAAGATATGCACGTGGTAACGGTTTTCCATCTTTGCAGATATTCAGGAAGGCTTTGTCCACCTTTTTTCTTGGTATGGACAAGATCAACTACTGAGAGCTCTGTTTCAATAAGATGGGCATATTGGGCTACAAATGCCTCAGACAATTTAGCAAAATTTTTAATTGTGCCATATGGTATTCTATAAAACCATTCAAGAGCTGGTCTGGCCAACCTTTTGAGAAAGATACGCAAGAGGAAGACATCATCATTTGCCACTTCTTGGCAATGCATGTAAAATTCTTTGGTATGTGTGACAGGGTCTCCTTTTCCTCTAAATTTGTTGAATTTGGGTGTCTCAAAATGCTTGCGAAATGGTGTCATGGTAATGGCTCTGTCAAATGGGTAAGGACACACATTCTCAAACTTGAAGGTTTTTGGATCATTTCCCTCCTGGATGTTCTTCAAAGCTGTCTTCATGGCTTCCCATTCTAAATTAATGGGTGATGGTTGGGGTACCCCTAATGTAGGAGTGCCCTGAGGTAGGTATGTGCTAGATGGGGCAATAGAATATGGATGTCTTTGAGGTATGGGCTGGTAGGGATTGTACATGGCTTCGGCAACTAAATGGTGGATGATGGGTTGCTAAGGTGGAGGTGGCACATATTGCAGTATGTGTTGCAAGGCTTGCTGCTGGTATGGGATTTGGGATTGGGATTGAGGAACATAAGCTGGCTATGGAATAAATGGATTGCTTTGTGGAGGTAAGGTATAAGATGGTTGTGAAGCTTGTGGGAAGGATCAGGGAGCTTGTGAAACTTGACTTTGGATTTGAGGAGTTTGACCAATATATGTGGGTTGTGCCCCTATTTGGGAAGGTATCTGCATGGAAAAAGAGGCCAAGTAATTGGTGGTTGGTGGTGGTGGAGTTCCTCCTAGAAGTGGCATAGAAAAATAATTAGTGATAGGAGGTAATGGATTAATTGGTGGTGGAGGTGGTGGGAATTGAAAGCTTGGGAATGGAGTTGATGGGGTTTGATAGCTTGGTGGTTGGATTTGAAAGCTTGGTAGAGTGGTGGCAGGAGCTTGGGGCACTTGAGAGCTTGGCAGAACATTGGTAGTAGCTTGTGGGGTTTGATAGCTTTGTCGAGTGAGGGTAGTAGCTTGTGGATTTGTGGCCGATGACATTGAGCTCCAAGGACCTAGTGGAAATGATGGAATTGTATTTTGAGCTGACATAAACAAGATGGGGGTGATGAAGGGTTGATTACTTGGCCCCATGGGTGGCATTCCTGTTGTATATTGCTGAGGTTGGCCAAAGATGCTAGCACTAATTTGGGAGATGGGTGGATTTGGAAGGCTGGGTTGAGGAGCAGCAGTAGCAATATTGAAGGGAGTTAATGATGAGATGTTTTGGGCAAAAAGGGTTTGAGATGGAGTGGTATGGACCAATGGTGGAGTGGTGGTGGCTCGATTGGCTTATGGAAGCAAGATCTCAACTTGAGTGGAGGTTGGTATGTTTGGGTCTGTTGGATCAAAAGGATTGGCTTAAGGCTCTTCTTTTGGCACATATTGAGGATAATTCGAATCATAAGAGCCTATGGGTGGTGGGAGTTATCCAAACAATAGGTGAGATGGCTCTGATAAGGGAGGAGGTCTTCCAAAGTTGAAGGCTCCTATGTTGTCCCTTTGAAAGTTAGCCATGATTGTTTCTTTGTTTTTGTCTATATAATGGCATTCACCAATACTGCATTTCCTGGTTGGTTCATGAAAGCTTCAATATCAATAGGTGATGGTGTAGCTTTCTCTGGGCTAAAGGATGGCTGAGTGCTCAAGGGGGGTGATGTTGTTCAATCCAAATGATAGGGCTCCATTGTTTCTTTCTTCTTGGCTAAGTGAGTGACAGGTGGCATGAAAATGCAGAATGTTCCTAGGGATGAGATGCAACAATGTTTATGGATGCAAAGGGGGAAGGCTTATCTAATCAAATGGTTTCCTAGGTTGAGGCAAAGCTATATGACAAAACCTAAGGAGGATGGGGTTGGGGATTCTAACTTCAAAGATATGTTGCCAAATTGTGAAAGGTCTACTTTCCTATGTGCAAGGTTGGTGGTGATTGTGTCAACTTAACGATAGACTAATGATCTTTTAGGATGAACATGAGATTGACCACTTGTGGATCCCAACCTTTAGCTCAGGGTGATGAGGGATAACAAGTGACAAAGCTAGATTACCCTAGACAAAGCTTTTTCAAAGGGATAACCTTGGTGAGATTGGTGGATTTGGAAGTTTTTAGGAATGGTAAAATTTTGGCAAGGTGACAACAATTTTGAAAGCTTGGATGTGAAGTTTCTGGATTGCTAGCTAGATGGTTTGGTTCTAGATGAGGTGGATGAGCTAAAATGCTTAAGGGGAGTACTAAACATAGCTGGCTTACCTACAAAGATGACTCTAATGCAAAAGTGAAGCTTATACAAGAAGATGTGGAGAAACAAGGGGGTCTAATCATATAAATCATGCCTAGTTGGTAAGGCACAAGCATTGTTAACTCCTAGATGTTGATTAAGTTGGATGGTGCGATCTAACCAGGCATCTTGAAGGGCTTCGTCGGCAGCTTTGTTCTCTACTTTGTGGAGTTTGGCAATTCGAGGGCTTGGTGTGAGTTCCTTTCTCTTGGCTGAAAGTTCTTGGTATGCTTGAGATGGCTTGAGTTTAAATTTTTGAAACTTCTATTTGGGTTTGGGTTTTTTTGACATGAATTCTTGAATCTGCTTGGCTTTGAGAGATCTTAGTTGTTTTGCTTCAACTCGTTGAACTTCTGGAAGAGGCAGTGACTATGCTAAGTATGCCCTAAGCTAGGATTGACCAAGTTTGGCAAACATTCATTCAACAAATAAAAGATCAAGCAATAGATAGAAACAACCAAATAGAAGTTTTGATTCTCAGAATGTGATACTTGCACCAAGGAGTGTGTATGTTTTACAAATATTTTGATCAGTCACTCCAAAGACATTAACATCCTAGATGTTTGTCTACAAGGTTGACAGTTGGTTTAGCTAGGGATTCCTCGATATACCCAAGGTACATGAGGCCCAAGTCTATAGATGAAACCAAAAAGATGTCACACAGTCGAGAGGAGTAGTAACCCACTTCTCCTCTCTCACTTCTCAAGGGTATAAATTTCCTTGAGGCTTAGCCCAAGTGACAAAATCTTGATTCCAAGAGAGGTGTCTTTGGATTCACCTCCCAATCTTTATACTCCGCTGAAATGCTGGAGTTGAGGTCATCCCAAGGGGTGATGAAATCTCCAAGCAGGCCTCGTAAAAAGAGAAACAAGGTTTTAGATCCTAATCTTATGCACCCAAGATGGCCTTGAAAGACGACAAGGGGAGAGAAGACTTGGATGACCTTGGGCTAAAAAACATACTTGTTCTTTTACCAACTGACTCTTATGTGTGTTGATCTAGACTTTGCAAGCACTCATGTTTAAGAGACAATGTTCAATTCCAACTTTGAAATGCGCCAACAAAGAAAAATCGATCAAAGAATGCAAACAAGAAGAAGAGTTAGGGTCAACAAGAAAATAAACCCACGCGCCCGGAGGCCCTTCATGCCAAGTATCGATTAATTTCCTTTAAGGCATTCAAGAGTTGGTGTGATTTTGTTTTAAGCCTAAAAAAAAGGTGTGTGAGATTTGATTTCAAGCGTGCACTCAGAGGCCCTCCACGTCAATTGGTTGTTCAATTTTAAAATCCAAACATGAAATGTGATCGATTTAATCTAGATTTTTGGACATTGAAAAAATATTATAAGTTTAAGACAACCCCTCAAAGAGAAAATTAAGTAGAATGTGATTATGGAACACTTAACACTCTCTTAGGTGGACCCATCCCCATAGATGGCATTGAGATTGCAACCAATGGTTGAATTGATGGGTGATTAATGAGGGTGAGTCCAATGAAGAAACTACTCAATTTGATTTTTGTTGATTTGTTTTTAACTTAACAAATTTCTTAAGTGTTCAAAAATTAACTTTTCCTAAGTTGCATGCAAAAGAGAGATTTGTTTGTTATTTTTAATACACCAAAAATTGAAGTGTGAGATATTGCAATAGCTAATTGATTTTTGCATTCAAGATTGAGTTGTTTGGTTTAAGCATGCATTCCAAGGAAAATTGATTTTAATCCATTGCATTCAAGAGTGTGTTTTGAGAAACATACATTCAAAGAGAAATGTGTTTAACCATTCAAGTTCATTTCACAAAAAACCTAAAAAATATGATTAAGTTTGTTGCTCCAACCTGTAATGAGACAAAAAAGGAAATTGATTACTCACCCAAAATCTTTCCAAAATGAAAGCTTAACTATGGAAAAAAAAATTTTAACTTTTTTGTTCCTTTTTCTAGGCATAAAAATGCTTAGAAATGCAACATAAATAGGCAGAGATGATAGTTCATCAAGCAGAGATGCCAAAATTTGAAGACATTGATTTGCAGAGACGCTAATCTGCGGAGACAAAATAGAAAGATGCGAAGATGACAGGTTAGTTTGGCGGCATAGAAAATAGGAGACAAGAGGAGATGTTGATTTGCAGAGATGACGATTTGAGTTGGTAGTAGTGAAGACGACAGAACAGGAGAGGCGGCGATGGAGATGACAAAGTATCTGGCAGAGACGCTGATCTATGGAGACGACAGTTGAGAATGCATAGACGACAGTCTAGTGGCGGCACCGACAGCAAAAAACCAGGCAGAGACATCAAACTGTGGAAACATCGGTTTGGTTGCAGAGACGACAGAGTAGCTAGCAGAGATGATAGTTTGTAGGCGCAGATGCCAAACTGCGGAGACGACACTGTGCGAAAAGAGCTAAAAAATGAGGATTTTTTCAAAAAAAAATTTAATTTTTTATTATTTTCAGATTTTTGAGGGTATGTCTTCTTCCCAAGTGCGCCCTTCAACCTAAAAAAATAAGTGAAACACCCTACAACTCACTCAAACAACAAGAAACATTAGATTGTTAGAAAAAATAACATATAGATAGGAATTGATGATTAAATGACCCATAGTGGGGTCCCACCGGGCGTGCCAAAATGTATATGAGAAATATATTAGCAAGAAACACTACTCTATCAAGAGAACAAAGCATTAACTAGCATAAAAATCATAACATATATGAGAGACAAAGTAAAAATCCTCAAATGAGAATATGAGCCATGGAATGGCTCTCCCAATGAGAATGGTCACTTGATTTAGAGATGAGTCTATTATGTGGATATGGGATGTATGCTCAAGGTTCTCAAACTAGCTTTAATGGAGATGGAAATGGCAAATTGGTAGCTTTGTGAGCTCTCAATTTGGCATTATAAGGGTATGGTTTAAAGGCTTTGTTTCTCAAACTAGCATTATAACTTTAGCTCAAAAAGTTGTGATTGAAATGGCTTGAGAGGGGATTCAATTTATAGGCTAAGGGCTTGAAGGATGGAGGGCTAAGATGGAAGGAGAGGAAAAAGCTTATGGAGGGCTTAGATTGCATAAAAGGAGAGCACATGGATTGTGCTTGTTTAGCACCAATCAGGGAGTGACACATGTCACAGGGTGAGTGAATGGAGGAAAGGGGAAGGATGAGTCAATAAAGGAGGCTCAAGGGATAATATCTTCATAAAGACCCTTCATTATGGCTTGTAAGAGCAATGAATGAGCTTGTAAGAGTTTTTATGGCCTTTGTAAGAGCATTTATGACTAAGTGGTTGGGATATTTTGGAGGGAGTTGAGATTTTTGACTTTGCTAGGCTTAAGAAAGTCTTACGCTTACTTAGGGAATGTGACAAGGTTAGGGGGGGGGATTAGAAATGGTTTAGGATTAGACTAAGCTTGTTAGATATTTTCAAGTAGATGGCATTCATGAGGGTGGGTGAGTTAGTGACTAAGCTTAGTTAGTATGGGTGGATGGGGTGGATTAGGCTAATTGAAGGGTTAGGGATAGGTTAGGTTTATTAGATTTGAGGGCTTTATTTATCAAATATATTTATTTAATAAATGGGGATTTTGGAATTAGATAGAAGAATAAGATTTAATTGATAAATAATAGGTTATTTGATTTATCAATTAGGACTATAGATGATTAATTAAATTAATCAGCTAGGGGATGGAAAATGATTAATTAAATAGAAATTTAATTAATGATGCCTTTAGAGATAACTAAATAGGATTACCAAAGTAGTGTAATCAAATTTAGGTGTCTACAATAAGATTCATAGGGGATTCCCATGTAGATGGCGAAGATGGATTGATGAGACTAATTATTACCTCTATTTCATGACATTTTTTAAACACTTTGTTAATACTCTATTTCATTTTCATTAAGACATTTGTGGATCTATCTTTACCTAAACCAATGATTAACTTATGGGTAGATAGTATGTTATCTTTTGCCAATATCATATATATAATGTAGTATTTCATATAATTATCAAAATGTGTGTTCTTATATTTGAATTTAATTTGGAAATTCTTATTTGCAATTATCTTTACATTATTAACTAACCTATTATCAATAAAGGTGAAGATGATTGGAAGAATTCAAAGATGAGCGTGAAGACAGCTAATAGCGTTCAAGGAGAAAAGAACATTGAGCTTTAGCCACAATGGAGGAAAGTCATAACAGTACCAAAGGACATGACAGTGAGTATGGAGGAGCTATGAAGACTTACTGCATTCTCTACATTTATTCTTATGGCAAGTGGATGTTTAGAATTTATTATTCTCGCCTTAAGCTGTTATCTCTTCTTCTTGCCTTGAGTTTTTATTTTCCTTCTTTCTCTCCTACAAATTTATAGCTAGGTTGTTTACTTTTCTATTTCAAAATAAGCATCTATCTCCTATATATAGGAATCAGACCAAGTTTGTTAGTTTAGTTAGAAGGAAAGAGTTTATGAGAATAGAATGTTAACTTTTACAGTGAGTTGTGTTTTTATAGTTCTATGTGTTGTTTATATGTAATGAATTTCTAAAATGTAATGAAATAGTTTTTGGCTTCTATCCTATGTTAGTAGTTTAGTTGAAGTTGACCAAGGGGGTCCACTTGGAAGGTGGATTAGATTAGGATAGTTTATATTTATTTCCAAGCATTTTTAGTAGTGTAAGTAGAAGTTGTAAGTTCCTTCCCGTAGCATCACACTTCATGAATGTTCTTGCAACATCTGTGAGAACAGTTAGAGTGGATGAACTAAGTTGGAATATCTATTAGCCTTTCATTGTATTTCTAGTATTCATAGAGTTAAGTGTGTTAGTTTCCTACAACAATAGTGTAAGTTCTTTTCCTTGCATTTTACTTTCCTGTAGCATAAGCTTAAAGACTCATTAAGAGACCTAGTGCACATACTCTGCTGACCATTTTAAGTATACGTCCTTGGGTTGACAAGACTAAATGCACTTCATAGTGGGAAAAATAATCCTTATATTGAATACATTATTCCTAAGTATGGGCTAGAGCATGATTATTATATACCTATTCTGAGGCGGACCATTTTTGGTGTTGTTGCTAGGGATAGTGTCAAGCTAAGAGCATTTTTGAGTCATAGTTCTTAGATAATTTTTTTTAAAGAAATTTTTAGTTTTGAAGCTTCCTTCACCAGTGTGAAGAGTTTAATTACATGCATCAAAGAACAAGAAAACAAGATGAATATGGTAGATTTCTTCCACGGGAGTCTGCTAATTTGAACAAATAAATTGAAGAAGAAGAAGTTGAGTTGCCTTTTGAAGAAGCAAGCCCTATTTTTCCTACAATGTCATCTTCAAGAGTAGAACCAATTGATACAAGTAGTCTTCAACCTTTTACTAAAGTTTTGGCTAGTTTTCTTAATAATACTACTTTAAATCCACTAGTTGTTAATCATCCATTACCCAATATCCCTTTTCAGCAACAACCTCATAATCTAATAGCTCCAGTAATGGCACAACCTACTTTTCCATTTCCTCTCCCAATCCTTATAAATACTAATAATCTCAAGAATATACCTCCAGCTACCCTTCCAAAGTTCTATGGCCTTACAAAAAAGACTCTAATACTTTCTTGGTTGAATTTGACATACTTTTTCATAGTTTTTACTACAACACTGATGCCCATAAACTCAAATTATTTCCAAAAACATTGAAAGAATTAGCTCTATGATGATTCATGGGCTTAGGAACCAATGTAGTAGGAACCTAGGATGAAATGCAAACTCTGTTTTTGGATAAATATAAAGAGTATTGCAAAGCATCTGGTTCAAGAGGAGATGATGTCTTTAGGATATCATAGAAGGAGGAGGAAACATTGGAAGACTATGTTTCACATTTCTTATATACACTATAGAAGAACCCTTAGCATGTGTTGTCTGAGGATTCACAAAAGCTAGTCTTTTGAAGAGGTGTGAATGATAACTGTCTAGAAGCACTAGACCTGATGGTTGGTGGCTATGTATATAAAGCTTCCTAGGATGACCTCAAGAAGATTTGTCAAAACTATTCAAGGTCAACCATGAACAAAGGTCAAGGACTTTGTTCCACGGTCACTAAAAGAATCAGGCAAGGTATTTGAAAGCTCGAGATATCTAACCTATTGTCATATTTCAAATAGGACATCATCAATGATCTCACTACACATCTTGACACAATGATTGCAAAGACAAAGTATGAAAAAGCTAAGTTACAATTAGCTAAATACTACCCTCATTAACAGAAGCAAAAGAAGGACTACCAATGTAAACTAGTTGCAAGCATGGAGAACCAACATCTTCCAACTAAGTACCTCAAGATAGATAGAGATGATGAGCAAGTATTTTTTGTTGCTCAACACTAGCCATGGGCCCAACATCAAGGTATGCCTTAGGATCCTTTGACAAATTCAAATTCATATGGTAATCAATGGAAAAACTATAATCCCCAAGGTCCTCCACAATATCAACCTAATTGGAATAATGCTAGGCAAAACAACCTGCAACAACCCCAATGGCCTCAGAATTCCCAACCATCTTGGCCTAACCAATAGAGTAACCAATGGTAGAACCAACATAACTACTGGCAAAACCAATAAAACCAATGGCAACCACCCCAAGGGAATTGGTAGCCTACAAACCAATGGAGGGGATCTCAATAGTGGCCTAATCAAAATACCAATACTCCACAATTACCACCTCTGTTCAACAACCTACTCTAATGCCACCACTTGCAAATCTTGGACCTCAAAAGAAGACACAATTACCTACACAACCTCAGCCAAATCCAAATAGCTAATAGCCATAGTAGCCCATGTATAGTTTTGATGCTCAACAATATCTTGCTTATTCTCTGAGTGTTGCAAATATACATATGAGATCTAGTACAACTTTACCAGTGCCTAAACTACCTCTTATAGCTAAAATACTAGATCCTCCTACAACATCAGAACCCTTAGCTGCTGAAATGGTTGATAGAAGTAATGTCACCATGTCAACCCAAGTTCAACCAGTGGTGGAACCTCCTTTTCCATAAAATTTTATACAAAAAAAACCTATACAAGCAGAGGAACAACCTTTTCATTTCTTTGATTAGTTGAAGAACATACATGTCCAAATACCCCTATTCCAAGCTATTAAAAGATGTTTCAATCTATGGAAAATTCATTAGAGATTCTTTCCTAAAGAATCTTGGAAGGAAGAAAAAGAACCCCACCACAGTCCATGTTGTGGGACAATTGGCTGACATTATATTAGGAAAATTGATCACACCAAAATATTCTGATCTAGGAAGTCTAGTAGTGAATGTCTATATAAATGATCAATTTGTTAAAAATTCTTTAATAGATCTTGGTTCTTCTATAAATTTCATGACTAAGGACACTATGAAGAAGTTGAAAATAGAAGGACTAAGGGCTACTCCAACAATTCTACAACTTGCAGATAGTTCTATTGTCACCCCTAATGGGATGATAGAGAATATAGTCATAACCTTACATTCTCTAGACTATCCTACAGATTTCATGATTTTATCCCCCAAAGTTAATCTATTTGGTTACCCTATCATCCTAGGTCAACCATGGTTAGCCACAACTGATGCAAATATAAGTTGTAGATCAGGGACCATGACCATATCTAATCACCAAGCAATAAAGAAATTTGATTTATATCCTCCAACACAACCATTACTAGATTTGAGCACATCTATTTGGCCAAATTTAGGGGATGAAGAAGAAGAGTTAAATTCTATAGCACAAATCATGATGTTGCATAGAAAATCCTTTCTAAATCTGCAAGAGGAAGATTCAATACTTCAAAATATCCTTACTAACAATTGTGTCATAGAAAAAGATGTATTTGAAATAATTGTGTTGGAATTAATCACATATGAAGAATGTGATAAGAGTTGTACTCTACTCAAAGAACCTGACATTCTTCATCCACTCTTACCATGTAAATTAGAAGCAATTCTAATCTCTGAAGCTGCTATGATAGAGTCTACCACTACTGTTGAACTATCTAAAGGTCATAATCTCCATGTTAATCCCAAATTAACACCTACATAGATGGAACAGTTAAAAGAATTGCTTCAAAGGTGTGAAAAGGCCTTTGCATGGAACTATGGTGATATGAAAGGGTTGAGCCCTACATTGTGCACCCATAGGATATACATCAATGAAGAGTGTCTACCACTCTATCAACCCCAGAGAAGGATAAATCCAAGCCTTAGAGAGATAGTTAAAATTGAATTGCAAAAATTTCTTGATTTTGGTTTTATTTATCCTATATCTGATAGTAGATGGGTGTCACCCCTAGTCATAGTACCCAAAAAGGGAGGAAAATGGATAATTTGTGTAGATTATAAGGAATTGAACAAGGCTACCAAAAAGGATCACTTTCCTTTACCATTTATAGACCAAGTTCTGGACACTCTACCTAGAAAGAAGTGTTTCTCTTTTCTAGATGGGTATAGTGGTTACAATCAAATCAGTATTTCTCCTAAAGATCAAGACAAAACCACATTTACATGCCCATGGGGTACTCTTGCATAGTTTTTAAAACCATTTGGTCTATCTAATGCTCCTGCAACATTCCAATGAGCCATCATTAGCATCTTGTTGATATATCACATGATTGTATGGAAATATATATAGATGATTTCACAACATTTGGAGTCACTTTTGAGGATGCAATGATGAATCTTGAAAAGGTTTTGGTAAGGTGTCAAGAACATAATTTGGCACTTAATAGTGAAAAATGTTTCATGCTCATGCAAGAAGGTGTGTTACTTGGTCATTTCATATCAGTTGCAAGAATACAAGTTGATCCAGATAAGATAGAGGTAATTCAAACATTGCCCATACCTACAAAATTGAAAGATGTAAGACCTTTTCTAGGTCATGCTAGATATTACAAATGTTTTATAAGAGATTTAAACAAATTAGGTAGTCCCTTGTATAAGTTACTCACAAAAGAAGTTGAATTTAGTTGGACATCCAAATGTGATGAATCATTCCTGTAGCTTACAAAACTTATAACTACAACCCTAGTTTTACAAGGCCCTGATTGGAATTTACCTTTTCACACACACACACACATACAGATGCTTGTGATTATTCCATACGTGCAGTTTTAACACAGTAATCTCAAAATCTTGAAAATGCAATAGATTATATTAGCAAGAGCCTTATGGACCAAAATTAAACTACACAGTGACAAAAAAAGAATTGCTAGCAGTAGTTTATGCCCTAAACAAATTTTGGCATTACATAACTAGCTATTCCATATTTGTTCATACTGATCATGCAGAAATTAAATATCTCATGAACAAATCTACTATAATAGGAAGGTTAGCAAGATTGTTATTGTTGTTGTAAGAATTTGATATAACTATTCTTGATAAGCTTGGAAAAGTCAATGATGTATCTGATTATTTATCAAGAATCCATGATGATGATATTAACAATTCTTTGGTAGATGATGCATTCCTAGATGAGCATTTATTTCATATTTTTGTTCAAACTCCATGGTATGTAGACATTGCTAATTACATTGCAGTTAATAAAATACCAGAACATTTTTCTTAGAAGGAAAAGAAGCTACTTGTAGAGAAAAGTTTCTATTTCTCTTGGATAGATAATCTCTTATTTTACACTAGATCTAATCAAGTTATGAGAAGATGTGTGAGAGAGGATCAGACATATGACATTCTACATGCATGTCATAATGAACCATGTGGAGGAAACTTTGTAGCAAAAGGAACAGCCTTGAAAATCTTAACAACTGGTCATTATTGGCCTACACTTTACACAAATGTAGCCAACTATACACGAAAGTGTGATAAGTGTCAAAGGATGGGCCGACCAACATGAATAGATGAAATGCCTCTTAACCCATAGATGACATTAACACCATTTGACAAATGGGGCATGGACTTCATTGGCCCAGTTGAGCCTCCATCTACTGGGAAATCCTACATTCTTGTGTGCACTGATTACCTAACAAAATGGGTTGAAGTCAAAGCCATGAAGCATGCTCGTGATGAAAAATTTGCAAAATTTTTGTATGAAGAAATTTTTACTCACTATGGTGTACCCAAAGAGCTAGTCACTGACCAAGGTGCACAATTTACCTCTAATCTGATCTCAAAATTGGTGAGATAGTATAACATTAGGCACCAAAAATCTAGTCCTTATCACCCTCAAGCTAATGGACAAGCAGAGGTCACAAACCGTGAGCTAGAGAACATCCTAACAAAAATGGTTCATCTACATCGTAGGGATTAGACCAGTAGATTACAAGAAGTTTTTTGGGCTTAGAAAAAAAAATGGAAGACTACTACAGGATTCACACCATTTGAGATCCTATATGGAAAGGTAGCAATGCTCCTCATTGAATTTGAACATAAAACTTTGAGAATTACACTGGAGCTAGACAATGAACTTCCTGTAGCACAAAGAGAATATCTTTTCCATCTTAACTCTTTGGATGAAATGTAATGTACTATAATTATATAGAAACAAAGGAAACAATGGCATGACTCTCATATTATTAGTAAACAATTTCAAGTTGGTGACTGGGCACTACTATATGATTCTAGATCTAAAGATATGCTAGGTAAGCTATAGACAAGATGGATGGGTCCATATGAAATTAGTCATGTCTTTGGTAATGGAGCTATTTAATTAACTACCATTGATCTAGTGCATTTCAAATTATTCATCAATGGTCATAGAATTGAGTTATATAAATGACCCCAAACAAAAGAGAACTTCTAGTAGTAGTTCTAGAGGCCAAATTCAAATACAAACAAGGTAACTCTTCCTGTAGCTAAAGGTGTTAACCTTCTACCTACCACTCTTCAACACTAATTTCTTTGTGCATGCTAATAATAAAAAATTTATGCCCACATAAAGTTCCAAATTTCTCCATTCACTTTCTCATTCCATCTCATTTCTTTACCTTCCACCCATCCACTCATCTCATTTCCTTACCTTCCATCCACCCACTTTCCACATCATCAATTTCTAATGCTTTCAATAAACCCCATGAGATGTTGATGGATGTTGTCACTATTGATATCACTTTTTCCACCTTTTGGTATGTGTGACAATCAATTAATAGGTATAAGGTTTTCAAATTAAAATTCATTTATAGTCCGTAGATTTTGTCAATTATATTTAATACTACATTATTTATATTATGGCAGCTTTATTTCAATTTTCTACCCCGTACTAAGTCTGATAAGTGTGGACACTTGTCTTTATTTCGTAGGGGGTAGGGAAGGTTACTAAAACCCAATGACTACATTTATTCATAAATATTTTTCCAAATCTTCATATTTCCTTAAGTACATAAGTGGCTAGGTGTTGTACCCCTTATTTTTGAATGATTTTATTATTAGGTTGTGATGTGACTTCTGTTTAAATTTTAACTCATCTGAACCCCATTTTCGAATGATTTTCACACACTTCCATGATTTACTCTCATTAAAGCAATATTATTTCTCATAAAAAATCATTACGACATTAATTACCTATCAAATAAAATGTGAAATGGTCTGTAAAACAAAAAAAGAAGCCTAAATTTGTAAGGGGGAAATAGTGAAGCAGTGCAGATAGTGAAAGTGTTTAAGTAAAATGGGTGGACAATTGCAGAGGTGAGAACCAGTGGAGCATATCATTTTTCTCTTAGACGTAGAATCTGTGAGGAGGTTTAATGCATGCGACTAGTTAAGGTACTTTTTAAGTTTGATTGCATATAATGAAGAAGCAACCATAGAATTCACAAGGACATTTGATGAAAGGGAAGCTTCTGTATGGGGCTTAATAGTGGTTGCTACAAAGGAACGTATAGTAGAAGTCACTGGGTTATCGATGATAGGAGAACATTATCCCAACACTCATCATGCAAGATCAGCCAAAGCTTAGTTTTTCATACCAACCGACCCTTAGATGGATATTACCAAGCAAGGTTGTAAAAGAATGTCTCTTCTGCCACCATACAATGAACTGGCCATGCACATTATTAGGTACCTCACATGCTAAGGTAGATTTTCATATTTACATGCACATCATTTTAAATTTCTTAGTTGTATTAGAAATAATCATCCAGTTAATGTTCCCAATTTCTTGTACAATATGTTGTGTATTAGTGCAAAAGAAACTCAAAAAGGAAAAGACAATTCCATCATCCATCATGCCCTAATTAAATTACTCATAGAAAGGTCACTTAGGGATGTTTCTCCCCTATCATGGGAAGAGTTTTTCCAAGCTAAAACCTTACAACCCTAGGCTACACTTCATGAACAACCTAGTGAGGAGAATGTAGTTCCCACTAATGAGCTCATTGAAAAAAGCATTCAAGAGGCTAAAACCAAAAATATGGAAGAAACCTAGAAACCTACCTCTAGCTGAACAAAGAGAAAATGAAAATTGCAAGGAGAAATCTCTATTCTAGTAAAAGAAGAGCCAAACCCTATAGTCATGAGGCAAAAGAGAACTAAGAAGGGTCCTCCAGTAGTTACTCCTACAGTAGAGACACCCAAAGGAAAAGGTAGGTAGAAGGTTGTGATACTAGAAGAAACCCCTATAAGAAGAAGTCCTAGAATGAGAGGAAAAATTTCCAAAGAATCTCCCTCGTGCAAGCTATCTACTAAAGAATCCCCTGTATAGATTGTTCTTGATTACTCTCCTCCTCACCTTAAAACTGAAAACATTCTTGAAAACCCTAATGAGGAATCTAGGGTTGAGGTTAATGAAAATCCAAATGATACCTTAGTAGGCCAACCAGGTACTTCAAGCTATAGGGATGGAATAGTTCCTGAACAATTTTATCCAAACACTATCCTAGTTCCCTATAAACCAACATGGTTTATTGATATTTTATAATAATTATGGAGGGAATAGAGAAAGAGGAAAAGAAACCATGAGGAAGACTATGGTTCCATTACCCTACAAAAACTCATTTTTCAGTTGTTTGGACAACACATGTTTCCTAAGGCCTTATGGGAAGAGGAGAGGAAAATAATGAAGAAAGAAATAATGTCTCTCAATACAGAAATTATAGATTTGAAAGAGAAATTGGTGAATCAAAAACAAAGGATGGATCATGCCCTCAAATTGGTTGATCAAGAACTTGCTTGTAGACAACTGTGATGAATTTATGCTCTATATTTAAAAGAAAACTTTCTCTTATTCCAACTCATGCTAACCCTTAAGAATATAAATGCAAAGTTTAAATTAGCTTAGGAATTTATGATTTATATCAGACTCTGCCATCCTGGCAGTAGAATTTGCTCTATGAATTATATGTGCATAATTTTGTTATCACTTCAGAAACCCAATGGAACCCTTTACTTTATATAGGGGATATACATTTAAGAGCTTTGATGTCTTGGATGTCTAAGGAAGGAAACTATGATAGGCAGTTGAATAATTACAGAGATGAGGAAATGACAGAACCCCTGCCATTAAGAGCTGAAAGTAGCAAACCAGAAGAAGTTCTTAGGGACTAGTTCAAGTTAACTTATGGGGATAAGAACAAGGGAGTAAGGGATAGAATCTTTGCTAATAGAGCCAAGGCCTATGTTGATTATGATAACTTGCCATACTTTTCTTTCTAGAGAGCTATGGCTGGTGTCAAAAGTAGATGGGCTAGATTACCTGAGTCAGTTAAAAGGTCAAAACCCCATAGTCCCATCAACCTGGAAGTTGCCCTTCACTGAGCTCCAAAGTATCTAGAGCTAGGAAAACAAGGTAGACCCAAATTATGGTGCCCACTCACTATGCAACCTCCAATGTTGATAGACTTGATAAGCTATAGGAGGATAATAGAAGGGAGGTTTGGGAAAGAACACAAGGATTCTATTATACCTTCAAGAGCAACAGGAAAGGAAGGGTAAAAGTGGGGGAATTTAGGTCATTGACTCAAAAATACCATGCTTGAGGACAAGGATTAGTTTACCAGGGGGTAGATGATGAGGCTAATTATTGACTATATTTTATGATAGTTTTTAAACACTTTGTTAATACTCTGTTTCATTTTCATCAAGACATTTGTGGATCTATATTTACCTAAACCAATGATTAACCTATGGGTAGACAGTATGTCATCTTTTGCCAATATCATATATATGATGTAGTATTTCATATAATTATCAAAATATTTGTTCTTATATTTGAATTTAATTTGAGAATGCTTATTTGCAATTATCTCTGCATTATAACTAACCTATTAGCAATGAAGCTGAAGATGATTGGAAGAATTCAAAGATGAGCGTGAAGACAACCAATAGCATTCAAAGAGAAAAGAAGGTTGAGGTGTAGCCACAATGGAGGAAAGTCATAATGGTACCAAAGGACACAATAGCAAGTATAGAGGAGCTATGAAGACTTACTGCATTCTCTGCATTTATTCTTATGGCAAGTAGATGTTTAGACTTTATCGTTCCTACCTTAAGCCATTATCTCTTCTTCTCAACTTGAGTTGTTATTTTCCTTCTTTCTCTCCTACAGTTTTATGGCTAGGTTGTTTACTATTCTGTTTCAGAATAAGTGTCGATCTCCTATATATAGGAATCAAACCAAGTGTGTTAGTTTAGTTAGAAGGAAAATGTTTATGAGAACAAACTGTTGACTTTTTCAATGAGTTGTGTTGTTTCCATGTAATGAATTTTTGAAATGTAATGAAATAGTTTTTGGCTTCTATCCTATGTTAGTAGTTTAGTTGAAGCTGACCAATGGGGCCCACTTGGAAGGTGGATTAGATTAGGATAGTATAGATTTATTTCCAAGCATTTTTAGTATTTTAAGTAGAAGTTGTAAGTTCCTATAGCATCACACTTTGTGAATGTTCCTGCAGCATCTGTGAGAATAGTTAGAGTGGATGAACTGAGTTGGAATATCTATTAGCATTTCATTGTATTTCTAATATTCATAGAGCTAAGTTTGTTAGTTTCCTATAGCAATAGTGTAATTTATTTTCCTTGCATTTTACTTTCCTATAGCGTAAGCTTAGCAACTCATTAAGAGACCTAGTGCACATACTATGCTAACCATTTCAAGTATACATCCCTAGGTTGACAAGATTAAATGCACCTCATAGTGGGAAAAATAATACTTAGATTGAATACATTATTTCTAAGCATGGCCTAGAGCATGATTATTATATACCTATTATGAGGCGGACCATTGGTGACAAATCTAATTTAGAGACCATGATAGATAGCTTAGGATATCTCCCTCCTATAAGATATGTATCATGAGTTAGATGATATAGTCTATAGAAAGGTGAAGAGTTGGGCATGCAAATTCATGCTCACATAAGTGTGGGCATGGGATCACATTATTGTAGTGTGACCCAGAGTGTAGCTGAGAGAGGGGGGCAGACTATTCATATATAGATATTCATGGTTGATATTACAACCATTTAGTGGAGATACACACTACTATTGGTATCTATTTGATTACTTGGCATCATTTGATTGGAGCCCATATGTTAGTTGTGAGGATTGGGAAGAGGTGAGAGATGAGATGGCCTATATATTCTATAATAGGTCATTTTGTAGGGAGAGACCTAGGGGTGGTGGAGATATTTTCCATTAGTAGAGTATGGTGATAATTTGGAAAGATTGAATGGGTTTCTATGCAGATGACCACTTATTCTAGGCATTGGGATGAGGAGGATAAAGTTTGGCTACCAATGAAGAGCTATATGATAGGCTTATATGAGATACAATTGCTACAATTGAGGGTATGGGACATCTTACTCAAAGTGACATATATAGGGGCATAAAGAGACTATCTAAGGAAGACGACAATACACCCCTTCACAAGGTTCCCTACCCCAAATGCAATGGAGGTAGACAGTGGAGGTAAGGAAGATAATGAGCATGATGAAGGAAATGGAGGGAGAGGAGACAAGAGGCAAGACATGTTTAGTGGCTCTAAGAGACAAGATCCTTCTAATAGATGACTTGCCACCCAATCTTAGAGAAGAAAAACCACAAGGGTAGTGGAGGAGCAGGATGAGACAAAGGAGGAGGAGAGGTTAGTTTAGAGACCTCGACTAGAGAGGGAGGGAGACAAGGTCAGAGGAAAGAGCAACCTATATGAGGGGGAGGAGATGATAAGAGAGATCAATGGATGAGGGTGCTGAAGTAAGAACACTAGTAGGCTAGGACCATCATTATGGTGAGATAAAAAAAATCTATTAGATGCACAATCTAAGGCTCAGGTGAAGGAGAGGGTTTTATGTTAGGAGGACCTAGCTAGAGAATGATAGGATGCAAAAAGACACAAGGATATAGCAACTTATTATTTTGGTTGGATTTATAGTAGTAATACATCTAGATCAATAGGTGACTCTCCACTCAGAGAGAGTGGGTAGATAAGAGGGAGAAACATAGCCACCAAATAGTACCCAAGATCCTCCACCTCCACCACCTACATAGGAGGGAGGGAGCTAGTCATAGAGTGTAGCTAGGGCTCTATAATTTTGATGTATTTGAGACATTGATATAGATTTTTTATTGATGTTGTACTTTGTACTTGATATTTCACTATATATATATATATATATATATATATATATCTTAATTCAAGTTCACTACATTCAAGTTTTAGCATTTGTATACTTGTCTCTTTTCATACTCATGTGATGGAGGAATGTATCCTTAATTCTAGCACTTATTTTTTTGTAGCCATGTGATGTTGATATGATATTCTCATGTTTATGATCATTTGATATGCTATATGATCTTAGATGTATTGAGATCTCATATGTACATCTAGCTCTATGTTATGATATGGACTCAATGGTGCAGAGGTCTTTAGAAAAAGTGTAAATGAGTCCAAAAATCAATCCTTCAAGGTAGCCTTGTAACTTTACAAGAGTCTCTAAGAATCCCTTTTCCCACACTTCAACTCTCCTCAAATTTCTAGAACAACTCCTTTGAACTTCTCCACAAACTTCACAAAGTGACTCTAAAAGCCAACGTTGGATCCTAGGGCACAAACTTGGAAATGGTCACTATCCAACTCCCTAACTCAAACCAAGACTTGGAACACTTCAAGAGATACAAAAGGACCAAGTTTCCACTATATTTTGGACTCCCCAACTTCCACAACTATCAAATTCACTAAGAGGCCTAATTGCTCCTAGTAGTACTTTTATGGGTTTTAGGGTAACAACT
Organism: Cupressus sempervirens; assembly: GCA_028749045.1. Taxonomy (NCBI): domain Eukaryota; kingdom Viridiplantae; phylum Streptophyta; class Pinopsida; order Cupressales; family Cupressaceae; genus Cupressus; species Cupressus sempervirens. The sequence continues at coordinate 853,539,577 of CM053785.1, forward strand.
TGGAAATTTACCAAAGAACTTGGCAAAAAATTATAGTTTCAAATACCCTTATGGGCCTTCTATCTATCTCCAAACTTTCAATTTTCTAACCTAATCTAGCAATCCTGAACTCGTATAGGCTTCTCAGACCTAATTGGCCAAAAGAGGCTCGGAACACTTGGAAAATAGAAATAATGGGTCCCTAGGAATAATAATTAATGTGGAAGGTATTCCTCCAACTTATCTCAACATGAAACAACCATCTACCCATTTCTAGACTTCCATCTCTTCATTCTCCCTACAAACCATCACCAAATTGGTTGAAAACATGTGAATATTCAACCTAGGGCTCGATCATAGGACCTTTAGATCTGCTGATACAAATTTGCAACTTAGGAATCTATTATTACATGTCCTAACCCTATAAAATCTAGGAGACCATATAATTTCAACCACACAGTTATGAGTTAGGACCAAAAAGCCATGAAAACCCTCAATTTCAAGGTTTGTTGACCCAACCTTAGAAAAAAAAGAGATATCTCCCTTCAAACTTAACAAAAATGAATGAAACAAAATGCTATGGAATCATGATTCACAACTCTATTTAATCATGACACATAATCTAGTCACCCAATCTGTATAATTTTGTACACACAATAAATGCTCATAAAATATGCTTGTTTCTTCTTTAAATTGATTTGTCTCTACAATACTTCAAATCTCTAATGGTTTCCAAAATGTGGATGCCTAAATAAATCAACCCCTATGGTTACAACTGATATTTGAAAGGTTGGGACTATTGGGTGAAAAGTTGCACTTTTTGAAAAAAAAAATTATCAATAATAAAAATAGCAAATCAACAAATTTTGCAATTTTTTGCCTAGGACATAATTATTTACTCATCTTTCTTTCTAAAAACCTTATTAAGGTAAATTGATGATAAAAAAAATTAAAGACTCATATCTACTCAAAATGTGCAATTTTGGGATCCTTTTGGACTAAGAGAACTTAGGTTTACAAGCACACCTAATGTTCCTTGACCAAACATAGGATCATTACTTATTACATACCAAAATGAAATTAAAACATCTTTGTTGTGGATCATTACATACAAGGTCAACATATGACTTGATCCAATTTTTTGTTAGTTCAATCACCTTGGTGCCTTGCACCACTCAAGATTTGAAAAGCTAGCACTTGGAAAGATTAGATATGATTATATGATTAACCTCTTGTGATGATAAGAAAAGAAGAACAAAGATGAGATGAAAAGATCGAAAGAGGATGTAGACATGATCGAGTAGAATCAAGAAGATAAATGCAGTTGACTGACATGTCCATGAAAGATGAAGAAGACTCTCTCAACAATCCAAATATAAAGCTTAAGCAAGAATTAACCCTAAAATGCAAAAAATTATTCAAAGTAAAATTTCAAGGGCTATATAATTAGGTCCTAGTTTTAATCATTGAGACTTATTAGGAACATCAAAATATCATATGCTCATCACTAGTGTAAACTATAAGGATATGAGTATAATCTATACCAGATAGAAGTGTGGGAACTCAACCTATGCATCAAAGACATAACGGTCAAGATGATAGTGCAATTAGATTCCCCAGGATTAGTATAACAAGATTATGCTTGCATTGAGACTCGAAGTGTTGAAATGGTAATAAGCACAATCTTATAGGAGAAAACAAAATGAATAGACAAGGATGTTTCTTTAAAAATCTTAAGTGTCAGGTGGGTCAAAGCAAGATGCTCTAGACACCTAAGATACACAAAGTACACCCACATATAGAAAACAATGGAAGACATGTCGCATGCCCCTAGTCCTCTAGTTCAATAAAATCCTTGAGAGACTAAGGAAACAACACTAAGAAAATGAATCAATATAGACAACACAAAAGGAAAATAATTCAAACAAGTCTAATTCACTTTAGTTTAAGTGTGATGTGTTATAATCAAGTAATTTCCTTCGTAGGACTCATGTATGCAAGTTAGAAATATTGCAACATCCTAAACTATAGAAAAAGAGTCAACTCAAGATAAAGTATCTGATAGGTGTTGAGAAACACTCAATTTCAAGGGGAAGTGTTGGAAAACGCTATTTAGAGAGTTGCCAAAAAAACACCAACTCAACTAAGAGACCCAGTAAGCTATATAGTTTGTGCCCTTGATACCTAGACAAGGATAAATTCAAAAATAGGAAAGGAAAAGATATTAGATGGATTAGTTTGGAGTGCCAAGAAACATGTTGATAGACATAAGTACAAGGGTCTCAAGAAGTGCATGTTTCTAGGTTTTCACCACTTGGCAGGATTGTTTTTTCCTTAGAATTTTTTATGATTTTTTCATATTTTTGAGATATCTAATTTGTTTGGTGATACATCAGAGTGCCTATTGCTAGGTTTTCACTAAGATGGTCTTTTTTTAAGGATTTTTTTAGGAAGAGAGAGTACTAGGCATAGAATTTCTTCACATGTAGTATGTTGATGGGCTTGGGTAGTTGTCCTCACTTAGATGTAGAGTGTTGATAAGAACCAGAGCCAAAAGTAGTAGTAACCATGTAAGGACCTAGCTAATTAGGTTAAAATTTACCCTTCTATTCTTTGTTCTATGGATTCTTTGGATTCTCTCTAAGGATGATGTCATTAACCTAAAACTGCCTAGGATGAGCCTTCTTGTTTTAGTTGGTAGACATCATTTTTTGATATGCTTCAATGTGATCAAAAGAGGCCTTGCAGAATTCATCTAGGAGTTCAATTTCTTGGATACTCATAGCTTTATAGTCTTTTTCAGTAATCCATCCTTTCAAAGAGACCCATAAGGAAGGGATCTCAACCTCTAATGGTAGAACTACATGCGCTAAAATTGATTAAACACACACTTCAACATGGTCATTATTTGTTAGATACATTAAAGAATGAACATGAGATTATTCATCTTGAGTGTTTGAACGAGGTGACTTGTTGCCTTTTATCTAGACAAGGTTTGAATGTGCTCTCAGAATTGAGAGTTCAGTAATCATAGACCAATCTAAGAACAAAGGATTTTAATGCATGCAATGCAAGATTAAGCTATATGAATGCATATTTAAACTATAAAAGTAAGGAAGATTAAGCTATATGAATGCAAGTTAATCTAATAAAGTAAATGAAATATTATTCTAAAGATGATTGCAAATTAATCTAAATGAGAGTGTTCAAAGAAAAAATGCAATAAAAAGCTTGTGAATGCACAAATTTTGAGTATTCAAACTGACAAAGTTTTCTTTACTCAAAAATAGCATCCTCCTAAAATGAGAGGTGGAAGTTTCATTTTATAGAATCTCAACATCAATCAATGGTCAAGATCAAACTAGATGAATGGTGGAGATTTGAAGAATATTCAGTTAGAGTGGCAAGTTTCCTTGATTGCAAGAGTTAACTTATTGGTTTTGAGATGAATGAAGAGTCAACTAGTTTTATTTATTTTTTTCGTTTGAGTTAACTCATTGTTTCCAATTATGAACTGACGAGAGAATATTGGAGAAGATATTTGATTTTTTAAAATAAATATGACCTCATAGGTGAATTTTCTCAATTATTTGAACAATTAAATTCAATAATTAAGATGAGGATATTTAATTTAATCAAACATATTTAATTCCTCTTTTCATGTGTGTTTTAGCTAAAGGGAGTGAATTTAATTTAATTTAAGTGCTAGGACTTATTATAGAATCAATTCAAGAAAAAATGTTTATTTAGACAATTTAAGTTGATATTTAAAAATTAAATACAAGTGTATGATTGATGCAGATTAGGTTTTCTACATTTGACACTTAGAGGTTAAGTAAAGACAATTAGAATTAGAAATTCCTAGTATGATAGGACTTAAATGATTAAGAGACTTGATGTTGCAGGATTGATGAACCAAAATTGGTTCAAAATACCATTGTGCAAATTTTGGGGTATTATAGTTGTCCTTCTTTGAATTAATGTGCAAGAAACACATTGATTCAAAGAAATCAAAAGTTTGAAGCATAGGATGAGAACTGAGATTTTCTCTAGGATTGATGATATGAAGATCAATTGATGAGATTTTTAAGGTTATCTCCAAAATGAAGCTTAACCCTTTAGAGTCTAGATAGAACACCTAGATACTAGTCTAAGAAAACAAAGCATCTCATGATTCATGCAATTGTCCCTAGAATGAGGCTCAATCCTCAGGAGTTAGGATTAGAATCCCCAAATACTTGTTCATTAAAAAGGTGACAAGATCAATCACAATTCATAGGATTGTTTGTAGAATGAGGCTTAATCCTCAAAAGTCTAACTAGAACACTTGGATACATGTCCATTAAACATTGATTGAAAGAAAGAATAGGATTATCTCTAGAACAAAGCTTAATCCTCCAAAGTCTAGATAGAACACCTAGATATTGGTCCATATAAGAGATACTAAGACTTGTCATGAATCATAAAATTATCCCCAAAATGATGCTTAATCCTTAGGAGTCTAGATAGAACACTGATATACTTGTGCATTGAGCCTAGATAAGGACTGCTATAAGTTTGATCAATTGATCAATAGATAAGATAGATAGAAAAGGTTTCTAGATAGATGGAATGAAGATTCACCTAGAGATGAGATGCCCCTAGCAATGAGGACATTAAGTCCAAATAAAATTTGAAGCAAGATTTGATTTATTCAATTATGTAATCATCCTACCCCCTTGGAAGAAAAATCAAAAGATGACACATCAAAATAGTAATGTAAAATAGAATATTTAAAGATACTAATGTGATAAAAGATTTGGAAGAATGTAGAATAGATCAAAAGACCATGTAGAAAATTTTAAGTCAATTCAAAGTGGTTTCAAGGCTTGTTTGATTAAGTTTGACCAACATTGAATTTTGATGAAAATTGGATAATTTTGAAAAAAAATTGATATGATGAGATTATGAGATGCATATTGCATCATAAATATAGACTATACAAGCATTCAATCAAGTCAGTCCCAAAATTTGAAAATACAATTTTGAGTTGTTTAGGAGTGTTTGATTTTGATGTTAATCTCAAAAATGAGTTTAGAGTGGTCAAATTAGCCATGGGCATGATTAATCAATCATTTGTATAGTTAAGATGAAAATTTGATGTGTGTGAGAAGTCATCTACCTCTCAAGTCAAGAAATGCAATCAAATGAGTTACCAACATTATGCCATAATGTAAGTCTAATATGAAATGCAGTCTTATGCTAGATGTAAACCCTAGGACTTGGTTACTGAAACCATAAGATATAGTTTTCATCATGGAGCATTTTGTATAGGCTTTTAGATGTCATAAAACCCTCACTAAAATTTCTATCATTAGGATATGAATATGAAATGAGTCATAGATTTATTGGAATGAGATGTAAGCATTAAGGCACAAGAAGCCAAAATGACCAGAATATCTATTCTTGTTGATTTAGCAAGTGAACATAAGCATCAAAGCATAAATGGTATAATGACCATAATGTGTCTTGTAGAAAAGGATACCAAACACATGACATATAACTCTAATGCTAAGTAATCAATAATTATTATGTCCATAACGACCCTTACATTCATAACCTAAGACAAAAGTGTGCCAAGCATACTCATAGTGACCCATATGTTCACTTCATAGAATGAGTATCAATATTTACTATAGCATAGAGGATTCACTCAAATAGACTAGGAGAAGAACCAACCTCACTAAAGGTTCCAAAAAAAACATTATAAAACATCTCATACAACTTACACATAACTTTGCATTTAGCAATGTTCATTTATACCTTGCTAATTTACAAATATCTACCAAGTCGACCTTCATGCCTTTATACACTTTACTGAAATACAAAATCAATTTTTCTCCACATAGCGTTAACATCTAGGATGTCATCCCAAATTATTTAAATAATTGTTTAGGTAAAAATAATAACTCCTTAACCCAAAATATTAATTTCCTCATCATGTATTATTCTTCCTGTACATTGTTATGACTAGTAAAATTGTCATAACTTAGTCCATACAATTTTTACTATCCTACACACTCACATATGTCATCATCATAATCTTAGGTATCCATACATAACTTCACATATGTTCATAATGTGTCTATGAAGCTCACCAATCAAAAATCTATCTATTCTACCTAATAAACTGCACAACACTTAGACAATTTTCTAAGTACAATTATCATATCTTCATCTTCAGTTTCTATCAAATTCATATGACTGATATATTTCAATAAATGAAAACATCAAAATTTCTAATCTTTCCAAATTTCCTTCCCCTTTTTCATTGATGGAAACATGTGGGAAAATTGGCTAAGTCCCAAAATAAAACTTCAAAACTTTACAAAACTTGGCCTTTACGAAATTTTGAAAACTTTGGATCATTACATATACCATATTTTCATTATATATCCTAATTACATTATAACTCCCCCTTACTTATAGTTCTACTTATCTCTCCCTTACACACGCACACGCACACATGCACACACACACGCGTGCACGCGCACGCACACACACACACACACACACACACACACACACACACACACACACACACACAATTTTCCTTACCTCTCCCCTTTTGACATCAATGACAAATGTGTCAAAACTTATGTACAAAACAAAATTTTATGTCTTTACCTTCAAGGTTGCTACTAATCAATAATCCATGAGATCCAATCATCAAAGTTATATTTCAAGATGGAGAACTCAACATCCCATTTGTCCTTTACTACATCTACAATACTTAATGATGCACATAGAGCATAAGAAGAAATCTCTACTACATCTAGATCTGTCTAGGAATTTTTTTCGTAAGGTTCCTTAATTGATAGGCTTTCCTCCAAGTGTCTCTATACAAGATCAATTTTCAAATAAAGGTGCTTCTTCAATAATGAAAATCTCTTTGGTATCATTTCCTTCTTTATCTCTAAAAGCGTAATTTCATTATTTATTTTTCTTATTCTCTTTTCCAAATCTACAAACTGAACTGAAGGTTTTTGCACTTCATTTTCAAGTACCTCTAACTCTTTTAGTTTAATGCTTAGCTCCTCTAAAATGTATTTGATAAATGTGTGTGCTATAGAACATTTCCCATACATATATTTTCCCTTTTTCAAGCATCTTCTTAGTTCCTTGATCTTCTCATCAAGACATGTCAAGTCACCTCTGATAATGTCATGGACTTTTCTAAATATCTCTGCATCATGAAAAGTATGTGTCTTCAAAGTGGCTATATCAGTAAGTTAGTGAACTCTATGTCAAAATCTTGAATTACAACTTTTCTCTATCTTATCAATCTGATTTTGTCATCCTTACTGATATGGTGCTCTAAATTATGTCTAATACTCCCATCAGTGAATTGTGGATACTCTTCACCTTCTTGTTATTTTCTATAATTTTTCTAAGTGATGAGATCAACTATGTTTGATCATCATCATCTAATCATGTCAAGGCTGCTAGTGCAAGGGATGTCCTAGAAGAACTAGATACACTTTCCTTCTTTTCTACTTCCTCCTTTTTCTTCTTTTCTTCTTCCTCCTTTTTCGTCTCTTCTTCCTCCTTTTTCTTTTCTTCTTCTATCTTCTTATCCTCTTCTTCTTTCTTGTGTCTTTCTTCCTTCTTCTTTACCTCTTCTTCTCTCTTCTTACTTTCTTCCTCCTTCTCTACCTCTTCTTATCTTTTCTTCTTTTCTTCTTCTTTCTCTTTCTTTTCCATCTCATCCTTTTCTTTCTTTCTCTTCTCCTCTTCTACCTTATTCTTCTCTTCTTCTTCTTTCATCTCTTTCTTTGCTTCTTTCTTTTCATCTTCCTCATTGTCTGAACTAGTATAGTTGACCAAACTGTCAATAATGGATGGCCAAAAATCTTAAAAGGATCTTCTTCTTCTGTGTCCAAGGTAATTATTATAATTTACACTTGCATGGTATTAGTAATAATGGTTACCTATGGAGTTTCCTCTGTCATCATTGAGTCTTTACCAACTTCTTCCATTGATACTTCAATAAATAGTGGAGTTGTAGATGGTGCCTCTGACAAGATTTTTGCTATTGCAGGTGTCTCAACTGATGGTTCTCATCATCCCTTTTTCTCTAATGGTTCTCCAATTATAGGGATTACCCCCCCAAGTCTTTGCTTCCATGTTCTTGGTTGAGTGTTGAGGTCATATATTTCAAAATTGATTGCTCTATTTCCTTATTCACCTCCTCATAATTTCTTGCCATCAATAGTATTTCCCTTCTTTTTTTTTCTCAATAGGGGCTCAATAACCTTCATTATACTTTCAAGGTGGTCATCATTCCTTCATTCACATTATTTTCTTACTTGGTTTTCTCTTATACTTATGTCCTCATAACTTACTATTATCTTTCTATTTATTAGTCTATCGTAAAGATCTTTATAGATTTGACCTTGAATGTTTTCAAATCTCTTATTAGACAAGATCATATGTCTAATAATTGCATTCTCTAGTTGTAACATGTCAATACTTGTGTATAAGTGATAATATTTGTTTAATTTCAAAAAATTGCCTATGATTTCATCAATAATTTAATTTCTCAATTTTAGGCCCCAAGCCTTTCTTTCTTTGCTCATAGTCTCTATTTGTTCTTCTTCTTTCTTTTCTGACTTAGTATCCTTGAGAATTTCTACTTGACCTCTCATCTTTGTAGTGCCTACCCCTAGTTTACATATCTGTTATCATTGCTGAACTCTTTTAGGCTAGCTTTATACTTGTTTATTGGTAGTATTGTTTTGAGATTATCAGATATTGTTTTAGATTTAGTTGATTATATGATGAGATTACTTGGTACTCTATACTTCCTGTATGCATGATGATTATTTAGTGATTTCAATTATTGATGATGATTAGTTAGATGGATTATCATGTGTTTTCTTATGGATACTTACCCCATAATGCATGTGTATGGTGTGTGTGTGTGTGTGTGTGTGTGTGTGTGTGTGTGTGTGTGTGTGTGTGTGTGTGTGTGTATGGTATTTCTGATGTGGTTAAGGAAGGGAGTCATAATCATCTGCTAGTCATGATCTACATGATGCACCATTTCTTACTATTGCTTGTTTAGTTTAGAATATTGTGTTTGTACATGCATGGATTTTATGTAGATTGTAGGTATCAAGTATTGACTTCCCTGAATTGCCAAGATGAGCGTACCCTATTGCATTATCTCAATGGTAAGAGAGGAGAGATAAATTCTTAAGTCCAAATCCTAAACTTCTAAGCCATTTGTCTTAGAAAATTAGGACAAGTATCTGAGTTGTTTACCTTCTGAATGCATCATATGACGTTAATTTGTGATTATAACCCTTTAGTTTGATCTTGTCTGTGTTTTTTTATTATTGATTTTTGTATTTAATTTTATGAGTCTTTGGTGAATTTTCTATTAATTAAGTCTAATTAAAAGATTAAATTAATGATTTAATTTAATGAGAAATTATTATATATTTTTAATATTTAATTAGATGGGAAATTAATTAAATAAAAAGAATTAAATTTCAAGATAAAAGTTATAAGAATAATTTTAGAACGTGAAAATATTTATTTAATTTAATAATAATATATTGAGTTTATTTTTAATTAAATGCTAAATACTATTATTATTTAAGTTAAAAATTCAAAAATAAATTAAGAAGTGAAAAGATATTAATTTATTAAAAGTTTCAAATTTACATAATGTGTGCATGAGATTTAAATTTAATAAATTAATCTAAAAAGAAGTCAAGTGAAATTAAATAAAGTTATTTTATAATTCAATAAATGTGCATGAAAAAAATAAAGTTATAGTTCTGATTTTGGTGTTTTATATTTATTTAATTTAATAAAAATTTATTTAGAAGTTTTATTTAAATTAATAAACTCTAAATAATATTGTTTGTGGAATTAATAAATATATTATTAAAGCATCTCATGATTTATGATTTAAGAAGAGAGAAAACACAATTTAATAAAGTTTATTTTAATTAAATTACATAAAGCTTATGCATGAAATTAAAATATAATAAATTAATTGAAGAGAGAGCAAGCAATTATTTAATAAAGTTTATTTTAATTAAATTGAATAAAGCTTATGAATAAAATTAAAATATAGTAAATTAATTAAAGAGAGAGTAAGCAATTATTTAATAAAGTTTATTTTAATTAAATTGCATAAAGTGTATGCATGAAATTAAAATATAATAAATTAATTGAAGAGAGAGCAAGCAATTATTTAATAAAGTTTATTTTAATTAAATTGAATAAAGCTTATGAATAAAATTAAAATATAGTAAATTAATTAAAGAGAGAGTAAGCAATTATTTAATAAAGTTTATTTTAATTAAATTGCATAAAGTGTATGCATGAAATTAAAATATAATAAATTAATTAAAGAGAAAATAAGCAATTATTTAATAAAGTTTATTTCAATTAAATTGTATAAAGTGTATGCATGAAATTAAAATATAATAAATTAAATAAAGTGAGAAAGCTAATTAATTTAATAAAGATATTTAAATTAAATATCTAAAAGTTTGTGCATGAAAAGGTAAAAGATAACAAGTAATAAACAGTAATTGATTAACGAGTCCCCTCACATGATTGCACAATTAGAGCCCCAAATTAAGGGAGAACTCTTTATCAAAGATTGTGTGATTACACAATCAAAGCCCTAAATTAAGAGGGAACTCTTTATCAGAGATCTAGAGCTCATTATGCCATTACACAGGTTTTGGAGGAGCAATTTTGAAGAGGAAAGTTTTCAGAGAAAGGGGATTGTTTTGCGTGTTTCATGTGATTTTTGTTTTAGCATCAGATATAGATAGGATCTCATGGTTAATTGTACAGTGGTTCCTTGTCCTTTGAATTTTTGTCTTCTCTATGTCTGTTGTGTTTTGGATTTTAGAATTCTTTTGGGTTGAAACCCTTGTTTTACATATTTATTGTTCTTCATTTTTGGGAACCTTTGTAAACAATTTAATGATTGAAAACCTTGTGTGTGGATTTGGTTGTTCATCGTTCTCAAGAAACATCTGTATACAAATTGAAAACTAGAAAACCCTTGTGTTAAGATTTATTGTTCTTTGTTCTTAAATACATCTGTAAAAGAGTTAAATTGAAACCCTTATTTTTAAATTGAGGTTTTGTATATGGAATTGTTAAATCGGGTTTTGGGTTCTGAAAAGAAAACAAATTTTGTTTTATAGAATTTGACTAGTTGATTCGGATTTCTATGTCAGGGCTATTTTGGAAATTTTATGTTTCTAGTAGATTTCTATTTTGAGAAAGTTGGTTTCTATTATTAGAAATTTTCTATTTTTAGTAACTTTCTATTTTTAGAAAATCTCTATTTTTAGCAAGTTTCTATTTCGAAAAAGTTTCTATTTTTAGAAAGTCTCTATTTTTAGTAGGTTTCCATTTTTGAAAAGTTTATATTTTTAGTAGTTTTTAATTTTTGAAAAGTTTATGTTTTTAGTAGGTTTCCATTTTGGAAAGTTTATATTCTTAGTGGGTTTCCATTTTTGGAAATTTCTATTTTTAGCAGGTTTCCTTTTTGGGAAAGTTTTTCTTAAGTTTAATTAAATTAAAATTATCATGGTAATAATTGATAATTATTATTATTAAGTTTAATAAGTATTGTTAAAATTTGAAATTTAATTATTTGAAAATTTGATTTATTACTTTATTATTTAAATATAATTCTAAAGTAAATTTAAAATAAAAGAAATTAATTGGGAGAAATACTAGGAAAATTTTATTATTCAAAAACCTTAGTAATTATAATACTTTGAGAATATGAAAATTGAAATCTTACTATTAACTCAACAATGTATTTCAAATCAAACCAAACTATGAAACCCACACTTTGTTTTATGTGTGTTGTCTATGTTTTAGGTTTGTGTTGACTAGCTTTGACCAGTCTTAGGATGTTACCAAAGGCTTGGGAGTTTTATGATTTTGATATTATGTTGAATTGTTTTCGATCTTTTATGCTTAACCATGGTAATGTGTCTAGTATGCTCTATGATGTGTGTTGATCTATTGATTGTTATTGCTTTCCAGTGTTCTTGCATGATGTTGAGTTGAATGTATGATCTACTTGACTTAACTTTTTTGGAGTCCTTGATCAATTATATTTGAATTTCTTTCCAGTCGCTTTTATAGGATTGAGGTATTTGTATGATTTATTCTTGGTAATGTCATGTTATGACATATTTGACTTAACCATTTTGATTCTTCGATTAGTTATTTTTGGGATGCTTTCTAGTTGCTCGTAGAGAATTGATGTGTTATTGTGAATTATCTTTTGATGCTTTCTAGTCACTTGTAAATGACTAAGGTGATTTTATATGATTATTTGATTTGTGCTTTTATGAGCCTACGGTAGGTTATCTATATGTAATGTCGGAAAGTAGCTTGCAATGGAGATCGAGGCCCTAAGTGGTTACTAGGGTAACCCATTGTAAGTTGTCTAGTAAGTGAAAATATTATACTAAATGAGAGTAAAATGAACCTAATGAAAGTATTTGTATGTTCTTGCCCATGTCTCGAGTGCTAGTACAGACTAGGATGAGAGTAGAGAGAACGCTTGGTTGCAACCTTGCATCTGTAGTATGCCTTGTTAGTACGAGAGGATACTAGTGGTCGCATAGGGATCACTAGGGGGTCGGGGTCCTGAGAGATTGCTAGGGTAAATCTCTCATGATTCATGCGATGACACTTGCCCACTTACATAGTAGGTTTCCTGTGTGTCTTTGTGTGCCTCTAGGTTTATATGTCGATTTATCTTGGTACCTTTGAGTTAGATTACTTTTAGGATTTTCTGGATTTAGAGAGTACTTTTGATATTTTGATTGATATCCTATTTGGGACTTGAGACTATCTCCTTAGTGCGGTGGGAATGGGCCTTTTTGGGTTACCACGCAGTGAGGTGGTAGTGCTTTTTACTCTTACCATTGAGATCTATTTGTTGATACCATGGCTGGAGTTTCTTTGTCTGCATTTCCTTTCATTCTATCTTTATATCTTTTATGATGGATGGTTTCTTTTATTGTATTGTACTTTGTATCATGGATTCAAGAAGGGTAATGTAATTCTATTTTTATAAATGTATATTCTTTTAGCCTTTCATACCCTATGACATGTACAATGGACGATTGAGCATTCTAAATTTTTTTGCCATGTGGAATTTGGAACAAATGTATGTTATTTAAATGGACTTTGGACTTTTAATTATTCTATCATGTAGATGTGTTATTTATTAGACTTAGTATTAATTAAATTTAAATGTGACTCAATGTCATGGGATCATTAAGGAATGTAACTTGTTATGTATGCTTATAGATGATTGTATGTTATTGCTTCTGCTACTATATGTTTGATGTGTATGTTATTCTTTCTTTCTTTGAAAAAAAGGGTTTGGCAAACTTAGTAAAAATTTAGGTTAATTCTTTTAGATCTCTTGGTGGGGTGTTACAATCTTCTTCTTAGTTTCAAATGTCATTAATTCTCTGTGCCTCTTTGCAAGACTAGCTTCCATAGCCTTCATCCTTTTCTTTCTAGGTTCATTAGTGGGCTCTTGTTTTACCTCAACTAATCTAGCTAACACTCTCTTTACCTCAAAAACTTATATTTCTTCTTCTTCTTTTGATGGTTTCACAAGTGAAATAATAGGAGTAGGTTGTGGCTATACATGGGATACTACTCCATAGGGTCTAATAGGTATTTGTGTAGATGGTACTTTAATTGTAACTCCTTCTAATGGTTTTGTTTCTACGAAAGGTGGCACATACATTATGTCTTGTTGTCCACTTTCCTTCATGCTTGAAATGGTTTGTCTCACTACACTGACTTCTTTGTGTTCTTTGATTCTTCCATTATTTTCTTTATTGTTGACTCTACCTTCTTCTTTGCAGATTTTTAAATTTTAACTTGACAAGTCATCTCTATTATTTCATCATAAGTTCCAAATCTATTAAACTCTTCATCATTGTTAGATTTAAGAATAATCTAAACGTATCCTTCAATTTATGCATTTGTAATCTCATAACCAAGTGGCTCAACATACAACATCCTTGGTTCTACTTGTATGCATGTGAAGTCTGTATCTACCATAAAGAAAATGTCATCTTGAAACTTCTCAACCATAGATGGTGGAATTATGTACATTTGTTTCATCACATTTTGAAATATCCTCAAAATAAGATCTGTGCTACTATGAATCTTATTAATTGGATGCCTTATGTGAAGATCAATTATCTTCTCCATGGTACTCTTATCGCTATTCAAAAATTCTGATATATGGATAAATGGGAATTTTTAGATCAGGTGGAAAATATGTGTATAATCAACGATGAGAATCTTAACTATCTATTTCTGAATTTCATTATTCTCTCCAAGTTTTCTACCAACTACACTCTTAGAATCTTATGCATATTAACCTTTTTTATTTTAATGCACATTTTGTAGGCTACATTTATGAATCATGCTACCATGTCATCTTCCCTAGAGCTAGAAAAAATGCTAGTGGTCATGATTCTTCTCACAAACCTAACATCATTTTGTTTGATTTTACTAATGACAATTCCTCTCCCATTGTATATAAATTTAGTGTTTTCCAAAATAACTTTCTTTAAATTATTTTCATTTACTAGTATAGATCCTTCATTACACAAACCAATGAAATCATGAATAAGGTTAGCTAAGATCTCTACCACATTATCTCCTAACCAAAACTTTCCATCATGAACTCTACTTAGTGTGATCTTAATCCACTCCTTACTATCAAACTCATAAGAGAAAGGGTATTTAACTAGGTCATTGTGTTCTAGGTGTTTGAATTCATCTTTAAGACCCATGCCTTTATTATATATGATGTCAAACTCATTTTTTGTGCTTCCCTCTCCTACAAATTAAGATTTTATTTTAACATAGCTACCAATATCTTCCAAATATTAAACTCTGTCTAGAATTTTTGAAAATGCATTGCTAGATTAGATTCCAAGGGATGTATAGGGTTGACTTTCATCTTAGGTTTTGTTTCATCTTCCACATTATGATTTAATGACATATCCATCTTTAATTGAGAAATTCATAATTAATTTTCACAAATTCAACCTTTGTAAATCGTAAAATACCTCAATTTTTGTGGAAATATGGCTTGTTGTTAAATACTATTCAACATTAGATTTAATTTTATCCAAATATCTCCTTTAACCCTTGCATGATTGAACAATGCTCAATACCTCAATTTTGACCTTTAAATCACACCCAATTCATCTTTGCATTAATTGTGCAAGTACACAATCAACATAAGTTATTTGTGATTACTAGGAGAATTTTTTTCTTTAACGAACTCACATATAAACTCCAAATCATCTGGACACTTAACCAAGGATTCTACACATCATGTTCTACCTCATACTAAGTGTGTATACCTTAACTCTTCCTCTGGCACTTTTTCTACCTTTTTTATGCTAATTTCTTAATAAAAGTGCTTAATTCAAGTAGGATGAATCAATCACCATAACTGACTTCAATTTTCCTTCAAGTGATTCATCTGATGATTCTTCCAATACCACATGTGAACTAGATGGATCTTTAGCTTTAACAAACACTTCTTTCAATTCTTCCACATATTTTCTTATATTGTCCTTTTGGGTATCATTGGTGCTATCATTTCTTCTAACATTCTTGTTCATGTTCCTTTTGAAACATGGATTGCTCATGTTTTTCCTTATGTCCATTCTATATGACCAAAGTTGTTACATAGATGGCATACTAGTGAATTATTTCCAAATTTAGGTTTAGGTTTGTTAATAGGTGCTCTAGAATCTCTGGCAATATGTCCAAAGTTGTTGCACTTAAACACACAATGTTACTTCTCTTTCCAATGTTTCCTATGAGGTTAGTAACTCAAAATCTTCTACTATTTATATTATTATTATATTTAAATTTAAGCTTCTTAAAATTAACTACTCTATGACCAAAACCATGACAATTATAACAATAAAAATTAGTTACAAGTTCAAATGTCTTAGTTGTGTAGTCCCTTTTCATATGACCAATTTTATTGCATGCATAACTTCTACCTTTGAATTCATATCTCACTTCTTTAGGAGATTCAATTTACTTAGGCTTCTTAGATTCATCAACTTGCTTAGGGTTTTTATCTTTCCCAATCTTTTTAGGTGCATTAATAGATTAACTTGACTCAATCTTGTTCAAATCTACCTTTTCTTGCATAGGCTAATGATTTTCAAGATTTGGTTCCTTTCTTTCTTCAGACTTCTAAGTTGACTTTTCTTCAATGAAATATCTAAGACCAATCTTATCATAGGAAGGTCTCTGTAAAATATTTGTTCATCGAGCCCTAGACTGGGTTAACTCTCCTTTCACAATGATATTGTACTTCACTAGTTTTGCATACTAAAAATTGGTAGACTCAAGCTTTGTTGTCATTTTGGTAAGGTTGGATCTCAAATATGCATTCTTGGACTTCAAATCTGATTCAACTTTAATGGTATAATCCTTCAAGCTCAACTTTAGATCTATAATCTTAAATTCATGCCTTAGGATCTTATTTTCTTTCTCCAGTATTGAAGCTTCATCATTACCCTTGATATGATCTTTAGACACTTTCTTGGACTTGAGATGGTCTATCTTATCTTTCAACTTTCCAATGTAGTCTTTAGCATCTTTATATCTTTCTCTCAAAGCATCTTTCTTTGGTAAGTATATCAATATGCTCAAGAGCTTCTTCTAGGTTCTTGTATAACTATTCCATATCAATAGAGATCCTACTCAATTTGGTAAGCCTTTTCTAAGTAACTGTGCTCTGATACCAATTGTTACAAATAGAAAATACTGAGAGAGAGAGGGGTTGAATCATTATTTCACAAAATTTTGCCAAAAATTGGATATCTTTAATAACTTTATAACTTGCATAAGAAAGTAAACTAAATATATTGAAGAAAAATATAGCCATGCAACAAAGTAACTCATAACACCATATAACTAGTGAGTTTTCTTTATGTGACATGAGCCTCATGGTGTGTTTGAGATTGATCACATCTGTACACACATATGTATTCTTTTGTGCATTTTGATAGTGGTTCTTTGACATGTAGTTACATTGGCCCACTTTTCTAGTTGCCTATGTTGGAACCCTAAATTATTTAGAATTTAGAGTCCTAGATTCATGAAAAAAGAGGAGAGTTTCCTTTGATCTAACATTCAAGAAATTGATTTCAATACATTGGTGTTAGGTATGTATGTTTATATTAATAATGGACTATCCCTAGGAATTTTATGAGATTTCTACATCAAGGTATTTCTTGCTAGATAAGTATTGAGTCCATTTTTTCTTCTTATTAATTTATATGAAACATATATTATGTTGAATTCTAAAGTGAATTGATTATGTTAGAAATACATTCTTTTGATAATCTATATGTATATTTAGTTTTATATATGAATAATTTGTATCCATTTTCAAATATCATTTATAAATTCCTAGTATCTCTAAAACATTTGAATGTTCTTTAATGAGGGATGTATTTGTAAGATTTAAATCTAAATACTCAATATAGTCAATTAAAACCCACTAAATTTATGCATTATTTGGACCTCATCACAAGTATTGCAATGTATTCAATATTTGATGGGTCTTTCATGCATAAAATACCCTCACCATTTCATAAAGCCTTCACCATTAGACATATGATTCAGAAAATTAGGTCAAGAGGTAAAAAAAAAGTTGGCTACCCGCAAGTTTGTGAATGTAGGCTTCAAATATATGGTTGACTTGGGACAAGATTCTATCACATTATTTGGTGGAAATCATAAAACTTTTTATACATATATGACTATGAAACATCTAATGGATTTGCATACTTAAAAATGAGTTTAGGAGCATAGGGAAGCCACAGTTAGTTTGGTTCACATCATATCTAATACTAACTACTCACAAATAAAAGATGATGTGATTGCACATATTAAAAGGATTGTGTTCAATATATCTCCTCTTATGGTTGTCACGATAAGATCAAGGATGAGCCCCTTGTTATTCACCAATGAGATGTCAATGCAAAATCCCTGTGATGAAAATAGGATGGAGTGGAACCATTTAAGCAAGGAACAAACTGAGATCCCTCACATCAAATTGGGACCATATCTTCAAACTGCTTAATGAGATTGGGCGGTTGGTAAATAGGTAATAGCAGTTGAATTTTGCTTATATGTTTACCCTAAATTAATAATTACTAGCACTTGCACCAGAATAAGGTGCAAGGGGTAAGCCAATATGCATCATTATAGAAGGAAGGCTTGTATAGTAGCATCTTCTTTGGATTAATTCAAGATAAATTTAGAAAAGATCTATATTTTGAAGGTATAACCCTAGTATACTTAGGATTTAAATTAGTTTGAACATATTAGAAAATGTTGTATTTATAAATACTATTGAAACATGTATAACCAAGATTGTTTATAGAATAAAAATGGATGGAAGTATATCCAAAATCTACACAAAGAAAACATATTTATTTGTGTGTCATTAGGTTGAAATAACTACAAAATGCATGCATTATTGTTTTACATTTTCCATCATTAAAATCAAGAAAGAGAAGAGGTGGACTATAGATACAAGAAAGATGAAATGCAGTAAACTTTTGGAGGGAATAAACTCTTCCTACATAATACATACTAAAATCATAGAATAATAAAACAACATAAAAATACTCGAGACTATAAATCAAAGAAGCTAGCAAACCTTAAAAATCAGCTTTATCTACAACTACAATAGTAACAACTTCCATAAATGCAACTTGGTACTTCAAGGAGAGAAAATAAAAAATACATCTTACAAATTATCATAATTGATTTTAGTGACTTTCATAACTATTAAAAAATAAATGCAAATTACTAATCATAGAATTTCAATTTAAAGAAATATTTGAACCTTTTCTTTTCTTACCTATTTATAAGAGGCAATAAGTAAAAATGGAATAGTGCACAAAACCTTCACTATCTTATTGTTAATATGATAATTATTATAGATTGGTTTAAATTGATTAATTTATTGTGTTAAATATTTTAGTCTTTGAAATGAATCCTTGTTAGGATAAGTTTCATTTTAGTGTAGTACCATTTTAGAGCTTGTAAGTTACTAGTTGGAGATGAAAACTAATGCTTGCAACATAATATGGAATATGTGTTATATCTTATAGAAGCTATAAATTGAATGAGTTTCCACAATAACAATATTTTTCTTTTCAACAACTTACTTGCATTGATATTAAAAGGTCAAAATTATAAACCATATTGCATACACGTGAAGCTCTTGCCCAAGAGAAATACAACCTGATTAGAAAAAGGTTGGATGAATGTCTACAATGTTCAAAAGTCTCTTAATTTAAGGTCTACCATGGATTTCCATTTGAATATAGGATTTTTAGCATATTTAATCTCTTCTAAAACTTAAACAAATTCAATTTAATTTACTAAATACTTTGGGTCCTCAATGTAATTCTTTGTCTATTGATAAATCCTTGCTCTCATTTCAACTAGGATATATGTTGAAGTGGAAACATAATATATAAATAAATATGTCCTAGTTATGAAATTTCTATAAAGATAACTAGTTTAGTAAGTTCAAGGTCACACCCCTTCATGCTTATTTCATGGAAACTAATATCCTCTAATGATTTCATGGTAATACGATTACAGTTACAACTTCTTTAATTTCCAGAAGTATATAGTATTGGAGAGGCAACA
This sequence comes from Cupressus sempervirens, assembly GCA_028749045.1. NCBI lineage: Eukaryota > Viridiplantae > Streptophyta > Pinopsida > Cupressales > Cupressaceae > Cupressus > Cupressus sempervirens. The sequence goes on from CM053785.1 coordinate 853,559,347, forward strand.
TATCAATTAGATCTTACACCAAATTAAATTTTTATGTTCTTTTAATAACTTATCAAATTAATCAATAACATATAATAGAACTCCAAATTGAACATGTATTATTACCATCACAAAAGAACATAATTAATGGTAATCACCTCTTCATTGCTATAAAGACAATTTAGGTACACTAGAAGACATTACAATCTCATTATCATTTAGAGCATTGCATCAAAGGTAATGAAAGTCACAAAATTTCCACTAATAATGAAAGCCTATACTAGAGAATCCTTTACATGCATCTTTGCAATAGAAAAACTATATACAAAAAGCTAATGAACACAAATTAACCATCACAATGATTTTATCTTTGAAAATGTTACCACCATTTTTTAGAAATGTAAGATTCGTGTGTTCTTGTGGCAACTAAGATCCAAATCCCATGAGAAAGTCAAAGAACCCATCATGACCCAGGGCTACATAGATCTGGCTCAATCCATAGGCTTTATGTTTTCTAGTTGTTCCATTGACAAAGCATAGTATTATTTGAAGGAATTCTATTCAAATCCAAGCATTCATAGGGTTTATTCGGGGCAGTCATGGAGAATAAATTTAAGAACTTTATTTCTGAATTCTTATTAGGTGAAAGTGATCTAGCTTGAGGGGCTATCCTTACAATAGCTGCAAAAGGGGTTGTCAAAATTGTCAACAAAAATTTGATGTAGGTGAGAAGTAAATTCTCCCAAGCGATGCTAAACACAAAATCATAATGAAAATATAAAAATTTATGTGAAAATCAATGGCCTTGTCCTATCAACTTGTCTAGTGCCTTGATATAAGTGTCTAAGACATTCTTGTGTTATTTCCAATCAAGTATAATGTATGCATTTCTTTTCTTAAACTTTAGTCTATAAGATCTTTTTCTGGTTTTGGTTTAGACTATGGTGATTGTCAGTCAACCTCTTCTTATATCCTGGTATGACAATTTTTTCTTGGTTCTACCAATTATTGAGCCAAACAAAACTATTTTAGACCATAAAATTAGATCAGATATAAAAATAGATTATTTTGGTGTGAGGAAGATGTGAGATAGTGGTATCAATGTTAGACACAAAACCACTAAGTGAGACAAGTAATGCATGTATGGTAGGAGCTTCCCTTGAAAGGAAAAGCCTATTGGCTTGGTTAGGGAATATTTCTAATATACTTTCATGAGGTACTTAATTAAATATCTTTATCAAATATGAAATATTTTAACAAAAGTTTGTGTAGGAGTAAGCTTCAAATCTTTCCAAGAAAACTTAATCAACAGTTAGGGTATTTTATTTAATTTATACCCTAACAATTAAAGATATAAATTAGAGAGCAAGTAGAACGAATATAGCAATACATTTTCCATGACTATTGTTTGATCCAGAACTATTATTTGATAGATTAAATTTCATGAAAATTCTTGATTGTCAAAAATTAGCATACTATGCTATGGTATTTGTCTAATTAGTCTCCTTTAGTTGGGGTGAAATTCATTTAGACTAGGGTTTCATGTCCTACAAAGTTTTTTGTCCAATGTATGATGGTCTAGCCAACCATCTCCATAAGATTTTGATGATAAGTTCTTGCAATGTTGACTCCATTCACCCAATTGGACCTAGGTACTGGTTTTTATTGATTCATTTAAATTTGCAGTTACATGCTAGTGTGGCTCTTTACCTTAATCATTTTTGTATCATTCATGCATTTTAATCCTCATTCCAATCATATTTAAAATAATTCCAAAAGCATTCAACTTTATAATATCATGTTTCTCCTTGAGAATGTACTTGCTCACTCAAGAGTATCTTTCCTAAAATTTGTAATAGCAATTTTCTCCCCACTACAAGGGTTGAGATAAAGGTACAACAACCTAGGTCCATAGAACCTTAAGTATGGATATTGATAGTAAATTCTTCAATGTCAAAAGTTGGTCAAGATTGTGTTGAGATTACCAACATCGAGAAGGTAAGGCTCGTAGGAATTCATCAAACAATTTTGAGAACTAATGTCAACTTGTCACCTCACCCTTATCTATATTAGGCGGAGTTCTTTTGTTGGTTCTAATGCTTCCTTAGTTTGATGGAGTGAGCTATGTATTCAATATTTTTTCCTATGTACTAGACCTACAATGGCTGGTTACCTATGCATCTTGGTGAGATGGACCATGTATGATATAAACACTCTTCTTTTCATTACTACTTTCGATGCATCTTTCCATGTTTGATTGATCAACTCTTTAGGATTTGGTGTTTTATGTCACTTGTATTTTGGATTTTACTTTTTTTTTTTGTGTTCCTCCTAATTCAATTAGTGCCTTCTGAGAGCACTCATATAGCTTATAGTCTTCTCTACCTGGTCAAATTCTTCAGATCAATAGTTACTTTTTGATAGATCTTTGTAGCTTTTACATGCTTTAGCGATGTTCTTCGTGATCATCTTTTGGTCCTATCTTCTATGACATTCTCTAGTTTGGAGGCTTCTATAGTCCTTCACTAATTCTTTCAGCATCATATCCATCTCTTCTTAAAGTAGGGTGTTTCCCATGTGGTTTTCTTTATTTCTCCTCTTTAGAGATTTGGTTGTGCTTGGGTACCTCATCAAGCTTTGTTGTCAGGACCCAAATTGACTTTTAGTAGTAGTTTCTAGGTTTTTAGCTACTCCCTAATATTATCTTTAGAGGGGAGTTAGAGTAATTAGATATTTTCTAAGTAACTCTAGTTTACTTAAGTTAAACTTTAGGCATCTAATAATTGATTATTTTATTAATTATTATAATACAACCTAGGTTTCAGCTTTTAGGGTTTTGGATCTCCTTTTATAAGGATTGATCTCTCTTTCTAAATTAATTTATTTTTAATAATAGCAATTTTTTTTTTCTCATCAAGAATATCTCCTATGTAGATCTAGAAATTCTAGCCTCTATAGTTTTTGCCTCTCTCTTTATGTGATAGTTGTTTACATGCAGGTAATTCTTGGGAAATTTGGGGTTGATCTTTCATTAACTTCAACATATGTCTCCATTGAATTCACTTTTATGAGAACCATCTTCATTAACAAGATTGATATCTTCATTGTTGTGATCTCCTAAAATTTCCTCATGTTCACTTACTTTATACATTTATGTTTCATTTTTATAGTTTTATGTTGGAAGTCTATTGGGAAAGCAAGATATTGGAGTCGGGGGGGGGGTGGGGGGTGAATCAATATCTATAAAAAATTTATCCTTAGATATGAACTCAAATAGATTCATGACTAATCTATCTCATCAATATCATGAATTACATAAACATAAACTGCAATAATGTGTCAGTTCTAATCTACTGATCACAGTCATAAACATGAAAATAAATTGACCAACAAAAAATAGAAAATATTTGGTAACCGATAACCCCTCCAAGGTGAAGGTAAAAATGGGGTGGGGGTCACACCCATTAATCTTCACTACTGTAGTAATAAAGTTTTCCTATTAGGGCTATAATTTTGATCACTTCATATGATCTACCCTCCAAGGGGTCTTCCCTACTGAGAGCTTATATACTTATTCAATCTACCTTGATTAAATGATTTGAATTTAAAATGAAGTAATCACTCTATTAGGAGATTTACAAAGGTTTGTTAGGACCACTCTGTTAAGAGATATACCTTGAAACACTTGCTAGAATGTATCAATACATGATCCTTTGGTTAGCACTATAATGATTGATTATGGATCTCCTCTTCACAACTCTAATCTAATCTAAAATCTATTGTAACTTTTTTTTTTCCCTTCACTACTTTGCTTGGTCACTCTGTGTGGTCTTCTTTCAAACTTTGCTTCAAGCATCCAAAACTTCACTTCATGCTCATACACTTTCATCTCACTAATTTAGAGTTTGGATCCTCCTTAAATAAATAACTAATGAATCTTCTAGATCAATATCAACAATCTAGATTCATCTATTTTGTCATTTTTCCATTCCCTTTTTCTTATTGGTTGATTGGCTTTCATAGGGATTAATGATCAAAAATAAAACATGTAATCATTTCCTTAAATATCTCTATGATAATCAACTAACACAAATAATTTGAGTCAAATGGTTTACCTTGGTTTTTGTGTCATTCCAAACACAAATAACAAAATTGGATTTCTTAACTTTCAAGCACTAGTAAAATTGGACCTATTTTTTCGATGAGGATTGGTCAATTTTTTGACACTAAATGGTTGAAATATTTTGTTGTAAAAATTCATCAAAATTTTGATGCAAGAGTGGGTTGTGTATTTATCAATGAACAACATCATCAAAAATGAGCCCAATCTCTACCAGGAGCCGATGTCAAGCATGATTTGATTTCATCTCGCAAACATCAAAACATATAACAAACAATATCGAAACTTCAATGATTTCCAGTGGTTTTTGACAAGGTTTTCATGCCATCGATGCTAAGCCCCATTGAAGCCTCTATGTAATGCCATCAAAACTTTGACAAAATCCCAGGAGATTCTGATGATGTGTCCATGTCATCAACAAAATATGTTGTCAAAAGATCGATGAGAGGTCATTAAAACTTTGATGAAAGCCCTGTATTGGCAAAAATAATGATAATGCATCACAATATTCTTAGTATGGGCATATTGATAATTTTGATAAGTGAATATTGATTTTCATATATATAGTCTTTCAAATGAGATACGTAGCTAGGTGGATGGATGTGTTTAGGGAAGCCTTGGGCCAAAAGGAAGAGTTGAGTGTGAATTGAGGGGATTTTGATCAATGATAGAGAATCATGATTAAGACCCATTCTCATTACAATGTATGATGTTTTATTGGATATATAGTCTATAGAAATCCACTAGGTGCATTAGAAACTGACATAGAAAACATTAAGAGAAGAAGACTATAACATGCCTATAGATGCTTAAAATCATCCCAAATGCTATATTAATTTACTTAATATTTCCTTTAACATTATAATTTATTATTTATTGATTAATTATATTTTTTATATTCTTCTACTTATTTAATTAAATAAGTTCACTTCCTGATCCATAGCCCTCTATATACACCTTTAAGGAACACTAATTCAACTCAAGGAATTCAAAAAATTATGGCACTCCATCAAGAAATTAGGATCAACTTAGAGGCTTCAACAAAGAACCCTAGCATTATACACCAATAAAGGCAACATTTTCATTCACACAATCTAATTTCTATAGATGAGTAAATTACTCATAACTTTCAATCCTAACATTTTCTTGAAAAACCATTTGGATAATTTGTTCCAAATTTTCCCTTCTAAAACATATCCAAATTTGAGACCAATATAATAAATAAATTACAAATTATGTGCTATGAACCAAGACCCATATTTTCTATCATAAATCAAAAGAATAACTAGTAATCTTGCCTAGGGCATTCCATATCTTTCTCAATACATAACCAAATTATTCCAAACTAATTTAAACTTGAACTTATATGAGTCTAGTCCCATAATCTATAATTCATTAGTTTATATAGTACATTAATCATTTTATAAGATTAAATCTTTTCCTATACCTTCAATGGAGATCCTTAAAAACCAATCTTCACTGAAATATCCATAACTTACACAAATCTAAATGAAAACAACTCAAACCAATTTTAAATGAAATATAGTTTCCATATCTTTCCAATTAATAAAAATATATTTCTTTATTAATCCAAATGTGATTGTACCAATCATTTCAATCTTACTATAGTCGGGTATCCTCAAACCTAAAAATAATAACTTTTGTCAAAACTTGCATAACTTCTTCATTTCTTAATGAAATAAACTAAAACCAAATCCAAAAAAAAATTATTCACTACTCTAACTAGATATATAGATTTTACATGGTTTCTAAGGTATACATGGCCGTGCAAGACCTAGAACCAACACTAAAATTGAAAAACTCAATCAAAATAACAACTCACAATTTCACAAAATTTGTTTCAAATGTATCTCTTCCTTTCCATTAATGCTTTGCTTCTACCATACTTCCATTTTAATAGTTTTTTGGTTAGTTATAACTTCCAAATTACCTTTTTAAACATATCCTTACATTCTTTTAGTAATTACGCAACTATGGCAATATTTATGCACTTTATGCATTTTTAACATTACAACTTTCGTATAAACTCAACATAAACCAAAATTATGACTCAAATGAATTTATATCTTTGACATTAAGTTTTTTAACCTCCATTTTTATTTTACTTTAGATGCATCTACACCACTTCCCTAATGTATTTATATTTAACTTAAATGCATTCCCTCTAATGTATTAAATTTATTTAATGCATAGTGCTCCATAAATCCCCTTTTAAATAAATATCAATTTATTTAATTCCCTCCACTTTATTAAATTATTTAATCATGTGATTAAATTAAAATCCTATTTAATTTAATCCTAATCTCATCGTAAAACCTAGTCTACACCCATCACTCTCATCCTTCTAAGCCAACCCATTCATTAATCTCGCTTAAGTAATCCTAAATACCTTTCTAAACACCTTTTAGTCCCTAATTATTTTATCACACATGTGTGAGTAACTCAAGATCTAAGAAAACCTTCCTTTTATTAATTTATTCAAAAGTCTCTTACACTCTTACACACTTTTCCCCTTTGCTTTCTTCAAGGTTGCTCACACATGTGTGAGCAAACCTTGAGCCATCTCTATCACCAGAAAGGCTTATGTTGACCTTTGTATTTCTTGTTTCCTTAGTCCATGTGTCTCCCTTGTGGCACCTATGTGGATGCCATATAAATGCCACTTCCCCGAGGCTTCTCTCAAGCCTATAAATAGAACTCTTGTCTCAAGCATTCTTCATCTCCCTAATTTGCATTGTTATCATGCTAGTGTAATTCTAGAGCTCTTTAGTAATTTTATGCATTTTTGCTAACATTTGCTAGTTGCTAGTTTCATTTTTTTGCATAGCTAACTTACTTTATTTTCTTGCATCCATATTCACCATCCTTGAATGCTTTGATCATGGTTGTATCCATAACCATTGTTTGAAGCATTCTCTACATGTCTAGTTAGATTCATACATCTTGCATGTCATTTCAAATCATTTTGGAAATTTAAATTGTTGTGTTTGGTAGAGCACATCCACATCCCTCACTATTGAGCATAGAAACAAGGCCTCTTATGGATGCCTTTGTTCAGATACTTTAAGATTGCATGAGGATTTTAATTATTTAGTTGCATAGTTTTAAAACTTGAATAGAATAGTTGTGTTTTGATCTTGTTTGAATCAATGTTATACATGTACAACTAAATTTTCTTATTTACGCGTGCTCCTAACAAGCTATTTTTTCTTGCATACATTTTGGCATGCCCAATGAGACCCACGTCCCTTTTTCCATTCTCTAATTTGATCAAAACTTAGAGCTTGCTATAAAAACCATGCACTGTCATCTTCATTAGGATGTAGTGTCATCTGTGCAAATGCTTCATTGTCTCCATAGATCACCCTATGATAGCATCAAAATCAGTTTAAACTACAAATCATTTATATTCTACCATCTCCATTTCTCTTTGACATCTTCACATTTTAAGTTATCATCTTAGTCGCTTTAGCTTATGTTGTATTTATTATGGGTGGTCAAAACAACTTGTCATGTTTGCAAAACTATTGTCTCCAATGTTTTTTGATTACATCGTCTACATTGTGGGCAACTAAATACCTATAGTATTTTAAAACTTTTCTTTGTAGTTTACTTATTAGTTTTTGTCTACATTATGGGCAAACTAAAATCCTATCATATTTCCAAACTGTCATCTCCAATATAAGAGTTTTGTTGTCTACTTTGTCAGCAGCCAAAAATTTGATATTTTTAGTAGATTGTCATCTATGATTATTTTGGCATCTTTAACTTTTGGCATCTATGATTTTGTTCTTTCATTTGCGACTGCAAGGTGTAAGTAAAAGGTATATCATACTGGTTTATGTTCTATCGTCTTTGATTCTATTATCTCTAATGTTTTTTCATCTTTGCTTGTTTTCTATTGTCGCTGATTATTTGCATATTGACTTATGTCTTGAAGAATATCTCACTAATTGCTTGACATATAGGGATTACGAATATGATTTTATTGTAGGAGACAAACCTTGGAAGATATTTTAGTGATTTAATCACTTGGAGGATTTTTAGTGATTTTAATTACTTGTAAGATTTAGATGACAAATGAACTTGTATGACTTAAGCACTTGTCCTTGGAATGTATGTTACAACTAATACCAAAATCCAACAAACTCTTGAATGCATTTAAGGTAACATTACACATATACTCTTGAATTCTTTAAAGTAATTTAAACATATTTCATTGGGATGGATGTTCAAACACAATCTTGAATGCCTTAAGTACTGAACAAGCTTTTCAATTGAGTGCATGTGTAGAGTAGCGAAATGCAATCTTGAGTACCTTAAGGAATTGACATGTTTTTCATTGGAATGAATGGTTGGATAGAAAATAAACTCTTAAATGTTTAAGGATCAAAGAAGAACATGATGGAATATTTTGATTTGGGTTTAAAACATGCTCATAAAATCTTGAATGTCTAAGGGACAAAGAATGTTGCTATGAAACATTTGGACTTGGTGTTTAAAATAAATACACTCAATCTTGAATGACTTAAGGGAATTTGTTCTACTTTCATTGATTTGCTTATGTTGATGATGATCAATTTACTTTTGTTGATGAGTCCTTACTTTTATTATGTTGATGATGCTATCAAGTTGGAAATAATAATACATGCTTAAACATGAATGTCTTCAAGAGTAGATAGAAAATTTAAAGCTTCATTTGGAAAAGAACAAGTGTCTTTTAAACCTCAAGGCCACTTACATACTCTCCCCTCATGCCTTTGGGTGATCTTGAGTGCACAAGAAATAAGTGGTCTTGTTTTTCATTTTTAGGAGGCCTACTTGGGGATTTCATCACCCCTTGGGACAACATCAACTCTAGTGTTTTGGTGAAGTATAAATATCAGGAGGTGAATTGAAAGACACCTTTCTTGAAAGTAAAGTCTTGTCACTCTTGGCTAAGCCCCAAAGAAGTTTATACCTTTGGGAAGTGAAGGTGGAGATTTGGGTTACTATCTCCTCCCAGCTATGTGGTATTATTTTCTTTTATCTATATATTTGGGTCTCGTGTACCTTGTGCATATCAAGGATGCCCTCTAGTTGATCCTTGTAGATCCTAGTTGACGCTTTATTAGGATTGTTGATGTGTTCAGTGTGCTTGTGTGTTTATACATCAAAAACCAATACCAAACATCAAACAATTCTAAAATGAGTAAAATGGAAAGCTAAACATTCAATAAGCAAAAAGGTTGTAAGTGGGTCCTCTTGACCTATGACTATTTTCACAAGTCCTTGTACTTGGTCTAGCATTTGAGATTCACTACATCTTGTTATTCACAATATTTTCTATAAATTTATTGTTCTTGGTCTTGTAATTGGGGTTATTTGTTCCTCCCATGTCTAAAAAAGTCAAACTTAAGAAGGTGAAACTATCCAAACCATTTGTCTACAAGGAAAGAAAAAGCCTAGCACACTATGATAAACAATTCTGATATTCTACCAAAGACATCAAGAAGAAAGAAGTTGAACAAGATTGTCATGGTAGAATCTTATGTAATACTAAACTCAAAATTGGTCTAATTACCTTGGAGTAAACCTAAGATTTTTGTTTCCAGTTAAAGAGAATTAAGCCACACACATAGTGACCGTATCACTCTCATTTTTTACATGAATCCATTTTCAAAGCTTCTAGTCTTCTATTTTGCAAAATTTCATCTAAAGAGCTTGATAATTTGAACCTTAAGAACATCTTAGTTACAAGAATTTAGAGATTACAACACTAGACCTTTATCTACAAGAAAACATTTATCATAGTTACACTCACTCATTTGTGATCACAAGTCCATCTCCAAGTATTGAATCATCTATTCAGTGTCCTATCTTTCCCAAAGATCACTTGTCCATCTTTGGTAGGAGAAAGATATTTTTATCCTATATCACACTTGGTTTGTTGAATCAACAAGGTCTTTTGTTCACATTTAGGTTATTTTCCCTTTTATCATATAAGGTTCAGTTTCTCTCTCATATCTTCTCCTTCCACAAATTTCCATCCATTGATTTGGTCACAATTGTATGGTACAAACATGATCTGTCAAACTCACATTTAACCCTATGTCTCATTTATTGGAATCACTAAGATAATAAGAGATGGAGAATAATTTTCCTCCTCGATCAACCTCATTGGGAAAAACACTTCCCCCTAGTATGAACTTGGGTATGCCTAGCTCAACACCCACATAAGAACTAGAGAATCCCTTTTGAAACACCACTATAGATAGTAACACACATTATGAGGATGAAGTATACCAAGATGAAGACCCCATTGAAAATAATAACATTCCTAGTGATGTTCAAACATTTCTTGCAGACTCGTAGAACTTAGAAATGTTGGAAAAATCTATTAGGGTGAACAAGACTGGGATCTTCCTAAACCTTGTCAAAGATGGTGTTAATGTCCTAATGAGTTTTGATGAGAGAACTTTGTTTAGAAAAATTACCAAAGATGGTTCTCCCATATTGCCAAATTCCATCATAGCACAAACATTTTGCAAGGGAAAAGAACCTATAGTTGAGACTAGTTCTATACCTAAATCAAATTCAACACAACCCACATTCCAATTAAGTGTGGAACACATTCAACAAATCATTAGCACTATGCCCAACACAACTACACGTGCTAGTATTCCATAGTTAACCTTGATAGGTCCAACTATAGGATGCTTAAACATTGGGCAAGTACACCTATACAAAAAATTGAAATCCCAACACAACTAATATACTCCTCCTATTTGCAAACGAAAACAAGTATGATTAAAACATCTATGCCAATCCCAAAAATTGTGTATCAATACATTGGCTAAGGTGATGCACTGCCACCTCCACCACCCTGTAATCTATTTAGGAGCTCATACAACTTTGGAGGTAGATACAACATCAGTTTCCAACCATCACAGATGCAACCAAACGAAGATATAGCCCAATAGTTACATGAACTTCGAAGTTTGGTCCACAACATGAACAAAAAAGAGGTGAAAGATTTCTCTTTTAAGGAAATTTTCCCTTTTCCATTTGACAAATCTATCAACATGATACCATTTCTATCAAACTTTGAGATTCCCAAATTTGACAAATACATGAGAGAAACATGTACTATCACACATCTCAAAAAGTTTCCTATCTTATGTCAAAAAGTTACCTACAATGAAGATTACCTTAAAAGGCTCTTCCCAAGAAGCTTTGGTGGCACTACACTTGAATGGCTAATGAACCTACCCAGAGGTTCCATCACATCCTTCGATGACTTGATAGATAAATTCATGGCACAATATTCATACAACATTGAACATCATGCCTCCTTAAGTGATTTGTGCAACATGAAACAATACACTGGTGAAACATTTGCTAATTTTCTACAATGGTGGTGGCATCTTGCCAATCACATGCCCTATAAAATTGAAGATTCCCACCTTGTAAACATATTTATCAAGAATTTTATTCTAGAGATATCTTTCAAAATGAAAATGGCTAGTACTGAAGACTTTTCCATGTTAGTCAAGAAAGGCAGGAACATTAAAAATGGACTCTTATACAAGGGTCTGATTAAACATTATAACTTGTCATCCTCAAAAAATGAAATAAAAAACAATAGCAAACTAAATTTTTGGTCAAAAAACAAAGGTGTTACCCACAATGGTGTCACCAATGTCAAAAGTGTACAAAACCTTCAAGGTGGCAACAATAACAACAACAACAACAACTATTGCAATGAAAACAACAAAAATTCAAACAATGAAATCAAAATTAGAATCAAAACAACCAACAATCTTGCAATCAATGAAAATTTTTCCTTGTAATAACAACAATAATAACTACTGTTATGATTATGATTGAAATAGAAAGTTCACTAGCTTTTGTGAACCCTTAGATGCCATATTCTAGAAGCTAGTGGATCACCATTTGATGTTTTTCCCTACACGAACCTTTGATGAAAATCTACCCAAATCCAAGTGATATAGGGAAAATGAATATTGCAAATACCACTACATCAAGGGACATGACACTAATAATTGTATCATGCTCAAAATCTTCAACCAAAATCTTGTCAATGATGGGGAAATTGAGGTTGAAGGAGGACCACCCTCTAAAAATGCCAAACTAAAGATGTTTCAAAATTCATTCCCTGACCAGAACAATGACAATAACAACAATCAAAACAATAAAACAAATAATGTCAACCAAGCTTCCATGTTTAATGTGCTTCATTATGAATATTATGCTAACCACATATTAGGATTTGACTCCTTGTATGGTAAAATAGAAATAAATGATATATGTGGTTTTGAATCCATTTGTGATTGCATTGAAGAATTAGACAATCATGTAAATACCATTTTCCTACAAGCAGTTGATTGTGGTGCAACCACTCAGTAGGGAAGAATTACTTTGCAATCTACCACTCCCAATCCCACTCATCAATTAGTTCCACATGCACCTACTACATTATCCACTTCATAAAGACCCTCTTCTTGCTATGATTTCCTATCTCAGTTAGGGAAGACTCCTGTGCAACTATCCATTCTCAAGCTTCTCACTACCTCACCTATCCATAAAGAAATTCTTGAGACTGCTCTTTTAGAGTCTCATGTCCTTTAAAACATTAATGCATCCCAATTCACTACCATGATTGGAAATCTTGCCACACAACAACACCTAGTCTTCAGAGAAAAAGATTTCCAAGGTCCTAATAACCACCATAATTATTTGCTCCACATTGAAATCCTTATATAGAAACACAAAATAAAAAGAGTCCTTATAGATAATGGTTCTAGTTTGAACCTTTGTACTTTGAAGATTATCCACTTCTTAGGGCTTCTAGAAGACCTCCTGGACATCAATAAAAGGATAACCATCAAAGCATAAAGAGAATTAAAAGGGGTTAGCATGCTACCACTTAAGTTTGGGCTGGCTATAATCAATATTGAATGTCATGTCCTAGATTTGGACTTACTATGTAACATCTTGCTCAGTTGACCCTAGATACATATACTAAAAGTGGTCTCATCTACTTATCATTAGTGCTTGAAATTTCCTCACCAGGGAAGAGAGGTCATAATTCCAAGAGATCATTTTCCTTTTTCTTTTTGTAAGAGATTGGAAGGTTCCCAACCAAATTTTTGTCAAGTTAGTGAGTTTACTAAGGTTATATCTAGATCTCTCACCATAACAGAAACACCTTCCAAAACAACTCTAGAGTCATCCAATATTGATTCTAGATCTCATAAAGGAAAGGAGAAGGTTGAAGATATCAAGTTCAATACCATAGTGAAGAAAACTACCTTTTTTGATCAAGGAATGGGAGAGTATAAGTTTGAGAATGCCTTGTGCATTGGACAACTACAACTCTCCCCTGATCCTTTGGAAAACCTTCCCAAATACCTCCTTCTACAAATAAGGATACTATGCATGTTAATAAGAAAACCTTTGAACATTGGGGTTCACTTAGTGATGAAAACATGGAGTCTAATAGCTTAGATTGGCTATATTTTGATGGAAAAGATGATCTTATGGAATTTCCTAAAGATAAGTATGTCAAAGCTCCTCCCATCATTGAAAACATGGGATATCATGGCATCAGCTTTAGACCTAAAGAAGATGGAATCAGAAAACTCCTTGAGGCTTCTACCTATCATAATGGATGAGGTTTGGCCTCCATTAAACCCAAGGTGTCCTTTGTTGACAACTATTGTATGGTTGAACCTGATTTTGAGACTAAAGAGGAGGAATTTTTCAAAATCCTCTTTCAAAACATTGAGGATGACCTAGATAACTATGTCTGATCTGGGTGATAAAAATTAGTGGAAATTGAAATGTCCTCAGTGCTCCAAGAAGAAAGATCATTAAAAAGTATTCAAAATTATGACTCCAATGCAACTTGAATGGGAAAAATCAAAGTCCAAATGACCAAGTTATGACCAGTCAAAGTTTGGTCAAACTGAGAATAATCATAAAAAGGTGAAAAAATAATCATATCAAAAGTGGTCAAAAATGGATTTCAAATTGCAAAACACATTGAGAGCTTTAAAATGATGTTCGTTTAGTCAAAAATGATGACTAGATGTATAAGTTATGGTAGTTTGAAGTTTAGACCAGATGTAGAAGTTATGGTAGCTTGATGTTTAGGCAAAAATATGAATTTTGATGATGTAATGATGATGTCACCATTGCAGTTAGCATGATGATGTGTCACATTGGGAATTAGGTGGAAAAAATAAGATGAGGAGATTTGAACTCCCCAACCTCCAAATCTAAACCATCCTCCTTAACCACCACACCACACATGCCATTTACTATTTTATGGAGGGAATTTGATTTTAAGTAAAAAAGCTATAAAATAAAAAATGCAGGCCAGAAAGGGTGGAACCTTTGACCACCAGCCTCCCAAAATACAATTAACCACTATGCTATTTAAAGAATTTAACAAATATGTGGATTATATTTTATTTAAAATATCGTCTATTCTACCTATCCTTAGTTAATAAGGATATGGATTAAAAAAAAACCAGCAAAATTGCATGGTGAAAAATTATTTGTAATTTGTAAAAGGGATATGGATGGGATTAGGTGCTTTTAAATAGTGATTTTATAGTTTTTGGGTTTTTAGCCTAATTATGGCTAATTTCATGTATAGAAAGAGTCATTAGTCCTTTGAAAAAGCATCTAGGTGATGAGAAGGAGATTATGAAATTGAAGGCTTGTTGATTATTCTTGCACATTGGAGAGTAATGTTGTCATTGTGGTTGAAGGGAAAATTTTATAAACACTTGTAATTGATTTTGGAGCTTATCAAATTGCTCCCTCTATTGGAGCAGTACCTAGAGATGTAGTTCGACCCATAGACAAACTCTGTTACCAATTGTGTTTTGTCTTCTACCTCTCTACTCTCTTTATCTCAGTCATTACCTTATTATGCTTTGTTCATTTAAGAATTTAAGTTATTTAATTCACTAATTAATGCTTTGAATTAACTTTATGGAATTATGGTAAGCATTCCTCTATAATAGTCCTAGATCCTAATCAAATCAAGTTTGGTTTTAGAGCCCTTGTGTGACTAGTATTGCAGATTTGAATGCTAATAATATCTAGGATCAATAAAGGAAAAGGAAAGATCAAGGAATAAAATCCTAAGATTGGATAATGAAGTACTAAATAATCACCACAAATGGAAGATGAAGGCGATGGAAAAAAATTTCAAGATAAGAGTATCCAGAAGACTCTTTAGAATTTGTAGGCAATGTTAGAAGTTTTAGTATAGGAAAGAGAAGAAAAGATGCAAAGACATCAGCTCAGAAGGGCAAAAGGAAAAAGAAAGGAGGTGATCGTGATCCTCCAAACACACCTCTCTCTTCTCCTTCTTCTCCCTCTTCTCCTTCTTCCCCCTCTTCTCCTTCTTCTACCCATTGTGAGTCTTCTAAAAAAATTAAGGGTGGACATAAGCCTCAAATCATGTTGGATGTAAAGTTTGAGTTGCCAGAGTATTGTAGGGAGTTGAATGCTGAGAAATTAGATGGTTGGATTCAACAAGTAGAAGTCTACCATAGAATTCAAAACCATGTAGATGATGTTGATAGAATTCAATTAGTCAATCTTTGGTTAGGTGGTGTAGCTCTAACTAGGTGGGAGAGTAGGACCTAGGATGAAACTTCATAGCATGGTAAGTTCAAATTGTCTTGCTTAGAATTTTTTAGTGCTTTAAAGAAGCAATTCTACCCCATAGGCCAAATGCAGTAGTTAATGATGAACTGGCAACATTTTAGGCAAGGGAAAGGTCAATCTATCTAGGAGTATACCCATGAATTTCAAAAAATGGCTACCTCATTAAATGTTCCATTGTATACCTAGGATACTTTACTCAAGTACATAGTGTATATGTGAAATGCAAGCCTTAGATGCTCACACACACTTCAACATGGTCGTTATCTAGAAGATCATTCCATAATGAATATGAGATCATTCATCTAAGTAATCAAATAGTTCAACTTTTTTCCTTCTAACTAAAAGGATTTTTCCTTTGCTCTCAGAATGAGAAGTGGGAAACTAGACATCTAGAATGAAGGATTTTAAGCTATATGAGATATGCAAGATTAATCTAAATGTATGAAATATTGTTCTAAAATAAGAAGAAACAAGTAATATAAATGGATGCATTATTAAACTATTTGAGACTGATATGCAAGACTATTAAGCTAAGGATGCAAGAGAAACTAAGTAGATATTCCAACATAAGTTTGATGCAAATTCAATTCAACCTCCATGATGAGGAATAAAAGGTTTCTTAAATAGAACCCCAGAGTCAATCAACAGTTGAGATTCATTAGTATGGAAGATCAAGATTGAAGATGAGGCTTAGTCATAATGGAAAATTCCTTATGAAAATGATATTAACTAATTTCTTTTGAGTGGAAAAAGGAGTTAAGTAATTTAATTTTGAGTTGAAACAGGAGTTAACTAATTTAATTCCTTTTTGATTTTACTCCACATAGAGTTTCCATTTCTAAATTAAAGAGAATATTTGGAGAGAATATTTAATTTTATAAAATAGAATATGACCTCATAAATAGATAAACTTTAATTAATTGAGTAAATAAATTCAATAATTAAAAAGAGGAGATATCTTATTAAATCAAATATATTTAATTCATTTGTTCATTAGCTAAAGAGGTTAATTTAATTTAATTAAAGTATGAACAATTATAATTAAATTAAATTAAATCAATAGGTTTATTATAGCTAATTTGAGTCAATATTTAACAATTAAATAAATAGTGTGACTAATGCAGATTAGGGTTTTCTGCATTTGACAACTAGGTCAAGTAGTGATTATCATAATAAGAATTACCTAGTAAAATAGGACTTAAGTATGATTAAATAAACCAAAATTGGTTAATCATGGCAATGTGCCAATTTTTTGGTATTAGATTTTGCCTCTCTTAGAATGAATGTGCAAGTAGCATATTTGATTCAAAGAAATCAGAAGTATAAAGCATACATTAAGAAATGAGATTGGTTCTAAGATTGATGACATAGAGACCAATTGATAAGCTTTTAAAGGTTATCTCTAGAATGAAGCTTAACCTTAGGGGATCCAAATAGAACACTTAGATACCAAAGTTGATAAAAGTTTAAAGGTTATCTCTAGAATGAAGCTTAACCTTAAGGAATCCAGATAGAACACCTAGATACCAAGATTGATAGTGCAAAGATTGTCAAACTTCATAGAATTGTTCCCAAAATGAGATTAATTCTCAAGAGTCAGGTTTAGACTACCCTAATACCTATCCATTAGAAGATGACAAGATTAATCAAGTTTCATAGAATTATCCCTAGAATAAGGCCTTATCTGTAGGAGTTAGGGTTTAGAGTTTCCTAATACCTGTCCATTGAATAGTGATTGAAAGAAAGAGTTTAGAATCTTCCCCAGAATGAGGCTTAATTCACAGTAAGAGTTAGGATTATCTCCAGAAAAAACCTTAATCCTTAGCAAGAATTTGGAATTATCTCCAGAATGGTGGTTAACCCCCTAGAGTTTAGAAAGAAAACCTGAATACTGGTCCATGAAAGATAAAAAGATCCCATCATGAGTCATAGAATCATCCCCAAAATGAGGCTTGATCATTAGGAGTTAGGGTTTAGGTCATCCCAATACCTATCCATCGAACTCAAGTAAGGACTGCTATAAGATTGATCAGCTAATCAAATAGATAAGATAGATGACAAATGATTCAAGATAGAGGGGAGAAGATACCCTGAGTGATGAGATGCCCCAAGTAATGAGGACATAAGATTCATATTGAGTTGAAATTTGGATTCAATGATGTAATCAGCTTGCCCCTCTGGAATGAAATCAAAAGATGACACACCAAAAATATGATGTAGAGCAATATATTAAGAGATACAGAAGAAATAAGAGATTTGAAAGAATAGAGAAGAAAATTTGATTTGAAAAGATTTTTAGATTCACAAAGTATTAGAAAATTAGACTACACAAGCATTCAATTGTGACAGTCCCAAAATTTTTAAATGCATTCTTGTGTTGCTTAAGTGTGTTAGATCTTGAATTTGATCCTAAAAATGGTTTCAGAGTGGTCAAATTAGCCAGGGGGTGATTTTCACACCAATTGGAGCACTTTGAAAAATTAGGTCAAAACCTACATAAGGGCCCAAATGGTCATTTTCAAATCATTTGCACTTTTTTCTTTTGTGGAGAAGAGAGCTCTAAGGCAAAAATGGTGGTCCCCTTGTCTACACATTGATTCAAGCACTCCCAATGACACAACTAGCTAATAGACTATGGGCATCTAGTGAGTAGTCAATAACCTTGCTTCATCTTTAATTTTTCATTCTTTTCAAGGTAGATTAGGTCATTTGTAAGCATTTTTTAATTGTTTTCTTGTCGGTTCTCATGTGAGGATGTCTCTCCTTGCATTAAGCCAATCAGGGTTTGCATGAAGAAGTACCATCTTGGTATTTCATCATGTGGCTTTGTGGGGTTTCTCATGTGGTGAATACCCGTTTGTCACATGAAAAACCCTAATTTTGGTTTATTTTTCACTTATTAGTTGATCATTACTCACATGAAAAAGTGTAACCTTATGTGAAGATGTGCAATCTTGCGCAAAATTTTGGTGTTAATAGCAAGTTTTTGCTTGTGAAATTTGATTTTTTGTTGAAATTTTGCACTTTCTTTCATCATGTTTGTTTAGAAAAGACTGATCATTTGCCTTGTGTTCATGTGTCCAGGTTACATTTCTTGATGTCAAATTTTGATCTCATTACCTATCATATGGAGCTTTGTTGCAGAGACTTGATGACACTGATTTGGCTCAGATTGATAGATTGGGTTTATCATATCTTTTCCAAATTCCACCAATGTTGGTGAATCATGGCTTGCTAACTGCACTGGTGAAGCATTTCCATTTGAAGACAAACACCTTTCATCTTCCACAAAGGGAGATGACTATATGTGAAATATGGGCCTTAGATACTCACACACACTTCAACACAATCATTATGTGGAAGATCATCTAGGAATTAATATGAGATCATTCATTTGAGTAATCCAACAATTTGACCTATTGCCTTCTAACTAGAAGGATTTTTCCTTTGCTCTCAAAACAAGAAGTGGGCAACCAGACCTCTAGAATGAAGGATTTTAAACTATACTAGATATGTACGATTATTCTAAGAATAAGAAAGAACAATTAATCTAAATGGATGCATTATTAAACTATATGAGATTGATATGCAAGACTATTAAGCTAAGGATGCAAGAGCAAATAAGTAGATATTCTAGCATAAGTTCGATGCAAATTTAATTCAAACTCCATAATGAGAAATTGAAGGCTTCTTAAATAGAACCCCAGAGTTAATCAATGGTTGAGATTCATCAAAATGGATGATCAAGATTGAAGATGAGTCTTAGTCATAATGGAAAATTCCTTATGAAAAGGAAGTTAACTAATTGCTTTTGAGTGGAAAAAGGAGTTAACTGAATTAATTCCTTTTCTGATTTTAGTCCACCTAGAGTTTCCATCTCTAAAATAAAGAGAAGATTTGAAGAGAATATTTAATTTAATAAAATAGAATATGACCTCATAAATAGATAAACTTTAATTAATTGAATAATTAAATTCAATAATTAAAAAGAGGAGATATCTTATTAAATCAAATATACTTAATTCCTTTATGCATTTGCTAATGAGGTGAATTTAATTTAATTAAAGTATGAACACTTATAATTTAATTAAATTAAATCAATAGATTTATTATACCTAATTTGAGTCGATACTTAGGAATTAAATAAATAGTGTGATTAATGCATATTAGGGTTTTTTGCATTTGACTCCTAGGTCAAGTAGCAATTATTAGAATTAGAATTGCCTAGTAAAATAAGACTTAAGAACAATTAAATAAACCAGAATTGGTTAATCATGGTAATGTGCCAATTTTTGGGGTATTACACATAGGGGGTCTTCATTCTTACCTTAGACATTCTATTTTGGTTTTGAATCCATTTAATTTGGATGACGTATGTGTACAGGCTACACATTTAGAGTCAAGGGGTAAGGGTACTTTCATTGATAAGGTTGATAAGAAGCCACCTAAGTTTGAAGGTAAATCCAAAGACAAAGGAAAGGGAAAAAAGATAGCTAAAGTGAAGAAAGAGGGTGAGAGGGTGAACAACCCACATTCTCACATTGTAAGAAAGAAGGGCATGATGATTCTAAGTGTTCGAAGTTGCACCCTGAAAAGAGGCCAAAGAGATATGGTGGAAATAAAGGAAAATAAAAGACTACTACTGTAATTCAATAACATCTTGGATCTAACTTTAGATATGAGACAAATATTGTTGCTTCCAAAATCCAAGAAAAAGGAAAAGGTATATCTTTTTCTCTCACTATGATTTCTTCAAATATAAGTGCAAGTAAAAATAAAGAATCTTCCCCTAAGAATGATAAGCAAAGGAATGAATTATTTCATGTTCAGGTTGTTATCATACATACTAAGGTTGATACTTTTTTTGATATGGGTTCTCAAGTTAATTTGATATCTAAAGAAGTTGTTAAAAAGCTTAACTTGAGTACATTACCTTATCCAAAAACATATCCTCTTGGATGGGTCTAAATTATACATAGTTACAAGTAATTAATCAATATAAATTAAGATTTTTTATCACTGCAAACTTTGTAGATGAGGTAGAAGTTGATGTAGTCCCTTTAGATATTTGTGGTCTTGTGCTTGGGAGTCCATACCTATATGATTGACAAGCTATATTTTATAGGGGGAGAACAAGTATCATATTTTTAAAGATAAGGTTGAATACATTGCATGGGAACATAAGATAAAGAGTAATCTTGCACTAGTTGATGTTGGTTAGATGAAGAGGTTAGTCAATTCCAGTAAGAACTTTGTTTTAATGCTTGTAAAAGCCAAAGAAGATGAAACATTTGAGGCATTCAAGGGATGTGATCCTAAACAAAAGTTTGAAATAGTCAATATTATTTCTACTTATGATGACTTGTTTTAGGAATCGAAAGGATTACCTCCTAAGAGAGAGATTCCAAATGAAATTCAATTACAATAGGATGTGGCACTTCCTAATATTGGCATGTATCATTTATCAATTTTTCAAAATGAAGAAATTAAAAAGTAGATTCAAGAGCTAGTTGAGAAAGGAGTTATTCATCCAAGTACTTATGCGTGTGGTTCTCCTATTGTGTTGGTTCCAAACAAAGATGGGACTTGGAGAATGTGCATCAACTATAGGGCTCTGAACAACATAATGGTAAAGAACAGGTATCCTCTTCCTAGAATAGATGATTTACTTGATCAATTGAAACATGCAATTAATTTCACTAAGTTAGACTTGCATAGTGGATATCATCAAATTTGAATTGCAAATAATGATATTTGGAAAACTGCTTTTAAGGAAAAATAGGGACTATTTGAGTGGTCGGTCATGCCCTTTGGGCTTTGTAATGCACCAGCTACATTTATGAGAGTCACAAATGATGTCTTTTGTCCCTTTATTAATGATTTTGTCATAGTCTATTTAGATGATATCCTTGTATTCAGCAAGTCTTGGGATGATCATGTAATTCATGTAAAAAAGTCTTCGATGTATTGAGAACAGAAAAACTTTATGTAAAGGTGTCTAAATGAAAATTTTCTAAGACATCATTAGTGCACTTTGGCTATGTCATAGGGGATGGTCAATTGAGAGTAGACCTTGTGAAGGTAAAATGCATTGTAAAATGGCCTAAGCCAAGTACAGTTATAGAAGTCAAGAGTTGCTTAGGTGTAGTTCAATATTGGAGGAAGTTCATTGCAAACTTCTCTTGCATTGCATCACCATTGCATGTATTAACCAATATGAAGGAAACTTTTTAGTGGGGAGGTCCACAACATAAGGCTTTTGACACTTTGAAGGAAAATTTGAGTACTCGACCAGTTCTAGCTCTACCTAGTTTAGATCAACTATTCAAAATCAAGATAGATGTGAGTGGGTTTTCCATGAGAGTTGTATTAATGCAAGGAGGTAAACTAGTCTGCTACCACTCTAAAAAAATTTTAGGAGTAGTAAGTTACTATCTCACTTATGGTAAGAAACTTTATTCTTTAGATTAGAGTGTTAAGAAATGAAAACACTACATAATGGGGAAATAAACTATAATCCACACTAATCACCAGCCACTGTAATATTTGCACTCACAATATAAGTTGCAACAAAGTGGGCACTTTAGGTGGATGGGTTTTCTACAATAGTTTAATTTGGTAATTAATTATAAGAAGGGTGTCCATAAAAAAGTATCACGTATGCTCTCTAGGCCTCCTATTATGAATGCTTTGATAATCATTTAGAATAGTTCTATGGCTCATGAAAGTTTTCAGGAACAATATGCTAATGATGAGAACTTTAAGGATATCTATATAGCTTTAGTCTAGAGTAAACATGTAGAAGAGAAAGATTACTATGTAAAGGATTATTTTTTGTACCACTTGGGAAAACTATGCATCCCTAAATATGAATAGAAACATGTAATTCAGGAAGCACATACCTCTTTGATTGTAGGACATTTCAAGGTAAGTAAGACATTGGATCAATTGCAAAAACATTGTTATTGGCCTTGTATGCAAGAAACTCTTACTAAGTATATAAAAGGATGTGTAATGTGTGCAACTAGAAAACCAAGTAATAGGAAATTGGGTTTGTACACACCTTAACTTGTACCATCTCATCCATGGGAAAGTGTTTCTATAGAATCTTTGGGGGGTTTACCTATGTCTAGGAAGGGTCATGATTATTTTTATGTAATAGTTGATTGGTTTAGCAAAATGTGTATTTTAATGCCTTTGTAAAGAGCATGTCATTGTTGAACTAACAGCTCATTTGTACTTTTAATTTGTATGGGTTCATTTTGGGTTACCTAAATCTATTGTATTGGATTGAGATTCTCAATTCTTGGGGGAATTTTGGTCATCCTTGTGGGGACTCATGGATACCAAGCTCAAAAAGAGTACAACCTTCCATCCATAGACCAATAGATAGATAGAGGCAATGAACAGGATAGATGTTCATTTGCTCAGAGGTTATTGCAATAAGCATCCTAAGTTGTGGGATGAAAGTCTTCACTATGTGAAACATGCTCACAACCATGTTGCACACTTTTCTACAAAGAGCTCTCCTTTTGAGAACTTCTTTGGTTACTTGCCTAAGACACCAATGGATTATTTTTTGAAGGATAGTGTTGTAGATGGATGCCATGATGTAGAAAATACTTTAAATTTCATCTAGAAGGTCCAAGCAATCCACCAGGCAATAGAAGCACAATTGAAGTAGAGCCAAGAAAAATACAAGCCTCATCATGATAGGCATCACACTAATCACCATTTTTAAGTTGGTGATAGAGTTTTTTTATATATCAACAAGAAAAAATTCAAGGTGAAGGAAGCAAGCTCAACCCTATCTAATATGGTCCTTTTGAGATCTTAGAAAAGATCGGTACAAATGCCTTCTGCCTTAGTCTTCCTCAATACATGAAAATTTAATTAGTTGTCAATGTTGATAATCTGAAGTTGTATGAACTTCCAATGATCTTGGATGAAGACACAAACATTTAGGTTCCATCCATTGATGATCATTCACAAGAGTATTGTTGACCAATCATTTTGCATGATGCTTAACAACAAGAATCTTTTCAAACAACTCTCTTGAAAAGTCAATTTTGTGAATCAACTCCAAGGTTCCAAGTGATCTTGTGACCTACTAGAATCCCCTCAGTTAATGATAAATGTTTTTTTTCATGAGGAGGCCTCTACTGGTTCATTTTGATTTTTGATGAGATGTAGAATCTACACACTACTTCAAAATAAACACACAAAAAAACTATATTTTTTTTTGTATTTTTTATATTTTCCAATTAATGCAATCTAAAAATGCAAGTAATATGAATTCCTAATCTAACAAGGGGTTAGTAAAGAAAATAACAAAAATTTAAAGTAAATAACATGAAAATAAAATCCTAATGGACATAAGCTATAGAAAGCAACACATCTATGAGTTAAGCTTTCAAAGAAATCAGTGGGTAACCAATAAAAATAGGAGCAGTGCTTTCTCAATTCCACTGATGCAATTGTCAATGGGAAACTTTAATAATTATATGATATTTCACTCTTCATCAAATCACAAGGCCATGGAAAGTGTGCTCATGTGAGACAAAGAGTTATGGAGGTGCACAACTAGAAACAAAGCAATAAACTTTTGGCTCAATCACCATTCCATGAACATAAATTCACAAAACAATGACACATTTAGGCAAGAATCACTACACTCCAAATATGAGCACCAAAAGCATAATATTATTGAAAAATAAAGATGGTCCCAATTACATATTATAATAGAGTATTTATAAGAAATTGTCTCCTCAATTTGCATTGAGAGAGAGAGATATCTTCATACAATAATATGCTTTTAAATTAATAAAACAAACTAATTATACACAAACTAAGAATCTAACTGGTGCTTAGTAGGACTCCATCCATTTTATATTCATTAGTTGGATGCATGATCCTTTTCATGTCATAGGACAAAGAAGAAGGCCCCCAATTAGAGTAGAAGTGTCTAGAAGTGTCAAAAATAGAAGTTGATCCTTCACTGGGCATCTATCAGAGTTAAACTATTGTCAGAATGTGTTTTTGATGCATGGAAAGCTCTATTTTTGGAACAAGTAGTTAACTATTGGTGAACCTCTAGAAAATAACACTAGCTCACCTATGTACCTACATACATGCACACCTCGAAAGGTCCAAAATCTCAAAATTTTATTGAGTGTCAAAACTAAAATTCTAGCTTCTAGGTTTTGTTATCCTTCATACCAAAGCTATGTTTGGATGTTTGCCCTTGAATTTCTTAATAATCTTAGTAATATTATATGCATCCTGTAGGTCTAAAGAATCATATTTATGTTTGACCTTTTCTCTATAGTTGTCTACTTCAATTTGGGTATCAACAAAATCCCTGAGTTTTGTATCTAACTCTAGCATGGCTTCTTCTATTTTGAAGGCATGTCGAATGTCATCATCATTAGAAGCTTCTTCAAAAATCTTCCAAAACTTCTCTACCACTATCTCTATGGAAATTAATTTCTCTTGCTCTTCATCCTAAAAAATGTCCAAACACACATCACTATAATGTTTCTGTGCCTCCAAAATTTTCTCTCAGGCTTGGTCCTTGTGCCGATGGATCTCCATGTGTAATGTTTCCATTAGTTTATTACTATTTACTATTTTCTCAATCTAATCATCAATTAAATTTAATTCTTTTGTTGAATATACACCTATCAAAATCCTATACCTTTTCCTTTTATGCCTTGCAAAACCTATAAATCTTTACTCCATGCCTGCACTTCATCCATTATGCTGAAATCTTGCTTCAAAATTGATACCATCTTGTTTACATTTTCCTTCATAGCATGTAGTAACTTAAGATTCCCTCAGATGATTAAGACACCTTTTTCCTCAAAACTTTCATGCCATTACTGACAAGCTTTGAAAAATGGATCTAGATGTACACCTCCCCCTTCTCTGTCTATAGCATTTAGAGTCTCCTTGGGGTGATCAGGATCTAGGGGACCAACAACTTTGGCTAAATATCCTAGTAGGATTTCATTTTTCTTATGAAGTGTTCTAAGTTTGGCCCCTTCTTCCTCTAATCTTTTAAAGACTTCCTTTATTCCCATTGTAACTATCAATCTGGCAGTGTCCAATGTAGGCTTCTTGAGCATGACCTCTCTGTTCTGATAGTCTTGTGGGCCTAAGTCTTCTACATCTATATCCTAAGGAGGGATAGCCACTTGGAAAAATAAAAATTGGTTTTGAATACTATTGATGAAAGACAAAGCTCTTGCTTCCTCTGATGGGGACTTAAGTTTTTTTAGAACCTTAGCCAACTTGATCATATCCTCTTCATCGGCACAAAATTGTGGCTTCTTATTTCTCATCATTTCCTTCCTCAACCACCTTGGAACTCTTTCTACTGAAGGCCTACCTCTTGAGGATGAAGGAGTGTATTTAGCTACTACTTTCCTCTTGTCACTCCTCTCTAGGGTTCTTTCTTTCTATGATGGCTCCCCCTTAGTGGTCTCTATTTCTATGGAGCCTATAGTTTGAACCTTAGTGTCTTGTGAGGCTTGCTAAGGATATTTAACCATTTGTCCCTCTTTAAACACTTCATTAGTTTCCATTTGTTGTTGTTCCTCCTCTTGTGAAGGCTCCTTTTAAACTTATTATTCTTCAGAACTTGGAGGTAGAGGAGTAACAAAGCCTTTATCCACTACTGCAACTTGTACTAGGGATGAAGGAGTAAGATCAAGACCTTATGATTCTGGCAACATTTATGTCCAGTCCTCCTATTGGGGCTCACTTGTTAGGGTATCCCTAATCTTATCCCCAACCAACTCCATTCCTACAAGCATGAAGTCAAAATCTAATATTTTGAATACATCATCACCTCCTACATCCTACTCATCTACCCATTGTTATGCTTCATCCTTCAAAGTGGTTATTTCCAAAGGTTCTTTTGGAGCTGATGGTGGTTTCATGGTGGAGCTTCTCCTCCTTTCTTGTTTTGTGGCTCTTTCTAGCTATGTTATTCTTTGTAAGGGAATACCTTCCTCTTCTTCTTCTTCTCCCTCAGGAATAGGTTCCAGGATAGATGGGAAAGGAACCATCCTTCTAATCACCCTTTGCTTTTTCTTCATGGGGGTCTTTATCTTTTTCTACTTCTTAGAGAGAGAAGGGGATGCTTGTTCGGCCTATGAAAGAGGTGAGACTTCTTGGATTTCACACTCTGTTTGGTTGGGTGCATCCGGTGGCAATAGTGGGTCTTCCTATTGTGCCCCAGTATCCTCCAGCCCTTGCACACTTTCTTGTTGCTATGGAGGTGCCAAAAATTCACTCTCCTTAGTTTAGCTCTTTAAGGATAACTCCTCTTTCTTTTTTCCTTTCCTTTTTTCTCCAGAGGGTGATAGTATCCAACTAGTATGTCTAATTGGTATACCATTTCAGGCCTAGCAGGAAACTAAACTACAAAGGTAGGGATAGTGACCTTCTTCCCTCTACCTTTGGCTGGGTGGGCCTATATGTGAAAGACCACTGTCTTAGGTATTGGATCAAGTTTGAAGGGTTTCCTAATCTAATCCTACATCATCTTGACAACATGCCTCACCCAATGATTAATATCATCATTCTCTTCCCTGTCAACTTCTACATTCATAATGGGTTGTTCCCTAATTTTATCCTTGTTGAACAAAGGGTCGAGCAGCTCCCCAAAATCTTACTGCAGTATCTTTAATGGAATCTTTATATTCAAAGCCTTTTCTACTAAATAAAAAGTCATCCTCCAATAATCCCTAATATGGACATCGTAGTCATTTTTTGCATTCATCCAATGATCCTTAATTGCTTCTTCATGCTAGAACTCCCTACCTGTCAAACTTTGGACCTTCCCAATATTATCAAAATTGGGCCTTGGGGAATTGTACTATTCTAGTGGATATTGATCCCATTCCCATTCAAATGAAGGAATATCCTACTTCCTTTTAACTTGACATGGTCCTAAGACCAAGGGCCATGTCCAACATTGTCTGTGCTATTTCTTGACTCTGTCATATGCAAAATCAATCTTTCATGCAATCTCCAAAAGAACAAGCTTATCACTAGAATATGATTTTGGGAGCTTCATTGGATTGATAGTGGCACTAGCTACCCTCAGATACGTGAATGTTCTGAATTAAATCTAATAGGCACCAAGCACTATTACCTACACCACTACCTCATCTGATAACCTCTTTTCATAATCTCCTTCAATGGATTTGATTACAATGAAAATGAAGGAATTGTTGACAATATATACCTTGCTCTATCCTAAGAGCTTCTTCTTCACCAATTGTGGATAAACAATATGCTACCAAGCATTGGGATCCTAGATGTTGCCTCTCTTGTATAGCCCTGGGTAATCTATTACTCTTGCAACTAATAAATATACCAAGTAGGACATCATGTAGAACTTGTTTTTGTCTTTTACTACCTCCAATTGTTTACACAATTTTTTTCTCAGCATGGTGGCCCAGTCGAGTGGCATCTTTGCCATCTTGATAGTCTTGATAAAGTTTATCATAAAAACATTCAAGTGTCCAGCCACTGGTAGACCCATTACTCTACTCAAAAGAATGATAGATTATCCAATATCCTCTTTCATGTACCACCTTGTCATATCCACCTTTCCAGTGACCTTCCCTAGAGGAGTCTTCTCAATAAGATAAGAGGACTAGATAATCTCAGTAGCCTCTTTTAGGTGTTCTCTATACCACCTCTCTACTACTTCATAGGTTAATCTAATGAATTGATCTAC
This sequence comes from Cupressus sempervirens, assembly GCA_028749045.1. Taxonomy (NCBI): domain Eukaryota; kingdom Viridiplantae; phylum Streptophyta; class Pinopsida; order Cupressales; family Cupressaceae; genus Cupressus; species Cupressus sempervirens. Next base: position 853,587,912 of record CM053785.1, read on the forward strand.
CCTTGGAAGATGGAATGCCCTTTCAATGTTATTGGGTCAGAGATCAAGGACAACTTCTCCTGTCACACTCTTCACCACCCCTTCCTCAGGGATAAAGTATTTTGCAAGTGTCATTATGATCTTTGAGTATTGTACTAATGTTAGGTGTTAAGTTGCATTCACCAACCCTAATTGGATTAAAGTGAAAACCATAGTAGATCTCTTAGTTGGTTTATTGCAAATCCTTAGGAACTCCCCTAAATCGGTGTGTCCCAAACTTATATGCTTAATCTTAGAAGTCATCTTGTAATCTTGATTTTGATGACATGCCTTGGGACTTGAACTAAATAGGTTTTGGTGCCATTTTATTGCCTGATGAAGATGCCATTATATCTACATGACACAAAAAGTTAAAAAAATCCATTAGTTCAAAATGAAAAGATTAGCCCTATCCTGAACAAACCCTAAAGAATTAAACACAAGAAAAAGTATGTAAACAACCCCCTTTTTACCCCTTTTTTTCTTTTTCTTTTTCTTTTTGTTTTAAAACAAATTTCAAATGTAAGGTGTGCACCAGCACACCTCATTAGGTGCACTAGTGCGCATCTCTATTATATACATTTTAGGGTGCATAAATGTGCACCCATTCTTCATGGGGAATAAAGGTTTTTTATGTTATTTCTTTTTAAAGTTTTGAATTTTGGGTGTGCACTAGTGCACCCAAATAGGTGTGCAAGTGCACATTGAGTTGGAAATCTTATGTTTCTTTTTAAGTGTGTATTTAAGTTTTGAGGACTGGTGCACACTAGCACACCAAGTTAGGTGTGTGAGTGCGCACTACCTTTGGTGACTATTTATCAAAGGTGAGTGGGGAAGAAGATGCACCAAAGCTAGTGTGGAGATGCAATGTTAGGAGAAAATGTTAGGGTCAAATTTAGTGCACCTAGTTGGGTGTGAAAATGCAAAGGGTTAGCTGCAAAGATTCAAAGAAGATAATGAGGAAAAGGGAGAGTGGGGGGACTTTTATAGGCTCCCTCACTTTGGATATTTTGAGAGTCCATAGGTGTAGGTTGCACAGCTGCGCACCTTAGGAGGTGCCACTCTAAACTATACCAAAAGGGAGTTTGGCTCCTAAATGCACCTAATTAGGTGTGTTGATGTGCTCATCTTTCTTTAAAAAAAACAAAAGAAACTTCCTTGCATATGATATCAAGTCTTTTGGTCTATGAACTACTTAGTCAAAATCCTAATGCAAACTAGGGGAAGAAGAAACATAAAAGGATGGCTTAAATCCTAGACTAAGAGCCCAAAAGTGAAGAATAAAGAAATAGGGGGTTCACATTTCCACATGGAAATGGGGTGTGTGTTGTGGAACCACAACAAGTACAAGTCATAGTTGCCAAAAGATGTTATCCTGGACAAGAATGTCAAGACTTCATGAAGAGGACTAGTTGAATATGTTGGAGTGTGATTGAAGGGGATGCATTCAAGAAAGAAAAGATGGATGGAGATTGGTAAAGTGAGGGAGCTATACCCTCACCTACTTTCTGAGTAATAAAAAATTTGGAGGTTTAAAAGTGCTTTAGTGGGGAGGTTTGATCTAGGAGATAAAAATCGGTAGAAATTAAAATGTCCCTAATGCTCCAAGAAGCAATATCATTAAAAAGTATTCAAAATTATGACTCCAACACAACTTGAATGGGAAAAATCAGAGTCTAGATGAGAAAGTTATGAACAATCAAAGTTTGGTCAAACTAGAAATAAAGGCCATAAAAAGGTAAAAATTAATCATCTCAAAAGTGGTGAAAAATGGATTTCAAATTGAAGAACTCATCGAAAGATTTCCAGTGATGTTTGTTTTGTCAAAAATGGAGACCAGATGTAGAAGATATGGTAGTTTGAAGTTCTAGAAAAAATATGGGTTTTGATGATGACATCACCATTACAGTCAGCATAATGATGTGGCACATTAGGAACAGAGTGGCAAAAATAAGTTGAGGAGATTTGAACTCCCCAACCTTGAAATCTAAACCATGAAATGGAGAATGTAGGCTAGTAGGGGTGGAACCTTTGACCACTAACCTCCAAAATACAATATAACCATTGTGTTATTTAAAGAATTTAACAAATATGCAAATTATATTTTATTTATACTATCACCTATTCTACCTATCCTTAGTTAGAAAGGATATGGGTTTTTAAAAAGCCCACATTTGCATGATAGAAAATTATTTGTAATTTATAAAAGGGATATAGAGAGGATTAGGTGTTTTAAATAGTGATTTTATAGTTTTGGGGGTTTTAGCCTAATTATGGCTAATTTCATGTATAAAAAGAGGCATTAGTCCTTTGAAAAAGCATCCAAGTGATGAGAAGGATATTATGAACTTGAAGGCTTATTGATTATTCCTACACATTGGAGAGTAATGTTGCCATTGTACTTGAAGACAAAATCTTGTAAACACTTGTAATTGATTTTGGAGCTTATCAGATTGATCCCTCTATTGGAGTGGGATCTGGAGACATAGTCTAACTCGCAAGCGAACTCCATTACCAATTATGTTTTGTCTTATATCTCTCTACTCTCTTTATTTTAGTCATTACCTTGTTATGCTTTGTTCATTTAAGCATTTAAGTTATGTTAATTCGCTAATTAATGATTTAAATTAAATTTATGGAATTATGTTAAGCATTCCTCTATAATGGTCCTAGATCCTAATCAGATCAATGTACATGCCATCACCATAGTCATCCTATCATCCACCAACCTACCCCTCAGTAACCCCAATATGATAGACTTGGATCTTCAAGACACACCACTAGATCTTGGTATCTATAACTTTGATGAAGTAGTCATTGCTCTTTTTTTCCTTAACAATCTCCAAGATTACAAACATGAGATCCAATATAATGAGGAAGCCTAGTATGGTAGCCAAGTCAACTCTCTTAGTCACAAAAGTGAAAAAGAAAAAGAAAAACAAAAAAATAGAAGAAACATCCTCTAGTGAAAAATCTTCTAGAACACTCTTGGATGAAGAAAAAGATAAAATTAAGGACACATCTTTTGGTGAAAGCCTCCTAAAGGTGCCAGAAGAGGGAGAGACCAACTTGCCCTTAGGAATTCTACTACCAAAAAAGTTATCTATATTAAATGAAGACACAATGCTAGTTAACTTGGGTATGGTAGATAATCTACAAATCACCTACATTTCTTCTACCTTAAGTCCCGAAGAATAAAAACTGATGACTGAGTTCCTATAGAAAGGAAAAATTAATTTCACATGGACATACAAAGACATGTTTGGTTTAGACATAGATTTAATTGTGCATTACCTATTTTTGGATCCAAAGATTAAACCTGTTAAGCAAAAGCTATGCAAGATGCATCCTAAGGTATCACTTTTGGTCAAAGAAGAACTATAGAAAATCTCAAAGGAAAAATCCATCTGACCTATTGATTATCCTGAGTGGGTTTCCAACATTGTCCCTATAGGTAAATCCTTTGGGGGCATCCACATCTATTCAAATTTTTTAGATTTAAATCTTGCATGTCCTAAGGATGATTTTCCACTTCCTAACATAGACATTAAAGTGGATTTGACTACCAAACATGAAATGTTATCTTTAATGGGTCGTTTCTCTTGTTATAATCATATAAAAATTGTAGAAGAAGATCAACACAAAATGACATTTACTACCCCATGGGGAATTTTTTGTTATCAAACCATGCCTTTGGACTTAAAGAATGATTCCACCACCTATCAATGCACAATGACCACAATCTTACATGATCTTCTACATGTAATAATAGAGGACTATGCTGATGACATACTAGGAAAGTCTAAGACATGTGATTCCCACATTGCTATCATTACCACCATCTTTGAAAGATTAGAGAAATACAAAGTGCACCTTAATCCCAAGAAGTCACTAGTACATTTGAGTTCATTTTTCAACCAAAATTAGTCAAATTTTTGACCAAAATTGGTTGGAATTTTGACCCAATTTTGGACCAAATTAGACCAACCCATTCATCAAAGTTTTTCTCATCAAAATTTTGACCAACCTACTAGTTGGTCAAAATTTCAGCCAATATGTTGGTCAAAAAATGTCAAACATGCTGGCGCAAGTTTTGCCAAGCATTGGTCAAAATTTTGACCAATGCTTGGTAGTTCTCGACCAAACATTGGTCAAAATTTTGACCAACACTTGGTAGTTCTTGACCAAACATTGGTCAAAATTTTGACTAATACTTGGTAGTTCTCAACCAAACATTGGTCAAGAACTGTCAAACATGTTGGCCCAATTTTTACCAAGCATTGGTCAAAATTTCAACCAATGCTTGGATGTTCTCAACCAAACATTGGTCGAGAACATCCAAGCCTTGGTCAAAATTTTGACCAATGCTTGGTCAAAAAAAATTTTAGGCTCACACTTGTTGAAGTCCACTATAGCAATGACCCTTCCTATGAAATTGTTGTCTAAAACCTTTCTAATGAGATAATGTGTTATGAGTTCTTCATCAGTGGGATGGAACGTGAATCCAGTAGGTAGTTGTACATCACCCATATCATGACTATAACTAAAATTAAGAGCCTTTATTATTGAATTATCTTCCCTATCACCCATATTCATTTCCTTTTCTATGGGAAATAAGGAAGATAATTCAAAAATAGAGGCTCTTAACTTTAGTTACAGTCCTTATATGGGTGATGCACAACTACCTCCTTGATTCACATTCCATCCCACTAATGAAGAGCTCATAACACATTATCTCATTAGAAAGGTTTTAGATGGAAATTTCACAGGAAGGGCCATCGCTAAAGTGGACCTCCACATGTGTGAGCCTCAGGGAGGGTTCAATTCCCTCCTTTATTATTCACTATGCGTATAATCCCACACACCCATTTGATCTCAAATGATGATGTACTAAATGTTGAGTGTGTGTGTTGAATGCTCCAAAACCATCCATTTCATGCCTTCATCTATACACAATGTCTTTCTAGTTTCTTTCTACTTGCACGCTCATTTCATTTCATATGATCATATGAAAATTGTGTCACCCTAAGCTCTCAATTGTTTCCTCCTGAATTATCATCTCATAACTGTTGAATGAGAGCTTTGGGATAAGCTATAGGTATCCATCAAAGCATAAAGGATTTTGTTAGACGATGTAGATGAAGTAGTAGCATTTTCCTTGGGAGACATGCTTGTAAAATGGAAGCATAGATAAGTCATGTGAACTGTTTGATAGGATGCCTGAATGTAATGTGGTCATCAAAAGCCATGGTTGTTGGATATGCACAAAATAGATATATTGAGAGAATATATTTGTTTAAGTTGCAACTGCCCTGGTAGACATGCATGTAAAATGTTGAATCCTAGATGAATAGTTCAATTGAATCCTCCTCTTGGAGGAAGGCTACAGCAAATACATAGTTCAATTGAATGTGTTGCTGTTTGAAACTACTGAGCAACAAAATGCTCAATATCACAGTGAAATTACTCACACAATCTAAGGATTAGCCAATTCCTAGTAGCAATTGCATGAATAAACTACTTTGACCCGACTTCAACAAAACCAAAAATGGTTTTCAAATCTTTAGGCTCTACTAAACCAAGGCAGGTATACCTAGGGATGATTCTAATGCAAACTGTGGTATGAAATTATCTTAGTTTCATTCTGATTCTCATATTTTACCCTTTGGCACATACATAGTTTATCAATTTTCTCTAAAAGCTTCTCAAATCTATATGCATCCCCTATAAGAAAATCTAGTTATAAATCTCCTATTAGTTTACAAGTATTCCTGGAATTAATGGCTATCTAAGACTCAAAAAACTACATCCAAATGAGGGGTAACCAACATTTGTAACTTTAAACAAAATGGAATGAAATAATTTTGATTTTTTTAAAAGTTATTTGATATGTAGCAGCAGAATTCACCCTTCCCCATTTCTGACTCATGCGACAAGTGCCTTATCCATTGGGTAGAAAATTGACTATTGGGGGGAGATCTAATTCAAATAACTTGCAAATGAATAAATCAATTGTAATCACCCATTTTCCTTCTTATGAAATATCCCTTTTATAAGCTCATAAACCCTACGGATTCACTGAAGCATTTCCATAATTCCTTGAATTATAAGCAACAATAAAACTAGCATACAACCCATCCAGATTCCATTCAACCAATTAAACCTTATTTAAGTGACTTTAAAGTAAACAAACTTATAAAATGGAGATAGAAATTGGTGACACAAATATAGTGTTAATACCCCTTTGTATTATCCTTTTGAATGACTAATAAAATAACCAATAGAATTTAAAGAAAAGCCCAGAACATCTTGTTAATTCTTTCATTTCAATATCACCAAAGAGTACAAGTGGAAGCAAACTCAAAACAACTACATACTATTGGACCGAGTGTCTGTACTTTTCTTGAGAAACACAAAAATTATACAAGTTTTTAGACCATCACAGTGCCTTGAAAACTATAGACATGAGTTGCAACAAGCAAAGGGTAATTGTGATTGACAAGTGTCCTTCCAAACAAGAAACAAAACATCATAACAAGAGACAAAAATGAGCATAACAGAATGCCAAGCACATCAAAAATTCTTTGGGTAGGCTCATTTCTGTTACTACTGCAAATCATCAACTTTTTATTTGTCCCCTACTATTCTGGATCTTTAGAATATGTGGCTACCAAACTAGCCAATGAAGGGTTATCCTGTGGTGCCTCCAAATCAATTTTTTCCTATGGATTTTCACTGCTTTCACCTTGAATAGGCAATATTACTTTTTCACCTTCTTTTTCTATCATATCTGGTGCTGATGTGTCAATGATTTGCACCTCACCTTTTAGCTCTTCATCATCATCTATACCACCTTCTCCTAACTACTCATCAAAAGTAATATCTACAATGTAGGTGTTAAATTGTGCATCATCAGGCCAGCTGAATTGCAGGATATCATCTTGCTTCTTTAATATATAGTTAGCCTCATTTTCAAGACCAACAAACTCTTGTCTCAAAGAATCAAAAAATAACTAGACTTTAACCAATTCCTCTATTGTGATGGCTCACCAACCATGTCCATTTTCATTTACAACTTTATTTATCCTTATGCAGAACAGGTCATCTATTTCTTTACTCCATGCATCTTTAGTTTTCAATTTACTTTTTCTATCCAAGGCACACGGAAACAAATCAAATTTTTTATTCTTGTACTTGCTTAAATAAGAAACAATTTTTAGTTGCAGAGCAACTCTCCTATTATCAAAATCTGACACCTCATTAGCAACATCATACATTTTTTCAATATGGTCATGGGAAGACCTTATAACTGAATAACATAAAAGGGTGATTTCTTTCTCCCTTTTTCCCCACTTATTAGCAATAGGCTTGAGGGTTTCATAATGGGTTTTTAGTTCCTCCCATATATTTTTTACTCTTGCCAACTAATCATAGAACAAGGGCCATTCAATTTTATCTACTAAATACATTAGGGCCTTTCTAAGCTTATCCTCATAGTGCATATTTAACTCTACATGTAAGACCCATAGCTTGCTTTTCTCTTCTTCAAAATCCTTAGCTGTGTAATATTCTAGCCTTTACGGTGTGTCTTGTATTTCTACAAGGGGGGTGGATTTAAAAGGTTCCACTGGAGGATAGGGATATGTTATTCTTGGCTTGGTAGATTTCTCCATTAGCTTGTCTTCAAGATCAATTCTCCTTTTTAGCTCCTTATTATAGGCCTCAAGAATTATTTCATATTTATTCTATAACTCGAACATAGACTATTCCTCCTTCCTAGCAGTGGCCAAAAGAAATTTGGATGAATCCACATTCTAGTGTTCTACCTGCACATGTGAAGTATCAACAACCCTTCTTACAATTATGTTTCCCATCAATCCAGACTCATCTAATTTTGATGGTGTGGCTCTAGATCCTCTTATTAATGACCAACTGACCAATGCAGCTTGATCCTCAACAAATGTAGTCCTGAAATCCTTTTCATTATGATCTTGCAAATTCAATTTATTTGAAATAGAACTGAAAACTAAGGCATTAGTAATATCCCAAATTGATAATAATAAATGTTAGATGCCTTCACCATTTTCCTCCCCTCCTCAAGGCTTATATTTTGAAATTCTTTCATGATTTCTTCTTTAGTTTTTTTTTGGATGGAAGCTTCATCCATTTCTAGATGCTCTATTTTTAAGCTTTTGCATCTCTTTTCAAAAATATCCATGTTTTCCCTCCATGCAAACTGCTAGAAAGCCCAAGATCTCATGAAACTGTCATCAGCCAAAAATTGATGATTTACCTGTTCTAACACAGGGTCTAATTCCCTACCTCTATATTCTACTACTGTTAGATCCAAACTTGGGAGAGGAGGTTTTGGAGGGTTGCCCTCATCTAATTCCGCTTGAGTAATAAAAATACCTCCCTATGATCCCATCTATTCAATCTACACACCAGTGAGTTCTTCTTCTCCAATCCTTAAAGGGGATTGAGTGGGTGAATATTCCTCAATTTGAGGCTCTCTTCTTTCATTACCTTCTACCTCTTGGGACTAGGTTCATCAGGTCTCTCCTCTTGGGTTGTACTGGTGGATCCCATTATTTGCTTGCCCTTATCTAAAGGAGCCCTTTTATTTTGAATTATAGTGTAACCAAGCTTCTTTTGTATAATTATTTGACTAGCTCCTATATTAGGAGTGAAAGACAACCTCCTCATGACTTCTCTAGCCTTATTAGGATAAGAATCAATAAAAAAATATTTCTTCTCAATCATAGCTTCCATTATTTCAGGGAAGTTACTCATGAGCTTATTTATTTTGTGAGCCTATGTATTAGCATTATCTAGAGGACTATATTTCTGATCAAAACAATGAATGAATTCTAGGACCCAAGAATAAACTCTCCATTTTTATTTTTTAGTTTCTTACTATTGTAATGAGAATCCATTCCTTATAATGTCCTCTTAATAATATGAATCATGCTTGACCTGTCCCAACTTAATTCTATGCCTCAAAGTCTAATTAAAAAATCAATCAGAATCACAAAAATGGGGATGGGAGACAACCATCATATACTAATCCAAAATTTTCTGCAAAAAGAGCCAACCCCCTTTTGTAATCACAAACTGATGGGCCACTGTACAGGTCAGGAAAATTGACCCTAGTTACCTTTTCAATAGAAACATTTCTTCTACTCCTCCTAATTGCCACAAAACTTCAGCCATTCCTACCTTTAAAGGTACTTAGTAAGGTAAGACATGAGTACTCCATTTAAAACTATAGATTTTGAAAACTATAGAAACAGGGTAAGTAATGATATCTCCCCAATTATGTGAAACTTTCAAGTTATGGGGTTTGTCCATAGGCCTCAGGAGGTCCATTAATACCTTAGGGATTCTGGGATTGTCTCTTAATATGAGACATCTCAATTTAGAAGAAAAATACCTATCAAATCTAACAAAATTGGCATTATTTGCATCCCAACTCATATTTGCACTCCACAATTGGACTGGCAGTGCTTCCCCATTCTCTTCTATGTTCAATTCCATCTCATTACCAAAATATGTCACCCCCTTGAACAAGAACATATGCATTAATAAAGAATAGTGGCCAAAAGTTTTCTCCACTTTGCCCTTCGCAATTCCAACTAAACCAGTATGAACTTCCTCAGCCAAAAAGGAGGCAAAATCAAAGATAACATCTACACAAAAGAAGCAATCTAAACCATCATATACATAAGGCCAATGGGCATGAAATCTCGCTCATCCTCACCAAAAACACGACACAAGGTTCTGTATATTTCTACAACCCAGGAAGTGAAAAGACTCTTCTTAAAAGGTTCCCTAGAGGTTGCAATAATTACTAGCAGAGTTCCTATTGTACCAATGTGTGCCCTCAGTGTACCTCCCCTAATCACATCCTTCTTTGCTTTGTGTTCATTTTCTAGTTTTGGTAGATTTATTGGCACATGGTAATCTGATAATGGTTCTAGGTAAAAAACCTCTCTAATTTCTTCAGGACTAATCGAGATCAGAGGCACACCATCATTTCTTCTTACCACCCTAACAGCTTGGTCATAATTCTTGGCAATGGCTTCAAGCAAATCATAATCCATAAAAACACTTCGGACTACTAGCTTTCCCAAATCAAAATTCTAGATGTTAGCATGCCAGGCAAAAAAATTCCTCTTTGAAAACCACATTTTAAACAAGACAAGACTAGTTTACATAGTTGTTGCATCCCTAACCCAGTTCCCCTTGTCATGTAGGCCATTATCAATCTTAACCTTAGGGTTTAAGGAAATTAACCTTTTGACTTGTGTAGGCTCGATGGTGGATTGTGTGAGTAATTATAGCAAATCATCATGGACATTTCTATCCATATAATTAATTTTCCCAGAAAATGCTTTCTTAGGAGGCATCTTGATCATAATAATAGGAACTAGAATGCTACAGAGGTTGTATGTGAATACTTACTTGACTTGCTACATTTGTTCTTCTTTGAACCCCTACAATTGTTCTTTGAACAGAAAAGAAATTGCCTCACGTCTTTACCAGGCTTAACACAATACAATCAACAGGCTCTTGTGCTTTGAAAATGCAAAATGTTTGTTTGTGTGAGATTGGAAGTGATGAAATCTCCTATTTTTTACTCTATTTTTATCACACATGAAGCTTTCATTCATCATAAATGCACAAAATAGAGAAACAAAGTGGCACCATACTTCCTTTTAAATTTGCGTCATTGATCTTCGAAAACTCCTACAATCACGAAATGAAAATTGTGTTAACTCACATTTCCTCTTAACATTCTAGTGATCAACCCAATAAAATGACTCCATTTTTCCTCTAATGTTGGCATTGCAAACTGGGCCCATGGATGAATGTGGAAACATGTCATCAACTCGCTACCTTGCTATACATAACTTTCGAGCACCTTTCTATAGTGAGCTAGCGATAACCATTGATTTTAGTTTAATCCTATGGCAAACATTTGATATGACCCTTAAGAGAACAATGGTGGGTCCCTCACTCACTACTTCACTATACATAGCTTTCGCACATCTTTAAATAGCGAGTTAGCGAGTATCATTGATTTATGCTTGATCTGACGATTTAGAATCATTTACATATTCTATGCATGGGGAGTGGGTCCAAGATACTGATGTCGCTGAGCTAGCTTAACATTCTGGCACACATATATATTATTTAATATCGAATGACATCATTTTTCCTTGACTCTGTCATGTTTTTCATTTTCAGGCATGTCGCTACCTTGCTATCGATGAAAAACACAAACTTCCTGGTAGCGACATAGCGAGCTCTGACGAAGTCAAAACTTTCGGCCTATAAATGCTAAGTAGGATGCCACTGTGTCATTTAATCTGCACAACTAATTTTTGACAAATCACTTGTTCGGGGCCCATCTCTTTTAAAATTTCCATTACATCACAACCCTTTGACTAGTCACTACCTCGCTACCAATGAAAACACCAACTTCCTGGCTAGTGAGATAGCGACTTTCGACAGAGTCAAAACTCTAGTGACAGAGAAAAAAAACACATTGATTGAAAATTTGTCAATTAATACTGGTGTCAGAGAAGGTGGTCATGCATATTTATAAACTTGCATGGGAATTTATATGATCACATTAGTTTTTAAAACAAATTGCCACTTCCTTTAAAATTCGGGCACTCACTATGTCGCTACTGGGAGGTCGCATAGATTTTTTGATAGTGACTTAGCAATTTTCTAGAGAAACTTCAATTCTTGTGACACCATTTGTGAATTCCTCCTCGTGTATCCTTTTTTGATACTAACAATCCTGGGCCTGTTCACTAAAGCCTTCTTTAATACTGACAATCCTGGGACATAGCACGTGATCATAATGTCTTGATATTAACACACCTTTTTCAGCATCAAATTTCATTTTTCAGCATTAGGACATAGTTCTCTGATGGTCGCTACATCACTATAGGAAACAACCTCACAACTTTTTATAGCGAGTATGTGACATTTGTTGATTCTAACAAGATCCAATGGCAAGATAAGATTTTTCAAAAGGACTCAACAATGACCTCAACACAGGTGGGAAAGAATATTCAATTTTTGTTAAAACTTTCACGCCAAAATAAGATTTAAAAGGCAAGACCTAGGGTTTTACACAGATTTTAAAAGATATCAAAAATGAGACCAAAACCTAAAACCCTAGGACCTAACAAAAGAACTCACGTCTAATTTTTTCACCATGATTCTAAGAAAAATTAATATGTAAAAAATCAGACCAACGGAATGGTCTATAGATACCATTCAGATAAATCGCAACTATGGATAAATCATCATATTAGAGAATCACAACTATGGATAAATCATCATTTAGAACTATTTTCACTAGTAGCTAAGATATCAATTTGCATCATACATTGAAGAAGTTGAAGAGCAGTCAATATAACATCAACATCATGAGGAGAAGTGATTTGGTTAATGAACCGATTACTAAATCAATACAGAGTGATACAAAATAGCAAATGAGGAATTTTTAATGGGTATTCTGGCTCCCAAGTGCTGATAAGTATGATAGCTACTATGAAGACCAAAAACCAAGTGATAATTGATCAAGGATCATATGTATATCCAATGATGGTCCATGATTACTATGTAACAGGATGATACACAAATCAGGAGAAGTTGTTTCAATAAACATAAATAATCAAGAGGACATCAATCAACATACGACTAAGCAATAATAAGCACACAACACTCATAATCGATACCGATATGGAGGAACAGTAATATGTTATGATAATAATTAAGTGAAAAAATGAAAAACTTTGAGATTTATTGAACCAATGAACCATATTATTATACTAGCTCATTCACATTGACTAGTGAGATTATTACTATTGGCATCCAATAAGGAGAATATTATAATCAATAACTAAAGGATGATTAATTATTGAATGAAATGATGAAAATCTAACAAGGAAAAGGTGTGTCTAGAAATGATCATGAAGGGATACAATCTTCATTATTAAAAGATGTTATACTAACTGATCTTATTGTTAGAAGACTTGTAACAGGAAGGGACACGAGACATGTCCCATACAATGGCACTCCTCACTCAAGGATGCAAATATAAGAACACCTTTCCATTGATCATTCAAAAATACAATACAAATTATTCAAAACACAAAACAATTTAACACAAATGTCTTATATTAATTAAAGAAGTTCTTCAAAATCTATTTCTTCTTTTAATCATTTTATCTTTATTATTCCTAGCTAAAAGAAATTAATATTTCTAAGTTTTGAATCTACATGAATAGTGCACAACTTTTATTCAACAAAGGTATGAAGAATACTCATGATAGATAGTCATTGTCAGTACACTCAAAAATACTGTCAGCTGGCTTCTTCTTGTATGTTTTGATTGTCTCCAAGTAACAAGCACACTCTTCCACACTACAATCTCCAAACAAAAATCCTAATTAAAGACAAAAAAATTCTCCCATTTAAAAGAAAATAAAATAGTTTTTCATGCATGTTTGACCCTATATTCTGAGTGTTCCTTGGTGGGGTAGTACAAAGGATCCATGGTGTCTTCCTAGGAAAGTTTGCAAGAGGTTGGAACACAGTAAATTAGAAGCAAATCCTAGTAACAAATGTATAATGTATAGTAATATTAAAATCTGGAAGGATTGCTACCAAAGAGGCAAAACTGATGCTAAAGATAACAATCTAATTTTGGAAGGTGAAGTAAAAGTGATTGCAATAGATGATCTAGTACTCAATTATGAAGTGTTTTCCAAGACTTCAAAAATTGTGGCAAAACATTCATGTGAGCTAGTATTTTAAGAAAGAAACCCCATTTTATGCATTTGTGAAGTTGTATATTAAAAGTGTTACTCAACATTTTGACTTTTACTAGCTTTGAGGATGAATCTCTTTAAGGAAAAGAGCATGTTGTGTGCCTAGACACAAAATAACATTATACTTGTGTTGGTATGATTTTTTGCATGATAAAATTTCCTTTGTCTAGGTATAAAAAGTAGGTTGGAATCCATTAGTGGTGACTAGAGTTTCTGATTTAATCATCCATTTGTTAGCCTTTGAAATTTTTTGTTAAAACCCTATGTCTCAGTCCTTTTAAAAAATTTGGGCGTGAAATATTTTGAAAAGGGAACTTGGGCGAATATTTTGTTTTCCTTTTATTCTACGCCCCCTGGGTAGCCTTTTCTCTCATGTTCCCCACTGTCTGATTTGGGAAGATCCACAGTTATTGCTATCTTGCTATAAAAAGATGTACACTTTTTATGCATAGCGAAGTAGAGAGCATCAAAAATTCTAAAAGAACGGGACCATAAAATAAAGGGACGGTGGTGAGGGATTTGTGTTGTGGTCAAAAATTTAGTCACATGCACCATTTTAGTACCATTAGGTAGGAAAAGGGACCAAGTAAAAGATAGCCAGAAAATGACACTAGAACAAAAGTTTTTTGATGCCTCGCTACCTCGCTATTGAAAAAAATAAGCATTCCACCATTAGCAAAGTAGCGAGTAGTCATGAAATCAAAGAGCACAATGACCTTCAAGTTTCTCGATAATCATACTTTGTCCAAATGGCATGATGAGTAATAACTGCTATTGTCAGAAGCAATTAATAAAGGCAATGGTGATTTGATTGGTTTTTATTCCTCTGGTGTCAAGTTTTGTTGAAATCACTAGAGCTTGCTACCTCACTATCAAAAAATTTTGGCATCTTTTCATTAGCGACATAGCGAGAAGCCATGAAATGAACACATGTTGGGACCTCAAGCAATGTGGAAATGTGACTAAGATTTGAGAAAGATTTGGCTTGTTGCTAGCAGTGCAAATTTTCCTACGTCACCAGTGCCCCAGACCCATGCCCCATTCATAAAGCATATAAGGGATTCTGATCGTCAGATCAAACTACAATCAATAGTCCTCACTATCTTGCTATGGAAAGTTGCAAGTTTTTTTACTCTATGTGACATAGCGAGTATGGGACCCACCACTCTTTAGGGTACTTTATGCAGTTTCTCCACCTTTGATTTGGTCTTAGATCAACGGCCATCACTATCTCACCATGAAGAATAGCTTAGAGGATATGTATAGTGAGGTAGCAAATAAGAGCCCAACATTGTTCTTCAAAGCAATGCAGTAATATGTCATCCACACGATCAAAATTGAATCAATGGATGTCCTTGCTTTGCTATGGAAAGGTACTCATTCTTTATGTATAGTGAAGTAGCGACCTGTTGATACATTTCCTCAATCACCAGTGGGTCCAGACAAAAATTCCATCAAGGACGTAGCTATGTATGTGGTCAATTTTCATTGGATTGACTAGCTAACTTGTCAAGTGGAACGCCAAGTTGTTTTTTTTTTTGCATCCCTTGATTGTAGGATTTTCAAAGATCGATGACACAAATTTCAATGCAGAAGGTGGTGCCACTCTATGTATTAATTAGACATGAAAGCTTTGCATGTGAGGAAAATAGAGTATAATAGAAAAAAATTTCTCATTTCCACCTTACACGAACAAAGATTTCGAGCCTTTCTGAGCAGAAGTAATTACTAAGAAGACTGTGGTGAAATTGGCAAGATTGTGAAACAACTCGTTCATGTAGAAATTACAAAAATACAAAGAGAACGAGAGCTGAATTCAAGTAAGTAGTTACACTATCATCTCTGTAAGTTTTTTTAGTACTGTAAAGAATAATCCAAGATGCCTCTGAAGAAGGGATTTTTAGGTCAGGAAAATTATTTGGATAGAAATGTACATGATGATCTGTTTGAGTTACTTCCTGAGTCTACTATTGAAATAGTACAAGTTAAGAAGTTGACCTCATTAATCCCTAAGTTGAGGATAGCAAATGGATTTTTCAATAAGGGTAATTAGGTCTGGGATGCTCATACCTCACAAACTAGTTTAAATTTGTTTAAGAAATGGTTTGAAGAGAGAAAACTATTTGCTCCACATGCCAATATATTGAATTTTGACCTAGGAAAGCTAGTGGTCCCCGGTGTTTTTATGGATTATCATCTCCTTGAGGACGTGGCAAAGAATTATGATCAAGCCACTAGGGTAGTGAGAAGAGTAGATTTTGAAATTCTAATCACCATCAGTCCATAAGAGATTAGGGAAGTTTTTCATTTGAGACCTCTCACTAGGTATCATGTGCCCATTAATTTGATAGATTTAGAAAAAGAGTAAATGTCTAAGAAGGATATAGTTAGAAAAGGTGCACTGAAGGCCCACATTGGTAGAATTGGAACCCTACTAGCAATAACATCATCCTTTAAAGAACCTTTCAAGAAAACATGCTTCAATGCCAAGGCAGTAGAGATATACAAGACCCTAAGCAAAGTTTTTAGAGAGGGTGAAGAAGATTTTATCCTTGTGAGTTTCATACATATGATTACTCAAATCTCCTCTTTTGGCATGGAAATAATTTTTGATTTTGCTTCTTACTTGCCCGATGAGATTCATAGTGGACTGGTTGGGATTGCTAAGGGCAAGGTGGAAAATGCTTGGGGCCATCACTCTCTGCTAATGCACATGTTTCTATTTAAGGGGGTTAGGTACATTGGTAAATAAATGGTTTTAAATAGAGAACAAGAAGGAGAAGCATTGCAAGTTTAGTTATGGAGTGCAGATATGACTGGGGAAGCTGAAAATACTAGTTTTGTTAGATTTGTGATGCAGGAGCATCTTGCATGGAAAAATTATTGACAAAAAAAAAATTCTGAAAGAGAGAGAAAGTGACTAAAATTAGAGGAGATAAAAAAAATTTTAAAATGGTAAAAAGGAGAAAAGAAAGAAAAAGAGGATTTCTATTTTTGAGGTGCATAGGTGGCATAATAGAAAAAAATAAAAAATAAATGGTTGTCATTCCATTTATCGAGGTGTGTGGGAAGAATTCTAGAAAGTTATGAATATTGTAGGAAGTTGTGAATATTGTAGAAGGTTATGGAAGTTGTAGAAGGTTGTGGAGGAATTCTAGAAGGTTGTGGATAAATCATGAATTGGGTGGTAAGTTCCTATTTAAGCAAGGCATATGAGCATTTCTAATCAAGCTCAAGGGGAAGCTTGAGGAGTAGAAGCTCAAGGAGTAGCTTGAGAAGTGGAAGCTCAAGGAAAAACTTGAGAAGTAGAAGCTTTGGAAGGAAGCTTGGCACGCTTGGAAGGATTCAAGGTGTGAAAGAGAAGGAGAAAGTGAAGAGTGAGTTTTCCTGAGTCTATGGACAGAGTGTCGAATGTGAGGCAATTTATAGCAAGATTATGATGGAGTTGTGAGTGTAGACAGAGCGTCGAATGTAAGGTAGTTTACACTTGGATCTTGGATAAGGTTGGAGAAGAGCTAGTGACTGTAGTTTAGAAACAAGGAGGTTGCTTGGTGGCATGCGAGCACAAGTTGAGATCTCAGAGGTTTCTACTAGAGTGTGAATCTGGACTAGCTTGGGTTTGGATTGGATCTTGAGAGATCTTGTAGAAATGTTATTGTAATTGCTATTGGTTGTGAGTTGGTAAGGGTGGTGTGGCCCTTTGTCAGTGGTATCAGAGTGTTACCTTCATCAAGTGGTATCAGAGCGGTCCTTCATCAAGTGGTATCAAAGTAGGAGATCCTGAGTGTACAAGCAAATCACTGAAGTGTGAGGCAATTTGTACTAGGACCTTCGTTGGCTGAATTTTATCAGAGTAGGAGTTCCTGAGTGTACAAGTAGATCACTGAAGTGAGGCAATTTGTACCAAGACCTTGGTTGGGTGAAGTTTATCAGAGCAGGAGATCTTGAGTGTACAAGCAGATCGCCGAAGTGTGAGGTAGTTTTTACCAGGACCTTGGTTGGGAGAAGTTTATCAGAGCAGGAGTTCCTGAGTGTACAAGCAAATCACCGAAGTGTGTGGTAGTTTGTACCAGGACACTTGTTGGGTGAAGTTTATTAGAGTGGGAGTTCCTAAGTGTGTAAACAGATCACTGAAGCTAAGGCAGTTTGCACTAGGACCTTGGGAGGACATGTAGATTGATGGATTGATGCGGAGATGAAAGTTTGAACTTGTTGAGGCATGATTGTGGAGAGTTAGTGGATTGCAGATCTGTTGTCCTAGACTTGTGATGTGGTTCCTAATTATTTGTGCAAGGTGGTAGGTTGTGATTGGACTTGCAAACAATTTGGTTATCACAAGGAGCATGGGAAGGATTTGTTGTAGAGGGTTTACGAAGATCTTGGGAGATGGCTCCAAGAGGATTGGACCCTAAGATGATTGAAAAAATCTATGATATAGTAGAGAGGAATTTTTCTAAGATGATTTCTCAGTTGGATACTAGATTGGCTAATCAAGCTAAGAAGGTTGAGGTGGAAGAGGATGGTTTTGTTGATCAGATTGTGGAGTCTGATGCAGAACCTACAAAGAAACTAGAGGTTGTTGCTAAAGATATTCCTAATGTTGTTGATGTTGGGATAGATGTTGGTTTTCATGATCAATTGGTTGAGTCTTACATGGAGATTGTGGAGCACTCAGTCGTGGATGATCTAGTTATTGTTGGTGGTGGCTTGTATGTTGCAGAGCATCTTGTTGTGAGTAATGAGATGGTTGGTGTTGAGAGTTTGGCATGTGTTGATGGAAATCTACATGTGGTTGCTGATGTGGAGCTTGTTATTGCTGGTATGGATTCACTAGTTTTTGATGTGAATGGGAGTTCGATAATGAAGCATTATGTTCAGTTTGTTCCTGGGAGTGAGCATGTTGATTGGATGGTTGAGATTCAGGTGTTTGATAGAGTAATGCAGATGTGGAAGATTTGCATGGTGGTTTTGTTGTCCCTATTGAGGTGGAAGTTGTTGGTGAAGATGAAGATGGTGGTAGATCTTTCTTTTGGCATCAAAGTGTGGGACACACTTTTCTATCTAGCGGGGGAGTCTAATGCAGGAGCATCTTGCATGGAAAAATTATTGAAAAAAAAAAAATTTGGAAAAACAAAAACAAAAAAAAGAAAAAATTCTGGAGGAGAGAGAAAGTGACGAAAATTAGAGGAGATAAAAAAATTTTAAAAAGGGGAAAAAGGAGAAAAGAAAGAAAAAGAGGATTTCTATTTTTGAGATGCATAGGTGGCATAATAGAAAAAATAAATAAATAAATGGTTGTCATTCCATTTATCGAGGTGTGTGGGAAGAATTCTAGAAAGTTATGAATATTGTAGGAAGTTGTGGATATTGTAGAAGGTTATGGAAGTTGTAGAAGGTTGTGGAGGAATTCTAGAAGGTTGTGGATAAGTCATGCATTGGGTGGTAAGTGCCTATTTAAGCAAGGCATATGAGCATTTCTAATCAAGCTCAAGGGGAAGCTTGAGGAGTAGAAGCTCAAGGAGTAGCTTGAGAAGTGGAAGCTAAAGGAGAAACTTGAGAAGTGGAAGCTTTGGAAGGAAGCTTGGAAAGCTTGGAAGGCTTTAAGGTGTGAAAGAGAAGGAGAAAGTGAAGAGTGAGTTTTCCTGAGTCTATGGATAGAGTGTCGAATGTGAGGCAGTTTATAGCAGGATTGTGATGGAGTTGTGAGTGTAGACAGAGCACCGAATGTGAGGCAGTTTACACTTGGATCTTGGATAAGGTTGGAGAAGAGCTAGTGACTGCGGTTTAGAAACAAGGAGGTTTCTTGGTGGCTTGTGAGCACAAGTTGAGATCTCATAGGTTTCTACCAGAGTGTGGATCTGCACTAGCTTGGGTTTGGATTGGATCTTGAGAGATCTTGTAGAAATGTTATTGTAATTGCTATTGGTTGTGAGTTGGTAAGGATGGTGTGGCCCTTTGTCAGTGGTATCCGAGTGTTACCTTCATCAAGTGGTATCAGAGCGGTCCTTCATCAATTTGACAAGTACTTCCCCTCCAAACTGAGGTGCCTCGTATTAAGTGACAATCCCAAGATCCCTAAGGGACTAATGCACCTTGCTACGCCTATGGATAAACCCCATAATTTGAAGGTTTCACATAATTGGGGAGATGTCATCCCATATTCAGTTTCAACTATTATTAGAATTTATGGATTCAAAGGGACACCCCATGTACTACCTTGCCAGATGCCCCTAAAGGTAGGAGTAGTTGAAGTCTTATGGCAGTACAAAGGAGTAGAAGAAGCTTTTTTTGCACAAAAGAGGGATGGGATCAATTTTTCCCACTTGCATAGAAGCCCACTAGTTTGTGATAACCAAGGAAGGATGGGTTTCTCTTTACAAATTTTTGGACCAGTATAAGATGGCTATATCTAACCCTTATTTTTGTGATGTAGGGGGTTTCTTTAATCTGGCTCTTAGGCATAGGATCAAGCTTCGTCCAGTTGAGCATGAGTTTTATTTCCTTGAAGATGTAATAAGGAATGAGTACTCTCTACAGGAGCAAGAGACAAAGAAAGAAAAATGGAGAGTCTATTCAAAAGTTTTGAATTTTATTACTTGTTTTGATGAAGATTATACTCCTCTTAGTAATGTTGTAACTACTATAGATAAAGTTGATAAGCTTATGAATACATTCATTGAAATAATGGAGGTAATGAATGAGAAAAAGAAATATTTCATTAATTCTTTTCTAGATAAAGCCAAGGAAATAATGTGGAGATTGGGCTTCACTCCTAATATAGGGATAGGTCCATTAATTGTTAAAAGGAATCCAGGATATACTATCATTCATAATCAAAGGCCCAAGTTGGATAAAGGAAAATAGATAGTTGCATCTACTAGTGCTATTTTTGAGGAAAGGCCTCCTAAACATTCTCCTAAGAGGAGAAGGATAATAAGGGAAGAGGAATCTCAAGATGAGGGTTACTCACCTTCCCAAACCCCTATGAAAATTGAGGAGCAACTCATTGATGAGAAAATTGAAAAAATTGGATCACAAGGGGGAGTTTTTGTTATCCAAGTAGAGATTGATGAAGGGAACCCCCAGGAGCCTCCTATGCCAAGTTTTGAGTTGATTGTAGTAGATTTCAAGGGAAGGGAATTGGATCCTATTTTGGAACAAGCCAGTCGGCAATTTTTGTCTAATGACAGTTTTGTAAAGTCTAGGGCTTTCCATCAGTTTTCTTGGAGGGCAAACATGCACAATTTTGAGGAAAGATGTAAGAATATGAAAAAAGAGCATCTAGAAATGGATGAAGCCTCCATTCAAAATTGGATAAAGGATCAAATGATTCAAGAGTTCTAGAATATAACCCCTAAAGAAGGGAGACAAATGGTACAGGCTACAAATATTTTATTATTGCCCAATTGGGAAATTATTGATGCCTTGATTTTCAATTATGTGTCAAATAATTTGGGATTGCAAGCTCCAGATAAAAAATAATTCTTGGGAACTACATTTAGTAAAGACCAAGTTGCTCTTGTCATGTGGTCATTGAGAAGAGGATCCAGGGCTGCTCCATTCACAACCTAATGATTCAGGACTAACAAGGAGTATCATTGTGAGGAGGGTTGTTGATACCTCACATGTCCAGGTAGCTCACATGAATGTAGATTACTCTCAATTTTCCTTGGCTACTATAAAGAGGGAGAAAAAGGAAATGATTGAGTTGTACAGCAAGTATGAGGCAGTTGTGGATGCCTACAATATAGAGGTAAAGAGGAGAATTGTGCTTGAGAATAAGCTAATGTGGAGGTCCACAAGAACAAGAATAACATACCCTCACCCCCCAGTTGAAACTTTTAAATCCACTCCCTTCATAGAGGTACCTGATACACCCCAAAGGCTAGAATATTATACTACTGAGAACTTTGAAGAAGAAAAGAATAAACTATGGGCCTTGCATGTGGAATTGAATGTGAAATATGAAGAAATATTAAGAAAGGCTCTTACATATTTGGGGGATAAAATTGAATGGCCACTAGTTTATGATCAATTGGCTAGGGTGATCAGTATCTGGGATGAAATGAAAGCAAGTGATGAGGCTTTGAAGCCTATTGTAAATAAGTGGGTAAGAAGGAGGAAAGAGGTGACATTTTTGTGTTATTCTGTTATAAAAGTTTCTTGTGATCAAATCGAGAAAACTTTTGATATTGTTTTTGATCTTATTGACTTTGACAATAAGAGAATTCATTTGCAAAGAATAAGAGTTGGCTACTTATATAAGTACAAGAGCCAAAAGTTTAGTTTGTTTCCTTGTGCCCTAGATAAGAAAAATAATTTGAAAAGCAAAGATGAGTAGAATGATTCAAGTTATCAATGAAATAGGGCATGCATGGTGGGCCACAACAACTGAAGAAATAGCGAAAGCCCAAATATTCTTTGATTCTTTGAAATTGAATTTTGTTACCATTGATAATGAGGCTAAGTATGTGCTCAAGAGGCAAAGTGATATTTTGCAATTCAATTAGCCAGATGACACACTATTTGACAAGTGGATGATAGAAATAGTTTTTGGTGAACAGTTTTAGGAAATAGAAACTGACAGTGATGAGGTTTAGGGTGATGAGATCCAAATCATTGACACCATCACTAGATAAGGCCAACAGGGAGAAGAAGAAAAGAATGATCAGTCACTTTCAGTTGTAGACCTGGGCCCACATGACACTGATACAACCAAAGAAGAGGGAAAAGTAGAAGTTATTCCCACCATGTAGGATAAAGATGGTGAAAGCCCATAAGTAGAGACTAACTTGCAATCATCAGAACAAACCTAATTGTTAATTAGCTTGGTAGTTGCATACAAAGAGGGATCAGAATAGTTACCAAATCAACAATAATAGATAATGTAATAGAAGTGGACCCACTAAAAGGAATGTTTGATCTAGGCACCTTTTGTTATCCTTATTTTTGTCATTTTGTGATAGGTGTATGTAATAATCTCCTGAAAAGGACACCTGTTAGTTTCTCTTAGCTTGTAGCTTGTTGCATCTCACATTATAGAAGTGAGATTCTAGGGCTAGAGAAAGGTTTGATTTTCTAATGCTTAAATTTGGGATCTGTTCTTTATATTTTTCCATTTTGGTAATGGCTATTATAGAGAATGGATAGAGGAGAGGAGTCAATTAGTCTCTAACCTTCCTAAAGTTCCTTGGATTCTTGATGGGTCAGAGATGTGGAATTTGTTAACCTATAAACTTCCTAAAGTTCCTTGGATTCTTGATGGGCCAGAGACATGGAATTTGTTAACGTATAAACTTCCTAAAGTTCCTTGGATTCTGGTGAGAACATCAATATGATAGGAAAATAAAGATACATCTTGTTGTAACAGAATACACTTACTTTTTAGACTAAAATAAAAAGGGTCCTTAGCTTGTTTGACCCTCTTGAACATAATGAAAAAAGGTCCTTAGTTTGAGCTTCACTTGGTTTCAAGAATACTATAATATTCTCTACTTAACAAGGCCAACCATGTGAAGGTGGAAGCTCATCTAGCCTCACCTCCCTCCCCTAACATCAATCTAAAGTACCCATTATCATCTAATTACATACTTCATTCATTCACTCATCCATTTATGAACTATAACATTCAATCAATACAATCACATAACATTCATTAATACGATATAAAATTCATTAATACACAATACTAATCAAGACTCCATTAACACATAAAAATATTCATTAACATAAAATAAAAATATGTATTAATATGTATCATTCATACATAATTACTTTTTAAAAAGTTCTTTCATTATCCAACAAGGTTTATCAAAGATTATTTTCAAAACATCATTTCTCTTTTTTTTTTTTCTGAGCTCTCTTAAGAAAAGCACTCATAGGAGCATCCATATCTACATCATTCTTCTCCTCTTCTGGCACATGTAATGTCAAATTATGATGGCTCCTTTTCTTTGGAGGAGTAGGAGGTTGCTACGCTAAAGGGGGTTTTGTTGCAAGAACAAGTGAATGGGATAAATTAGCATACTCTTTTTCTTTTTCTAACTGTTACAAGTCTATAATTAAGTAAATACATCATAACATGCATTTTTCTTACCTGACAATGCCACATCATGTACATTAACATTTTGATCCACCATCACGTCAACATGTTAAACACTTAGAATATGGTCCACTCCTTCAACATGATGTTCAACATGCTCTGAAATATTCAAATCAAGGATACACATCAAATTGCAATTGAAGATGTTAAATTGTATTCATAATTGCATAATTAATTTCCAATAGAAAATTAATACCTCCACCACTATAATGCACATCATGCCCTTCGTCATGAGTAGGTTCTGTGGTAGGATATGAAGGCTACAGTAAAATGTTATGCACATTGTTATGTAGTCAATTTACATTTAAAACTAATACCAAAAAACAATCTTCTCAACTATTCAATTTAATTTACTTTTCATCTGACCAATTTACCTATGAGATATCATTTGGTGCATTGGATTCTTGGGAAAGGCTTACATAGTCTTCGTGTAGGTGTGCAGCCACAACTTTATAGCCTTCCTTCAAGGAAATTTTTCTATCTTCATCTATGACCTCCACATTGAATTCTCTTCCCTCTATTTTTTGCTTGATAATGTCAGCTTTCCATGTATGGTTTTATTATAAAAAACTATTTGCAACATTATATTAAAAAAAAAATGAAATTTCATTTCTCTGCTTACAAGTCAAGATTGGAGATTCATATAGCCACCAGAGCCAAGTTTGTGTTGGCCAAAATTTTCTACTCTCACTTTTGTAGCCATGGACGTGTCCTACAATCTATGAACAATTCAAAAATCTTAGATTATATATTTACAAATATCAATAATTAGTGCATGATTACAATGTACTCAATACTATAATGACATACCTCTTTTTGCCATGTGCTGCTTCATTATCTATATCTTCACATAGCCTTTTCTCCTTTGCATCTTCTATTATTTCATTCCACTCCATTGGTGGAATCATAGGAGGATGATCATACTTTGGGTTATCCTTAAGAGCCCTTCTATATTGATCCCTCATAGTTTTTATATGCTTTGCTACTCTTTCCATAAGTAGGCCAGTGTCAAAAATGTTTTTCCCAAATTTCTCCTCAAAAGATGCAATCAGCTGATTTTTTAATTCCATGGCTTGTACATTCCACCTTTTTAAAAACAAATAGATTTTTAGATCAATAACTTTAATATATTACAATAAATGGAAGAAAAGAAAAATTATGTAGCAATGATATGAAACTACGTACCTTTTACGTATGGTGGGTCCAAATAGTCTCAATGTCATATGAAAAAGATGTTCAAAGAAAGCATTATTACCTACAAACACATAAAGGATTTATCAGTCCAAAATGACTAATGTAAAAGTAAACTAAATTTACACTTTAATTAATAACAATTTTAAAGCACCTAGAAGCTTTAGTTCTTTTAACAGAAACATAGTTTTCTTATTCAGCAATAATGTCCCTTCATACGAACTAGTACTAGTCACACGATCTACTCCAGGAAATGGATCAGCTTCAGTAGTACTGCTCTATATTGGTCTATCAACTAAAACATCATGACAATTCTAGTACTGTTCTTTGTTGGTCTACCTCCCTACCTATCTCCATGTCTCTCTATGTGTGGGTATATTATATATGTATGTATGTATGTATGTATGTATGTATGTATGTATGTATGTATGTATGTGTGATGTGTGTATGCATATTTTTGTGTGTATGTAGGCTTCTATAGACATCATTTAAGCATTGATATGCTACTTTGTTTTTCATCAACTTGTAGAAATACATTACAAAATATAGCAAAACAAGGTTTTACCAGTTCTAGTGGGCATAGACGAGGATGTTTGCATGGTCCTTGTTGCCGATGATGCACCAAGCAATACTGGACCGTCAACTGAAGGGAGTCTGCACTTCATCATGAGCTAAAGAATAGAATATTGTTAGCAAAGACATTTGCAATGGATAAAGATCAAATGGGATACTAGCAAGAAACGTCCACAAAATAAAAATGTAAGTGTTATAATGTTGATCAAAACAAACAAAGTATTATTTATACAAAGGTTGTGTGCAAAAACACTCACCATATTCACCATGTGATGTCGCAACTAGCACATATGTCTATATAAGAACACATAAAATTAGAGATCATGATCCATAAGATACTATAAAATATTAATATCTATTGAACTTCTATTACTTCTTTAGTCAAATTACTGCTTACCTTCAAAGATTGGATTCTACAGTCTAATTCTATTCTTAGTGCCTCTTTCTCCACACTTTTGTCACCCTTGATGATAATGTTAACAAGTTCATCAGTGTATCTTTGCTTAATTTGTTGGGTGATGAATACAGGGTCAATCCTAAGGGCAATTTCATCTAGATA
Organism: Cupressus sempervirens; assembly: GCA_028749045.1. NCBI lineage: Eukaryota > Viridiplantae > Streptophyta > Pinopsida > Cupressales > Cupressaceae > Cupressus > Cupressus sempervirens. The sequence goes on from CM053785.1 coordinate 853,614,211, forward strand.
TGACACACGTATTTCAGATCGTATTTGATCATCGATCATTCTAGTTTTTTCCTATCATTTGTGACATCAAATATCAGTATAATTTCATCAAAATAACTCCAAAGCCATAAAGAAAACAACGTAATAATATGACATTTGTTTATATATTAACATTAAAATTTACAATAATTAATATTTACCTCTATTGAAGGTGTCTAAGATGGTGCATCCATATCACCATGTGAAAAAAATTAGTGAGTCTTAGAAATCAGCAGTGAAATTAAAGTAATAGACTTACCAAAAAAAATTTTAATAATAAAGTAGATTTTATATGTAAATCATTTTTCTTATGTTAAAAATTTACTGTAACTAATGTTTATATCTAAAATAATATTTGACATGTTCTACTAAATGTTTATATGTGCACATATGGTTTGGAAAGAAAAATTTGGTCATAATAGACCCCATCATAGTTGACATTGATCCTACCTAGACATTTCATTGATCATCATGATCTTCATCCATGTCATCATTATCATCATACTTGTCACTTTGATCATCATCGTCACCACCACCATCTTCATCACCATCATCATCATTTTGATCACTATCATCATCATCACCATCATCACCATGATCATGATCATCATCAACATCGTCATCATTATTATCACCATTATCATTAGCATGACAAAAATCATCACCATCTTCTTCTTCTTCATCACTAGGTGACTGTCATTCTTGATAATTATTTACTTCTTCTTGTGCATCTTCAATATCTTCTTCTTCGATCACATTATACTTTACTGGCCTTCCTCTTGGTTCATGTGTAACAACAAATGACCAACCTAGTTTGTGTGGAACACCAAAGTAAAACACTTGTTCACGTTGGCTTGGAAGAACATAGGGCCCATCTCCGACTAGCTCAAATGACCTTGTATTAATCATAGTAAATCTACTATCGTGTTCAATAATAGTCTTATCAAGATCATTTTGATTTAGTCATCACTTGAACCATTTAACGAAAAATAGAACCATTTTGAATGAATTAAAGTCACACTCAAGTATATCATCCAAAATGCCATAGTATTTATTTTTAGATTTTTGAGGATGTATATCAGTTCTAGATGAAATATTGGTGACCGCAAAGATATCACTTATCTCAAAATCACACATTTTCCTCGTTTCATTTAAATTTTTATTGAAAAATTTATAGCCATGGTAGTACATAGCTTTGTGGTGTTTGACCTACAATTATTCAAACATGTCAAGAATCTTCTCATTGATCTGTGGGTTGATATTAAACTTATGTCTCATAATTAGTAATCTTATGTGTACATTTGTATCTCTTAAGCCATATATTAGATCAAGTACCATTGGTGTAACATTGAGATCTCCATTACAATGAGCTTCTTTAACCAATGATGCAACACCATCCCATGTTAATGAGTGACCATTTTCTTGAGACTGTTCAATCCATACTATCATCCAATCAAGATTGTTTGCAATATACAAGTGTAGTGCATCCCACTCATGACCAACTATAAAGAAGACAATTACACCAGTTATAAACAACTTATATATATTGATGATGGAGAATAATTATTAAATTATTAAAAAAAACTTATAATTACTTCTCATCCTCCTCAATCTACCTTTCCCCGTCAGGTACTCCCCTTTGAATTTGTCATTACAATTGAGATCTCAAATGTGATCTACATGGATATCTGTTGTAAACTTTGGAAGATATTCACTAATATACACCATGGTCTAGTAAATCATATATCTCTCTATCATAGAACCCTCAAGACATGCTCTTTGTCGAACCAAGCCCTTCATAAATTTTAAGTGCCTCTCAACCATCCATATTGATCTAGCTTGTATAGGTCCACACAATTCAATCTCCTCAACTTGATGTATGAGGTAGTGTTCTTGATCATTGAAAAACGTCAGAGGTAAACACTTTTGCATTTCACACATAAGCTGTGGAATTTTTCTCTTCCAAAATTTTATATCATTTTTATCAATTTCTTTAGATGATAACCACCTAAAAGAGATTCAACATGCAAAAACACATAAAGGAGATTTCAAATGAAATTATACAATAGATTTTAGATAAAAACCTTCAAATCTAAGAAAAACACTTTTAACCTCATGTATTTTCCAAGATCATATATAATTTGTTTAATACTATTTTCAAACTATTGTAGAAGGGATAGCGGTAGGATGAACTGCAATCATTAAAAAATGATCATTTCGGTATATTATTAAATAATGCAATTGGTATTACATTCAATCTTACTAATATACTATAAATAAAGAACATGACTTACCTTGAGGAAGGTATGTCAATCATGTGTTTTCAACCCTAGCCCAAAATCACATTTCTTTCATAGAAGAGTGCTTATATTTGGAGCAAATCCTATTAAAATTTTTTCTTTTTTTATGACTTCTTTTAATGCATCACTTTGTTGCTCTATTAATAACCAAGGAAGGGCACTTATATTTATATAGTCTCCATTTCTATTTGATTCAATGAAAATTTTTAGTGCATGATTGGATTCATAAATGTCAGTACAAATTTTGGCAATTTTTTCTCTATTACGCCTTCCATCCAACATTTTTCATAGTGTCTCTATTACATTCTTTCCAATATGCATAGCATCAAAAAAATGCGCGATTGGAAGATCCTTGTAGTATGGTAACCTACTAAATTGAGTAGGATAACTTTTCATTCCTCTAGGAAGTTGGTCATTGATACCTTGATGACCTTCATGAGTATCAATTATAGCATTAGTAAATATAAGACAATATCAAAATACAAATTTTAAACTTCGGATGACAAATTGGACATTACCTCGACGATACTTTCATAAATGAGGTTTCATTCTTCATGGCCTTGATAATGTCTCTTCTTTCCCATTGAAAAGATTTTTTTTGGCAATTCGATACCTATGATTATTGTGGAGAAAGTGTCTAAACTCATCAAACACCTACTTTTCTAAACTTCTAAAATGATGACATTTCATCTTTAGACCACAAACTAGACATGAAAATTCTCCCTTTGTCTGAAGACCTAAAAGATCATGTACAATTATCATGCGCAACTTAAGCATTCAATAGTAATGTGTAAGAACTATAACAAACCAAAAATATATTACCTTAACAATATAACATATCACAAAAATGAGTTAGCCTAGGGGCATCATGTATTGTCCATATAAGCATTGCATGGAATTGAAATTGTCGATGTCCTATCGGTCTAGAGATGTCATACATAGTGATGCCATTCCATAACTTCAACAACTCATCAATTAGGGGCTCAATATACACGTTCATATCTTTAACTTGGTATTTACCTAGAAATTGAATAAATATAAACATTACGTAGTTATTATAACCATTTTCATGCACTATTTATAAATTAATTGAGATAACTATAAAATTAAAAAAATACCTGGCACAATCATGTGCTCCCTCTTTATGGACATCCAAGGAGGAATGTTATTGTTAATAACAAAAATAGGCCACACTGACTAAAAAAATCTCATATCTCCATATGGATTGACACCGTCTGCCGCCAATGAAAGCTTTAGATTATGAGGTTCTTCTTTAAGGTGTAACCATGTTTCTTCTATCTCTTTAAATGCTGAACCATCAGCAGGCATTCACATAATGTCATCTTGACTTCTATATTGTTCATGGTAATTCATAAATTGTGCCAAGCTAGCACCCCTGAATAACCTTTGAAGATGTGGAATAATGAGAATGTACTGAAGAACCCTTTGAGGCACTTTTTTTGTTATTTGATCTGATCGGTATCTACTAACATGACAATCAGGGCATTCTGTTGTAAATTTATGTTGTTTATGATATAGAATGTGATCATAGGGACATGCATGTATTGTCTGATACTTCATTCCAATCTGATCCATAATGTTAGATAATTCTTGGTACAAATGAGGAAAAATATTTGATGGTGGTAACAAAAACTCACTAATCAACCTACAATAACAAATATGCATTGTTAATATAATGAATAGTAATTGTATGCTAACACTAAAGATGAAAAAAATGACATACCTTAGCATACGTGACATTGTTACATTAGATATACCATTCATAACCTTTAAGTTCACCACAAACACTATAGTCGAGAGTAGAGTCATTTGGGAGCTTTTGTATAAGGGCTCATGTGCCTTCTCAAGTAAAGGCATATCAATACCATCTTCATCATCATTATCAAATTTGCTAGTACCATCATTGTGAGCCTCTTTATCACCTACCCCAATACCATCTTCTTCAATTGTGTCCTTTGCCACATTATCATCTTCTTCCATGGGAGTGTTATCCTCAGCTTAGATATTCACACCTCCATGTTCCTCCAGTAGGAAATCAACATTCAGCAATGGATGAAAATCGTGGCCTCCTTCAACATGACCATATTTCTTATAATGACTTTGGGCTGTTATGAATAGAATTCTTTGATTCTTTAAGCCCTCACACTTTTTGCAAGGACAATAACATTTATTAGGTTTTCTTCAAAACTAAGCCCACAATGTAGCCATTGTCTCATTGTTTTATTATGGGTTCATATTGTCAAGCGTGGTCTTTCTTGACAAAAAAATATGCCTGCAAATAAATTGGACATGTTGTAGTTAATGTTTATATTTGCACATATGGAAATTGTTGATTAATGTTTTCAAATGTAACTAAAATGATCCTATAATTTCTAAAAGGCCTAGATGTTTGCAAAATGTGGATTTATAGACAATGTATCTTAGTTATTTGCAAAATGCCTCAAAGAGATGTCACAAGGTGAAAGTTACTTAGGTGCTAACAACAGCATGCCATGACTCATCCTGATAGCAATGGCTAATGTGATTAATGCATCAACTAATGAAGATGAATGAAAGATTTAAACATATTAATCCAAACTTCAATCAAGAACATGTGAGCTCAAAAGATGCATAAATCTCAAAAAATCATGAGCCTAAGATCATTACAATTTTAGCTATGAAATAATTGCAATTGAAATTTGTTGAAAAAGAGGCCTAAGTGGGTTGGCCTAAGGGTCAAAAGAAGAAATCAGATTTCACTTAGTTAGAAGTCAATTAGCTTATGCAAGTTTGGCCTCATGGTGGTTGTATAATTTTTAAAAACTTAATCCTTAGACCATTTGCGCCTAACATTAGGGGACATGAATTTAGGACTCAAATGTCTATAAAGGTTGGATGTTGAAATTCTTTGGCAAGTTCCACCTTGGAGGATGATTTTGGAAAAAAAATTAGAGATCAAGATATCTAAACTCAAATGGATTTAGTGTTTAACCTAGAGTTTACAAAGGAATATCATATTTGGAGGGTTCAAATGCTTGTAGATCTAAGTTTAGAAATGCAACATTTTTTTATAAGCAACAAGGTAAGTGTTGATAAATATTTTGTGGGAATCATAGGTCTGGAGGTGTTACTAGGTGTTGGGATAGTCATAGGTTTGGAGGTTCCATCTAAAGGAGGATTATATTTTATGACAAGGAAGGTCATGTTAGGGCTATATGAAGGTTTTGGATCCATTGGAAGGATTAGGAAACATTTGGAAAGGTCAGTTTGGTAAAACCCTTGGTTTAAGCACCTAGGAAGGAGGGTTTGTTAGTTGGGTGTGTAAAAATTGATGGAATCTCCTATGAATTTGAAAATTCTTTGTTTTGGATGACAAGACAAATCTATTTGAGGTTAGATGGTTTGTGAGATGAGATATGTTAGTGGTTGCTTTGTAACAGAAGGGCTAAAAGAGGGTTAATTGTGGGGCAGCAGTGTTGGTTAGGGCATTTGGTCCAAGGGAGTAGCATGAGCATTTGAAGTATGTTGTGTAGAATCCAAAATAGTATTTGGATATGGTCTTATTTTTCTAAGAGTTTTGGTAAAAGTGGGAGAAAAGTTTGAAAAATTGATTAGGCAGGGCTAATTGGGAAATATGCCTAAGGAAGGGCTTGTAGTGGGTTTTTGGTATCAGATAATAAGATGAGCATTTGGTAATCTTGGAAATAGGTTAGTTGAAGTTTTTTGAGATGTGTGAAGGTGACATAAACACCTAGCTGAAGTGAAGTCAAGATTGGAGCTTATTGAGGCATTGTGGACATTTGATGGTTGTAGAACAAGATTGCTTAGTGAATCCATTTGAGGGACATGGGATGATTTCTAAGATGTAGAGCCTATGGTGGCACAAGAGAATGGTATGTGCACTCTAATAAGGTTTTGAGTTTATTGGATCAAGGAGAGTGATCCTATGAAGAAGCTTGATTGTGTTATGAGAACACTAAAAAAGTCCCTCTTATTGTGAATAATTGAATGTCCACCAGGTCTCTGCATCAATGTCAAGAGCTAAAGGTGAAATGATTTCAAGGCAGGAAAGAAAGCTCGAATAATTCCTCTTTAGAATTACAGCAAGAGTCCTAAGTTTTGGAAATAGAGATGGAGTAACTGAGAGGGGAGGGGTGAATCAGTTACCACAAAAATAAATCCACAGATCCTTAGATGTCTTAAAATATAGTTGTTGTTGATACTCGATAACCACACAAATACATGCTGAAACTTGATAGATGTTCTTTTAACTTATTAAGAATTTAAAGTGATTAACATGCATGCATAAAAAAATAACATGAACACAAAAGACACCATATTTAACGTGGAAACCCAATTTGAGAAAATCACCAAGTAACTAGTTACCAATTTTCACTCTTCTAAAGTGAGCCCTATTAGGAGCCAACCCTATTAAAGGTTACAAAACACACTGTTAGGTGTGACCCTGTTAGACGATTTAATCACCCTATTAGAAGTGGCCTTTTCAGAAGTCTTTAGAACAATTCAACTAAATTGACACATTGATAGAGGATTTACAAAATGGTTGTTAAACCAACTATGTTAAGAGATTTTGAATCACTGTTACAATGATTAGAAAGCAACAATGAAGTGATCTGAAATATATGCAACTTATCTTTGCTAAATATAGATCTTTTTTCTACTTCACTAGATCCTCAATGATCAAATACAACTTTGCAGCTCCATAAGCATATCTAATCCTTATTCAACATTCACTCATATATTCAATATTCGCTCGTTCCATATTCATACATTCACACTCGTATGCATCCAAACTCTTACTTTTTTTTTTTCAATGAATTCACAACTTGACCTTTCATATATACCTTACAGATTGTCAAGTCAGCTCAATTACAAGTTACAACAACTAAAAAATATTAAATTAGTCGGCTGCAAACATTGCACAAAACAATTAAACTTGATTCTTTAGAACCATAAAGTTCTTCGCTGCCCAACCTAGCTCGATGACCACTGCTCCAGAATAGTTTTCCCAGTGTTAACCAAGTGAGGCTTGGTAAACACTGCAAACCTTGCAACTTCCTTCGGAGACCGATTTAACTTGGTAAACACTGACCTTCAAGTAAAAGCTAACTTTCTCTTTGATGACCGAGTCAACTCGGTAGACATTGTATTTCCTTTTGTTAACCTTGGGAGCTCAATTAACATTAACTTTTTGCTACAACTTTTTGATGTCTGAGTGAGATTGCTAAGAGCTAACCTTCCTTTGTGTTGTTCAACAATGTTTGGTAGATATTGTAATTGCTTTGTTGATCGTCTAAGCTCGATAGACTCTATCTAATGGCTGATATGACATTTGTGTAACATCAAAGACAATACACAATTAACAATTGTATCCAAAAATCTCCCTCTTTGGCATTGATGGCAACACAACATGTCATAGTAGAATCAAATTTGAAAACAAGTCTTTCTCATAACAATTCTCCCTCTAAGATAGAAAACTCTCCCTCTTACAGTAATTTCCCTCTATGAAGGAATTACATGGCAAACTCTTTATCTTAAACAAATTTCAGAGAGATATGATAGTAAAACTCTCCCTCTTTGACAACACATGCCAAAGACAACTCAACTCAAATGAATTTCAGTGTACCTTTAGTACTGATTCATATGCAATATTTCCTGGTTATGCTGCATCAACTAATAGATCTTCAACCTGGTATGAGTTGATGCATAACTAAAACTTTATTTTAGTGAACTTTAGATAGGGGAGTGACCCCTAACTTACCTCTTAGATACAAGAATGCATCCTTAGGTAATGGTTTTGTGAATATGTCAACAATTTGTTCCTTTGTATGAACATATTCCAATCTGATCTCCTTATCTTGCACCAATTCTCTAACAAAATGATGTTTTATTGTAATGTGCTTGGTTTTGGAATGCATCACTGGATTCTTAGATATGTTGATTGCACTTGTATTATAATAGAACATAACAACTGGTTCTTTGATTTCCATCTTCATGCCTTCCAACAACTGTTTAAACCAAACAATATTAGAATAGTTTACTGCTACAGCAACATACTCTGCCTCTGCTATAGATTGAGATGTGCAATTCTTCTTTTTGCTTGTCCAAGAAACCAACCTCTTTCTAAGAAAGAATGTACCTTCACTTGTACTTTTTCTGTCATCAAGGTTTCCTGCCCAATCAGCATCAGTAAACACTTTCAAATCCAAATTACCTCCAAACTTATACCATAAACCATACTCTTTAGTTCCTTTCAAATATCTCATTATTCTTTTGATTTCCATAATGTGATTTTCTCTTGGTTTTGCTGAAAATCTTGCTACAATACCAACTACAAGGGCAATATCTGACCTAGTATGAACTACATACTACAACTTTCCAATCATAGATCTATGCAATGTTTGATCTACTTCTTTTGATTCATCTTCCTTAGTAAGTTTTAATCTAGTGCATATAGGAGTCCCAACTGGTTTACAATCTTCCATTCCAAACTTTTTCAATATCTCCTTGATGTATTTTGATTGAGTGATGTAGATACCATTTTTATTCATTTGAATTTGAAGACCAACAAAGAATTTGATCTCACCAAACATAGACATTTCAAATTCCTTGTTCATTTGTACTGAGAATTCTTTGCACAGATCATCATTCCCTATGAAAACAGTATCATCTACAAATATTTCTGCCAAGACAATCTTATTATCTGGTCCTTCCTTAATATACAAGCTACCTTTATCATTAGTTCTTTGAAAACCAATCTGAATAAGATAGTTATGCAATCTTTCATACCATGCTCTAAGAGCTTGTTTCAGACCATAAAATGCCTTGTGTAATTTGTAGACCATGTTCTTATTTGGATCAACAAAACCTTTAGGTTGTTCAATGTAAACCTCTTCATCCAAGATACCATTGAGGAATGTTGACTTGACATCCATCTGATAAACTTAAGTTCCTTTGTAAGCAGCATATGCTAGTAAGGTTTTGACTCCTTCCAATCTTGCAATAGGAGCAAAAATTTCTCCGTAGTCTATTCCTTCTTCTTGAGCATATCCTTTGCATACTAGTCTAGCTTTGTTTCTTGATACCTTACCATCTTCATCCAACTTGTTTCTAAATACCCACTTGGTTCCAATCACATTTTTATCTTTAGGCCTGGGTACAAGAGTCCATGTCTTATTTTTCTTTCTTTTCTCTATTTCTTCATTTATAGCCTCAATCCAACTATCACTTTCTAAAGCATCTTTGATATTTCTAGGTTCAAAATCAGCAAGTAGACAAGTACCTTTCAACTTGCTTCTTATCATGCTTCCTTCAAATTTGTCTCCAATGATTTGATCTACTGAATGATGTCTCCTGGCATATTTAGCTAATACAGGTTCCTTGCCTTTTGAATGGATTTCATTATTATCCTCTTGCATTTCAACTTTAGGTTTTGTCTCTTCTGGCTCGGTAGATATTTGCTCAGTAGATGTTGGCTCAGGTCCTTTAGACTCAGTAGACACTTGTTGGGTAGACACTTGCTTGGTAGACACTAAATTTAACTCAGTTTGTTGTGGCTCAATTTGAACGTTCTTTAACTCGGTTATAGATGACTCAGGAGTAGAAGATTCCTGATTCTCTAATGTAACTGGTACTATATCAGGTTCTATGAAGACAAACCTTCTATAATCTTTTAGTTCCATTTTGCTTTCTTTTTCAGTTCTTTCTGCAAACTCATCAACTTTCACATGTGCACTTTCTATGACTTTATGAGTAGACAAGTCCAAACATCTATATGCCTTACTTTTGCATGAGTATCCAAATAATATACCTTTATCACCTTTCACATCAAATTTTCCTTTTCTAGATTCTTTCAAAATGTAACATTTCTTCCAAATACTTTAAGGTAACTTACATTAGGTTTATAGCCATACCATAACTCATAGGGGGTTTTGAATGAGTCTTTCTTTAGCTTTATTCGGTTCAGAGTATAAACTGTAGTGCTGATAGCTTCCTTCTAGTATTTGGTAGCAATGCTCTTTTCAATCATTAAAGTTCTTGCACAATCCATGATGGATCTGTTCCTTCTTTCAGCTATTCCATTTTGTTGGGGTGTACCAAGGGCTGATACCTATCTTTTGATTCCTCTTTCAATGTAAAACTTATTAAACTCATGTGAAATGAATTCTCCACCTCTGTCTGACCTCAAACATTTTAATCTTTTCCCTGTTTCCTTTTCTACTCTAGCCAAATACCATTTGAACTTTTCAAATGCTTCTGATTTGTTTCTTAGATACATGACTGTCATCATTCTTGAGTAATCATCAACAAAAAGAATGAAAAACTTTTCTCTAGTATAGCTTTCAATTCCAATGGGTCCACATAAATTAGTATGCATAATTTCTAATATATCTTCAGACTGATAGTTTTAACTTTTAAAACTAGTCTTTCCCATATTTCCAATCTGACAATTTTTGCATAAACTGACCTCAAGTTTCTTTATGTTAGGAATGCCTCTTACTTTCTTGAATTTTCTTATCTTTACTAGATTATCAAATTTCACATGACACAATCTTTTATGCCATAACCAACTTTCTTCTACTTGAGCAATGAAACATGAGCATTCACCTAGTTCAAGATAGAACAAGTTGCCTTTAGTTTGAGTACCTGATCCAATCAGCTTTCCTTTACCATCCAGCAGTCCTGCTTTACCATGCATGAATTCTACTTTGAATTCATTATTGAGTAACTGTGCCACACTTAACAAATTATGCTTTAGTCCTTCTACCCAATATGCATTATCACATATAAGTTCCTTGGTTAGAGAGATTCTTCCTCTTCCTTTTATACAACAAGGTTCATTGTTACCAAATCTTACATTTCCACCATCGTAGTCTTCAAAGTATTCAAACTTAGTTTTGTTGCTAGTCATGTGATGAGAACAACCACTATCTATGATCCATGTATCATTTTTGCTCATATGAGAAATGAGTTTTATTTCCTCATCATTATGAGATTCATCTTTCATAGCAATGTAGACAATTTCATCTTCTTCTTCATCATTAGAATCATTAGAATTTTTAGACATAAAACATGTTTTCTTACCTTTATCCTTGAATGATTTGAAATCTTTCTTGCCATTCCATTTGTGATCTTTCTTTTCATCTTTATTCTACTTATTTGGACACCTAGCAGCAATATGACCAACTTCTTCACATGAAAAATAGATTAGGGGTACTTTACCTTTGTATTTTCCTCTGTCTCGAGAATATTTCCTTGCTAGAAGGGCTGCAATTACTTCAAGATCACTGTCTGAACTTTGGTTTGATTCATCTTCACTTTCTGACTGATATTTCTTTTTGCCTTTCTCCTTAAGTGAAAATTTGGCTTCAAATGTTGATTCAATGTTATTGGAAGCTGGAACATAGTTATCAAAGTTTTCTAGTTCAAATACAGTCAATCTTCCAACTATAGCCTCTAGATTTATCTTATGATTTGCTTCACATCTTCTTTCTTGAATTGCAGAAACTCTGATTGCATAAATGGGAAGTAGAGTTTTGAGAACTTTACTTATAACTGTCTCTTCCTTGATATCTCCTCTAGATGCTTTGATTGCATTGACACATGCTTTGACTCTTTCAACATATTTTGCAATATTTTCATCCTCTCTCATTCTCATTTGATCAAATTTTCCTCTCACACTTTCTGCTTTGGCTCTTCTAGCATTATCATCTCCTCCATAAATCTCTTTTAGCTTTTCCCACATTTCAAAAGCAGATTTGCAGTCCTTGATATCATCAAATTCTTCATAACTCAGAGCAGATGCTATATCTATCATCATAATGTTGTAGGTCTTCTTTTCAGCAATATCATTGACAAATAGTGTACCAGCTAGTTCTGCATATTTTTCATCAAGGTATTTTAGTCCTATATCTCCAATAGAAGCTAGATGAAGTCTCATCAACCCTTGCCATGCTGAGAAGTTGTCCCTATTAAGTCTTAGAATTTCCCTCTTATAAGACATCCTAATCTTTAGCTTAGATCCTTGAAATCTTATCCTGCAAGCACCGAGAGCTCTGATACCAATTTCTAGAAATAGAGATGGAGTAAGTGAGAGGGGAGGGGTGAATCAATTACCACAAAAATAAATCCACAGATCCTTAGATGTCTTAAAATATAGTTGTTGTTGATACTTGATAACCACACAAATAAATGTTGAAACTTGATAGATGTTTTGTTAACTTATTAAGCATTTAAAGTGATTAATATGCATGCATATAGAAATAACATGAACACAAGAGACACCAAATTCAACGTGGAAATCCAATTTGGAAAAAACCACCAAGTAACTAGTTACCAATTTTCACTCTTCTGAAGTGAGCCCTGTTAGGAGCCAACCCTATTAAAGGTTACAAAACACACTATTAGGTGTGACCATGTTAGAGGATTTAATCACCCTATTAGAAGTGGCCTTGTCAGAGGTCTTTAGAATAATTCAACTGAATTGTCACCTTGTTAGAGGATTTACAAAATGGTTGTTAAACCAACTCTGTTAAGAGATTTTGAATCACTGTTACAATGATTAGAAAGCAACAATGAAGTGATCTAAAATATATACAACTTATCTTTTCTGAATACAAATCCCTATTTTGCTTCACTAGATCCTCACTGATCGAATACAACTTTGCAGCTCCATAAGCATATCTAATCCTTATTCAACATTCTCTCATATATTGAATATTTGCTCATTCCATATCCATACATTCGCACTCTTATACATCCAAACTCTTACCTTTTTTTTTTTTAATGAATTCACAACTTGACCTTTCATATATACCTTACAGATTGTCAAGTCAGCTTAATTACAAGTTACAACAACTGAAAAACATTAAATCAGTCGGTTGCAAACATTGCACAAAACAATTAAACTTGATTCTTTAGAACCATAAAGTTCTTCGTTGCCCAACCTAGCTCAGTGACCACTGCTCCAGAATAGTTTCACCAGTGTTAACCAAGTGAGGCTCGGTAAACACTACAAACCTTGCAACTTCCTTCGAAGATCGAGTTAACTTGGTAAACACTGACCTTCTTTCGCTTACCGAGTGAGCTCGGTAAAAGCTAACTTTCTCTTTGATGACCGAGTCAACTTGATAGACATTTTCTTTCCTTTTGTTAACCTTGGAAGCTCGATTAACATTAACTTTCTGCTCCAGAATCCTTTGATGCACGAGTGAGCTCGGTAAGAGATAACTTTCCTTTGTGATGCTTAGGAACATTCGGTAGACACTGTAAATTGCTTTGCTAACCATTTGAGCTCGGTAGACTCTGTCTGATGGCTGATATGACATTTGTGTAACATCAAAGACAATACACAATTAACAATTATGTCCAACACTAAGCATTTGAATCCAAATGATTGTGTATCAATAAGATTTAACACAAAATAATCCTAAGAACATTAAGTAAGTTAAGCTGAAACATATAAGAAAATGAATGAGAGAAATTTTGTTACCTGTTACCTAAAAATAAAACCAATTGAGGAGGCAAGGTGATGTAGGGGCATCATATGCTCATCATAGGTACCTTGAGGGTCTAGATCATCACAGAGGACATGGAGAATCTCATGGTATCAATTGGTCCATTTTGCAACCAATCATGACCTTTGAAAGCATAAATAGTCATAATATTGTATAATGTCTTGAAAGACTTTCATATTGAAAAGTTGTAATTGGGCATTGAATAGGATCTAGAGGTTGTCTAAGGTAGATGAGTCATGTGAGAGGGTCTAGTATGATTTCATAATAATCTCAAGTCCTTAAATAAGTTAAAACATTCAATAAGTCCCTTAAAAACATAGTTTATTGCTTTAGAAAATTCAAATCTTGAATGTAACGGCTAGATGGGCATTTTGGAGGGAAACTCCATAGTTTAAATTTTATGAAGGAATAAGAATTGAAAGGAGTTGGAGTCATTTAAAGGGGTTGTTAACTATCTCCTGAAACTATAAATATATGATTGTATGGACTGTCTAAGAAAAAAGTGAATAAAAGTGCTTGGTTTTAACAACAGGTTGAAAGATTTTTGAGTTTCTTACACATATTTTGAATTGGAATGCATTGTGTTATATTCTTAGACATTTCTTGATGTCTTAAACCAAGATTTGAATCCAAATTTTTAAGTCGTTTGTTCAAATTCATAAATTTCTAGCTGTAGCAGGCAATTTGTTAACAATTTTGAAGTTTTTTTCAATCAATCAAGGTCATTCCATGAAATTTTGTCTGATTCTTCATGGAATGGAAGGTTTCTAACTTTTATGAATGCTTCTAACTCTATAATGAACCACTAACTTAAGTATTTGGTGGCCAACATACACAAAAAGGGTGAAAATAAGGGTTATTTGGAAGTGACAGTCATTTGGAGAGAGATTTTCCTTAAGGAGGGCAAGGTTTGAGAGTTGATTCATTTTTATGGTGATAAAAAATACATGTCTACAATTTGAATTAATCCAAGAAACCTTGGCACATGGGAGATTGGTGATACCCTAGAAACAAGGGTTTTGAATGGATGAATTGGGGATTTTGGGGTTAGGAAACCCATAGATTGGAATTGAGTGTGGATTTTTCTAATTAAAGACATTTTAGAAACATATGCAAGTTTTGAAGTCTATACATTGAGTACTTCTATAAGTTGCTTTGTAAATGCACTATTGCTTCATTTTGTAAAATAGGGTCATTATGAAGAATCTTTGATACTTTCCAAAGGAAGCCCATCCAAGCTTTACATATTTTTGAATGAAGATAAAGGGTGTTTGAAACTATTTCATTTGTGAAAACCAAAAGATATCCACCATTTTGTCTTGCTATTGTTACAGAAGTTACAATTTTGCATTGACAACATTTAGGCAAGTTATGCATTTTGGCTTGCAGGGTATGGAAATTGGAAGGTGTTTATGGGAACATGTTAGATAGAGTATAAAAACCCTATTGAGACCCTAAAACATCCTAGAGTTGACTAGTTGTGGAACTTTCCTATTAAGACCTAGAAGGGTCACTAGGAACACTCCTACAATCTTGCTCATTTTGGGTTTTTACTTGGGTCCATCACCCTATCCTCTGCATCACAAGGGTGCATGAGTTGTCAAAACTTCATGTGCTTCTCAATCAATTTATGTGGATAACAGGAAAAGCCTTCACATACCCTCATACATACATAATCAATATTTTGTTGATAGGGAATGTTTAGTAAAATGAAGTAGAGAAAAAGAAACATAGTTGCAGTAGAAAAATAAGGTTAAATGTAGTAGTTATCATTGCAAAAATGCCAACAATATCACCATGAACCATCTAAGAATCATAAAGATCAAACATAGAGGCAGCCTAGTGTGCCATCATGCTCTTACAATCTTATCCTAATTTTCTTCCTATATCCAGATTTTTGATTTTCTGTATCACATAATTTGTTGTATCAGATCTTCTTAGTTCCTTCTTTGATCTAATACGAGCCACAAGAAATTGGAATTTTTTTAGTGTTTTCATTTGGGAATATTGTTAAGGAAAATATATGGTAAAGGTAATGATGAAGCTAGAATGATGAGAATTCCATTAGTTTCCTAATTTCCTTTCTTATTCATATGCACTATGTTGTAATGTTATTATATTATCTAATCTACTATCCCCCAGTTCTTTATTGTATTCATCTCTAGCTGGTCAAATCTATTTGACTGTTATATCCATTACATATTTCCCACTTTAAATTTTAATAAACCTTCATCCTATATAAATGCAACTATATTTTCTAGGTTTTTGTCACAAAACATCCAGCCGCTCTGTGGTGATTTGCTAGTTTACAAAAATTGGTTTTACCAATATGGCAAAACAATCCCAAAATTAGTCGAGTTTGGTTTGTTGTACAATATAATATATAATTTGATATTCCTATATATATTTTTATATATAACAATTTATATGTAAATACAATAATGAATAAACTAATAGGAAGATATATATTTCACATCCCTCCTATATATCTTTATAGGATTACAAGAATATTATATTAATTAATTAGTTTACTGATTTATATATAAAAAATTTATATAAAATGATTTTGGGTTGCACATATTACATAAATGTCATTGGCTATCCAATGGGCAATGTAGATTATCCAAAACATCCAATGCTATTACTGTCAACTCCATGACAAATTCGTCTACTTTGGGTCTGTCCTACCAAACTCTAGCACACTTGAAGCATTCAAACATTGTTGTTAAGCCTTGGAGAACCTTCCATAAAATTTTAAACAATGGGCACCCAGAAAAAATTTATTAATAACATTTTGAGCTCCTAGACCTACAACATTTTCTCCTTCACACTCTCTATGCTTTCTTTTCTACAGATGTAAACAAATTTGTAATGGTCTTGCAACAACAACACCAAATAAATCTCAAATTCTTCAAATGTATGAGGATCACATGGATGAAATGAGTGCTCGGTGGACTATTTGTAATCACAAGAGATGAGCTCTTGTAAACCATTACGCTTGCAATTGTTTCAAGATCGATAGTAATTAAACATCACATAATTTGACATGATGAAAAATACCACCTAGTTGTTAATGAAGGAACTAAGAAGATCTATGATCAATGGTTCATAGGGCACATAACTTGTTGAAGGTTTTGCAAATGGCATGGCAAGCTAAGAAGGCTTAATCTATGTCAAATGTCAATGCCCAAAATATGGCTTTTTGTAGTCTACAATTATTATCAAAAAATAATTTATTTAATTTTTTCCATATCTCACAATGATGTATGTAGCCATGTGATCAAGAAATGTACAGATCTGATATGAAGGCTTTAAAAGGATTAAAATAGTTTTAAGATAGAAAAACCAGAAAAACAAATTTTTCCTTCTTTGTTGTTTGCAATTTAGGTAAGAAGTAAATTATGTCCACAAAATATGTTCTACAAAACTGCCAAAAATTAGAATTGATGCTTCTAGGAATGAAGTTCAAACCTAATATATAAAAGAGATTAATTTTAACTTTTGACATCGGGAAACTAGCATAGATGAGACCATTGTTCCAAGTCATGCAAAGTCCATTATGGATTGTTTGGACAGATGCATATTCTCAAGCATGAAATATCATAGAATTCATTAAGGAGAGGGCATCACCGGCCAAGCAATGTCGTACAAGGAAAGTGAAGAATGGGTCCCTTGCACTTGCTACCAAGTTCAAAAGATAAGAAAGAACAAGGGAAAAAATTCCCATCAAAGAAAGAACAAGGAAAAAATGCCCATCAAACCGATGGAAGAGAATTGGACTTAATGATTCCTTGGATTGAAAAGAAGTAGCCATGTACAAGTTATAAAACTACATTGAATACAATCATGGAACAAATGATAATGAAGAGTTGAAAGAATAAGAAGTTGCTTTTGGTAGATGTTAAGGAAATGAATCTAAAGAGAAAACAATTGAAACTCTACCTTATGCATTCGGCCTTGCTATTTCCAAATCTAAACTTCCAAAAGACTGATCACCTCCTTTTATAAATATCAAGTTTCCAACTCCAACTGTGAGCAAGCTAGGGTAGAACTAGGGCATCTAGTTTTTTGTCTGTTGATGGTGCATCAAGTATCCAACTCCAAAAAAAATCCCATGCATGCGAAAAACAATAAACAACAAAACATCCCATGTGCGTGAAAAACAAAAAACATGAAATGTCTCTTAAACACATAGTTTTGGTTTGCACATGAGTCTTTGATCTTAAGCCCCCCATTTTGACCAACATGGGGCTTAGTTTTTTAAAAAATAAATTTTTTCCTTCTACATTCTGACCAAACTAAACTTTTTTAGTTGATGGTCAAAAATTTTGGTAGAAAAATGATGTCAAATGTTGTAGTGAGTGTGTTTTTGGGGTCTAGTCAAGAAATTTGTTAGGTTACATAGTGTCAAGAAGAGGCATTGAGATAGACTCCACCAAAGTAAAATTAATCATGGAAATGCCTCCACCTATTACATTGAAACAACTCCATAGCTTTTAAGGGTGGTTATAGTCCATCAGATGGTTTGTGTCCCAATTAGTAAATAAAATTCATCCACTCCAACATTTTCTTTGAAAAGGCACCAAGTTTTAATGGGATTTCCTATGTCAAAAATCATTTGAATAGGTTAAGATATATTTAGCTAATCCACTAGTGCTAGCTCCTCCAATTCTAGGATGACCATTAATTCTCTACATGCCTGCTACTACAATTGCACTAGGTGCTCTTTTAGCACAACTAGATGACAATAGAAATGAGCAAGCTATCTATTATCTTAGTGGAACATTAGTTGGCTATGAGTTGAATTACACTACTATTGAGAAAGCTTGTTTGGTGATAGTCTTTTGCATGCAAAAGCTATGACATTACATGCTTAATCATACAACACACCTCATTTCTAAGATAGATCCCCTCAAGTATTTTCTATCAAAAGCTTCCCTCACTAGTTGTGATGCAAAATGGATCTTGATTTTAAGTGAATTTGAAATTATTTATAAAGACTGCAAGGCCATAAAAGGACAAGTCATTTTTTACCACCTTGTTGAAGCTCCTCTTCAAGGAGACCATCCTATCATAACATATTTTCTAGATGACATAGTTATGACTATTACCCATAGTACATAATGGAAACTTTATTTTGATGGTTCTTTCACATAGAAAGGATCTGGGGTAGGAATTTTGTTTGTTACACTACAAGGATACCTTATCCCTATGTATTATAAAATTCCATTCCTTTGCACAAACAACATAGCTGAATATGGAGGATTAGTAATAGGGCTACGTCAAGCTATCAGATGGAACAATAAGATCCTTCTTTTCCTTGGAGACTCCCAATTTGTCATTAGACCAATTACAGATGAATATCAAAAAAACGATGAAAAGTTGTTTCCATATCACCAAATAGTAGAGGATCTTAAACAACACTTCACTAAGATAGTCTTTTAGCAAATACCAAGGACAAATAAAAAATCAATAGATGTTATGGCCACCATTTCCTCCATCACCATCATGCCTAAATATAGTCCTAAGTGTGAGTTTCTTGTTGAGAATCTTTTTCTTCCTACTTATGAGCAACCTGAATCAGAGCTGGTGTGTGAGATTGTAACTCTTGAGTATCCATGGTACTCCAATATTTTTTCCTAATTGCCTAACTTCATCACAAAAAAATCCCCATAGCCCTTTCCATTAATCAAAGCAAAACCTTCATTTGTCGCATTGCTTGATACACTACCCTAGGTGATACACTTTTTTGAAAACATTTTGATGAAACCCTCCTTTGATGTTTTAGTTCAAACAAAGCTAGAATGACACTAGAAGAGGTTCACCAAGGAATTTGTGGTGCCCATTCTAGTGGCCTTACATTACCAAAAAAGCTCCTCAAAATGGGTTATTATTGGCCTACTATGGAATTTGATGCCTATCATTTTGTGAAATGATGTGTTCCTTGTTAGCAACATGGAGATTTGATACATGCTCCCACCTAAGACCTTCAACCCACCATTACACCATGGCCCTTTTCTCACTAGATTTTTCATCTTATTGGTCGGATATATCCAAATTCTATGAATGGCCACAAGTACATTATTGCCACCATCAAGTATTCCAAAAATTTGGTCAAAGCTATCCCTTTAACCTACACCACCAAAAAAAAAGTTTCATAGCTCATCTTGAAGTACATTATTTGTCATTTCAGTATCCCTCAAGACATAATAATTGATAATGGGACTCCTTTCAAAAATTAGGAGGTTGCCAAATTGTGTAGGAAATTTGGAATCACCCAACATTTCTCCACCAAATATTTCCCCCAAGGCAATGGCAAAGTTGAAGCTACTAATTAAACCATTTTGAAAATCCTAAAGAAAATCATTGATAGTTGGCCATGAGTAGCACCATCAAATTGCTCCCATGTTTTAGGCCTATCGCACCTCCATCTATACCCCCATAGAGCCACTCCATTTTTTTTGTTTATGGTTTTGAGGTTATATTACCCATCAAAATTGAGCTCCCTTCCCTCTAAATCTCTCTCAAGAATCTAATGTCCAAAGAAGAATATTGAGTTGCTCACCTGCAAGAGTTGCAACTCCTTGATGAGTGACACCTCAATTCCTTGAACTACCTTCACATGTGTTAAAATTTCCTTCAACTCCAGTTTCACAAAAAGGTCAAACCTTGGGAATTTGAAGTGGTTGACCTAGTGTTGCAACATAACATGAAAATCTCCAAAACTATGAAAAGACAGGAAAATTTGAAGCTAACTGGCTTAGTTTGTTTATCATTACAGCCAAATTTGGTTCTGGGACATATCAGATTGCTACTTCAGAGGGAGATCTACTCCCTAAGCTTGTAAATATCAAACACCTCAACCAATTCTATGCTTGAGTTCTGCAGTTCCTGTATAGTGTTGTTAAAGTTTTGCAAAATTCAAAAAAGAATCAAGAGATCAAAAAAATCCAAAAACATTTGTAAAATTTTCCTATAGAAAAGACTAAAAAGAGAAAAGAGTTTATGAAAAAAGATTTTTATCAATAAGTTCCATTATCTATAAGGTTCATTTCACTTCATCACATTTCACCCATTTCATCCCATCTTTGTGAAGAAGTCCTATCTAACTCGTACTTTTCATACATCCAATAAAAGACCTCTTACCTATAAGGCATCCATCCACTTTCATATTTCAAAAGACCTCTAGTCCATAAGGCACTTTCCCATGGAATGTACACCCTTTTCCCATTATACTAAGTTTTTTCCCATAATGGTGACTACAGTAGAACTTAAACAAATCACCATTAAGACTTAACGATTCGAGAAATTTATTTTTTTCATAGCTTTTGCTAATGAATAGTCATGAAAATAACTTAGATAAACAAAATTTCATAGGATGACTCCTTCCTACACATGACACTACAACCTTCACTCTTGGACTAGCATTCCTAGCAAGAAATGCGGCTGAATCACTACTTGATCTTGAGGTCTCTTTTGGTTGATTTCATCTTTGTGTGTTAGTAGTGGCCTTTTATGGTGTGCCTCGATCTTCCGTATCTTGGTATCACCTAAATGGTTCCAAGTGACTACACATGTCATTTATAGTATGATCTATTTTCATGATTCTTTAGTGTATCTATGTCAGTTCTAATTTATGGTTATACATTGCTCACTAGGGGCAAGTGCTAGCACACTTTCCTCCAAGATCCCTAAAAAGAATTTGGGTGTGCCTAGATCTCTCTAGTGTCTACATTACTTTTTTCCATCATGACAATGAAAACTACATGTATTGTCCTAAATTCCCTATTTTGTTGAGATTCTAGTCTAGGAAAGTAATCTTGTCATCTATGTTTCTATAGCATTTGGTCCATAACTCCTTTTGAAAAATCAAACTAGGGTGTGCTCTCCCATATAAACATAACTGAATTCCTTAGTATCATGTAGTTAGGATTCATGTAGTATAAGATTTCATTGCACTATGCTTGAGACAAGGTTTTTGTTTATCCTCCCTCTTATGTTAGGCTACTTGACTCCTACAGGTTAACAAGTTTGACACAAGTTTGTCCATTAGGTTTTATTCATATTGCATTTTCATGTTTCACCTTTACACTTTAAATTTGCATCATTTCACTTTGCATTCATGATTAGTGCAATTTATTTTGTTACTAACATTTTCATTTAGGATATGATCATTGCTCATATTATTGAATTTATCACACCTACATTATGCATCTCATTCATTAGGTCACATTATTTGTTCATTAAATTTATCCACTAGATATAATAATCATTACCTTTAGTGACATACACATCATGATAGTTCTAACACAAAGCATATAGTAAATCCATACATGTGAAATAAAAAAATGCATACATCTCATATATTGCCATAGAACCTACATCACCCACACATTAATCGTCATATATACACCATAAGAAACACTACATCACACACATCCTACATCATGATATCAGTAGCAACATCATAACATTGTGCATTACATATAATACCCATCAAACCATCATCCATACACATTTAGGCTTATTGAATCATGTCATATATATCAAAAGAATAAGTGTCCATATATAGTCCATATACAAAAAGAATCATGTAATACATCAGGATAATGCATCATCAAAAGCTCATTGCATCTGCATCACTATGTCAAAAAAATTGAGCACTCGAGGGATCATGTGCCTAGCTATGAGGGCCTTGCCCCTCCTATACCCCTTCCTTATGGAGACCTCCCCTATCCAACTAATAGCTCTGATCTCTATCAGCCCCCTGTGCTCAATGAGCTAGATGCCTCTGGAAAATCTGGTTGTCACTGCTCTATTTGGCTAAAACTTCCTTCTTGCATACAAGATCTACCAAAAACAAATATGAGAATTAATGGAAGAAGATGCTCGGTAGCATACGGCCTCAAGATACAATGTCCTATAGTAGGCTGCCTCTTGCATAGCTTGTGCCTCATGTTGGCATGTAGTCAAGGCCTCTTGCATAGCTTGTGCCTCATGTTGGCATGTAGTCAAGGCCTCTTGTATCACTATAACCATACCTCTACCTTGAACCATCTACCTGGTGATGTCTTGTTTCCCATGATACTTATCCACCTAACATTGAAGAGTCTTTCTTTCTACTTAGAGGGAGCCCACATCTTGTTGCATAGTGTCTATCTCTACTAGCTCATCTATCTCAGCCTACATCATGAGATCACTAAACTCACGAGTCTCTACCCTTTCCTATAGTGTTATGAGGACCTCATGTGCATTGTCTACCTTGGCCCGCTCTGCCTATATCTCAGCTTGTAGCTTGGAAATCTCTATTTGTACACTCTAGGATTGGGCAGTCTTGACCATTACCTCCCCCTATAGATGGGAAACCTCAGTTTGGAGGTTATCCCACTCAACCCTAACTATATCTACATCCCCTTGCTAAGGTGGCCCCTGTAGTATCTATACCTTTGGCCCCTATATGTGTGGACCCATTTTTGGTCCCTATTCTAGTGGTGGCCCTGCTGGTGTCAATACTCTTTGTTAACAAACTCATCATCTTGATAGACCCTGCTATAGTCCCTGTTGCTACCTCTCTCCCATATCCCCTACCTTGTACCTACTCTACTAGTGGAGGCACTCCTGGGACTATTAGTCTTAATGGTTGATGAGCTACCTACCACTATGTATATGTTGGTGTCATGCCTACATCTCCCTAGTCCTACCCATGTACCCATGGCACTAGCTACCTACCACACCATGAAGCCCTAAATAATCTCAGCATGGTCTTAAATCTCCATAATCTTATGTACTCTTGGGATACCACTAGATATAGGAATCTATCTAGGATAACATCCTGAATTTAACCAAACTATCATTGCACCCTAGAGGGCATATACCACCTGACAATATACATTATTGAGATGATCAACCAATAGTCTAACTAAGAACACGATAAGTAGAGCTAATCCTCAACATCATCCTCTGCACCTACAAGTATTATGGCTCCCCAATGCTCACAATCTATGTATGGCATCCAATTGAACATGATGATTTCATCTAAACATCATCTCTAGAATCCTATCACCTTAGTAGACATGTACTAGATAGGTGGTCTATAACAACATGTGTATGACTCCCTAGGCTATCATGTCTCCCATTGAGTAATAGGTTGTGTAACACATATATGCTCCCACAACCATACCATAAATATAGTCAACTTTGGACCTATGGTCCATTGTATCCTATAGTCATACATATTCAAATCATAGTACAACTAAGCCAAGATGGTGTAGCCATAGTAGAAAACCATGTCATCTTGTAATACAGTGCTAAGAACTCATGCCCATCTAATTAGAAATCTATGCCTAGCATGGTCCAGTGCTATCTTTCATATTAGTGAGGCCAAGTAAAGAGCTAGCTGCAATAGTCTCTAGTCTAGCACCTCCCTCCATATCAGCGATGATTGTTGAATCAATAATCTTGTTCTCCTTCATCCAAAACACTCACACAAATATGGATTTTTCCCCTCTAGCACATAATTTGTCTACCATGGATCAGTACTCACAGTATCCACCATATGTCTAGAAAGATGATTGTCACCTCCTTTATAGGTAGATGGAAAGTAGAGGTTAGTGTATACCACTGCTCTATCAATGCTAACAGCTATGCTAAATGCACCCTATGGCAACTCGTGGACATGCTCAAGTCCACATAGTCACATGTGTCCCCACTCTACTTCTATGAGTCTCTCCCATAGCACCATCATCATTGGATAATGCTCTCATAACTAAAATTTCATCGTCGTCATCTACAACATAGAGTTGCAATAGTCTATAAACCATTTGTTTCCTACTTTTTTCTTTATCTGTGCATTAGGCATCATGCTCTATCCACCCCCCCAATCATCCCTAGCACCCAAATTTGTTGATTTGTCCAAATTGGTGGAGAAGCCAACCTACGTAGACATAG
Organism: Cupressus sempervirens; assembly: GCA_028749045.1. Lineage (NCBI taxonomy): Eukaryota > Viridiplantae > Streptophyta > Pinopsida > Cupressales > Cupressaceae > Cupressus > Cupressus sempervirens. The sequence continues at coordinate 853,639,013 of CM053785.1, forward strand.
ATTAGTAGAGATGAAAAACTATAGAGACATCCATTTGGTATTTTCAGTGGCTTCGTAGATGTTGGTTTTTGCATCGGTGGCTACATTATTGTCATTTTTGGAGATGATGACATGGAGATCATCATCTTTGACCCATCTGTAACCTAATCCCTCCCCCTTTCATCATTTGTGCAAATGACAAGATGTACCCTATCGTCTTCGAAGATGATAGGATGTATCTTTTTGTCTCCACAGAGATGATTTCCCTACTTCATCATCTTCATAGATGATGGAATGAAGGAATTTCATCTCTGACCTAACCTAGTTTTTACATATTTTAAGTGCATAATTCAAAATTTGACAAGTTGGGATAATCAACTTACCAGTAGTCTTAGGTCGACTGGTCTTTGGTGCACCCAAGTGTGCTCTCCAAGTTGTAATCTCTCGATCAAGTCCATCTTTCACACTGGTTCTCTACTCTCTAGGTGTTCAAATGATTTTTTCATGAGCCCCTTAGAGGCTTATATAGGCCCTCTGAGGTCCCCTTTTGAGCCTGTACCCATTCCTTGGTCATGTCTACCCTTTTTTATCACCAAGTCATGCAAAATGTTCATCTATATCTTTTTCCTACCTTTTCTTTTATGTTGAGGTCTTTTTTGTGAAAATTGCACAAAATTTATTTTTTGCTCTATTTTTGCAAGGGGGCACCCTCCTCACCTGTCATCATTGTGAAACAACACTTAGGACTCTTATCCTCTCTAGGTAACCTATAGCTTCTTCTTTTGATATAATGTCATCCCAACATCACTTCAAAGAGGGGCAAAATTTAGAAGCTTAAAATTATCCCAAATGCTATATTAATTTATTTAATATTTATTTTGACATTATAATTGATTTTTTATTAATTCATTATATTTTCCATTTTCTTCTACTTATTTAATTAAATAGCTTCACTTTCCTAATGTATTTAAATTTAATTTAAATGCATCCCCTCTGATGTATTAAATTTATTTAATGCAAAGTGCTCCATAAATCCCCTTTTAAATAAATCCCAATTTTATTTTTTTCCTCCACTTTATCAAATTCTTTAATCCTATGATTAAGTTAAAATCCTATTTAATTTAATCCTAATCTCCTCATAAAACCTAGTCTACATCCATCACTCTCATCCTTCTAAGCCTATCTATTAGTTAATCCCACTTAATTTATCCTAAACAGCTTTCTAAACACATTTTAGTCCCTAATTGTTTTCTCACACATGTGTGAGAAACTCAAGATCCAAGAAAGCCTCCCTTTTATTAATTAATTCAAAAGTCTCTTACACACTTGTCCCCCTTTCCTTTCTCCAAGGTTTCTCACACATGTGTGAGAAAACCTTTAGCCATATCTATCACCAAACAGGCTTATGTTGAACTTTGCATGGCTTGTCTCCCTAGCCCACATGTCTCCCTTGTGGAACCTATGTGGATGTCACATAGATGCCACCTCTTCAAGGCCTCTCTCAAGCCTATAAATAGAACCCTTGTCTCAAGCATTCTTTATCTCCCTCATTTGCATTGGTATCATGCTAGTGTAATTCTAGAGCTCTTTATTAATTTTATACATTTTTGCTAACCTTTGGTAGTTGCTAGTTTTAATTTGTTGCATGATTATCTTGGTTTATTTTTTTGCATCCATATTCATCATCCTTGAATGCATTGATCATGGTTGTATCCATAACCATTGTTTGAAGCATTCTCTTCATATCTAGTTAGCTTCATACATCTTGCATTTCATTTCAAATCATTTTTTGATTCAAATAGTTGTGTTTGGGAGAGCGCATCCACATCCCTCACTATTGAGCACATCAACAAGGCCTCTTGTGGACACCCTTGTTGAGCTACTTTGAGGTTGCATGAGGATTCTAATCTTTCGGTTGAATGGTTTTAAAACTCAAGTAGAATATTTGTATTTCAATCTTGTTTGAATCATTTATATACATGTACAACTAACTTTTCTTGTTTACATGTGCTCCCGACAAATTAGGTTTTCTTGCATACAATGCCACAAAGTTCTCAATTCCTAGACTCTAAGAATGCATCCTAAAAACTTTCTCAAGAAATTGTGTGTCATGAGATCTTGACCATTGGGATGGAGGATCAATTTGAAAGGAAGTTGTAAGTCATTTCTATCATTCATGTAACATAGAAGAAAGGATGCCATTATTGAATCTTCACTCCAATCTACACACAACCATTATAAAGAAATGGAATGATTTGACCATCTCCATTCTACCATTTTTCAAAATTTGATATATGGGTTGCATAGATCATGTGGAGAGACATAGATGCAAAGATAAGTATCGAAGATTTTATTACTAGTCATTAATAATGAAAAATTGGAAACATGAAGAATTATTAGCTGAAGTCTTGTATTTTATTTGCATCATGATCTATGCTAATTTAAGAACCAACACCCAAATTGATGAAGGGAATTGGGGCATATTTTCTATCTAAATGAAAACTATGCTCTTACTAATGGAGTGTGTTGCCTTTAAGGGATTGCTAGCAATGTAAGCAGAGGATTTGATCAATTTATATAAGCAGAAAACTAGTATAGCACCAAGACAAAATGTAGAACATAGAATCTAACCAAAGACTAACCCAAGCTTTTCAAAGTCTATATATGTTAAAGTTATTTTCAAAGTAGTAGAAGGTTTGCTGAACCTTTATTCTGGGATTAATATTTTAATAATTTTTTGAATGTCTATTGGAAGAAATGGCATTGAATTATATTGGAAATTGGTGATATGTGAGATTTTATTATATGGTAGTTGGGATAATCTAGTGATGTTGATGTATTTAAGTGAAAAACTAATACAATTATGCTTTTCCTTTTTTGTTTTACATTACTTGTGTTGATGACTTCAGTTTGGGCCCCTTTGATGAACTCACTAATGCAAGACCCTTTCCAACACTTTTGGCTATAACTCAATTTTTTAAATCATAACATCCTTGATACACTTACCAAACTTCATGTTATCATGGTTGCTATTTTCATCCAACTTTTTCAATTTTCAAATTATCTACATTCACACCTTTCCTAGACATGGTTCTTATTTGTTAGTGTGAATGTTGTTAGCAAGAAAAATGGGGAACATAGATTGAAGTTTGTAAGTTCAAGTAATTTGTGTCTTCTTTATTCATTACCTAGGTATATAAAGTGAGGAAGAAGTTAATCTGGACAAAAAATTTGTTGTTTAAACAACATGAAAGAATGGAACATTCAATAGACATAACATAATAAATATATCTCTTGTATATTGATATTATCAAGATCAAGCATATACATCTAGCTTGTCATAATTCTAGATGGCATTTTCTAAATATTAAATTCTACAAGGTTTTTCTATTCTAAGTGTGTTTGGATCTGTGATGACTGTATTTGCACTTACTCTATTCCTACCAACATCATGCTCTTTCAAAACATTGGTCATTCCTCAAGTTATTTGTTTAAGGAGAATATCCTCGCAAATCTCCTCTAGGATTATAAAAAAAATTGTCTCGTTATGTATTATATTGTCCACACTAATCCATCTTACTTTCATCTTCCCACAAAGAAAAGTTTAATACTTCAAATATGTCTTTTTAAGGACATGTGAAAAAATATAACAAAAAAAGTTTCTAGACCTACAAAGTGACATTATTTTCTCATCTTCTAGTGCATGTCCTTTATGTCTTTGGCTTCTCTCCCTCCCATCCAAAATAAGATTTAGCCACTCTAAATTGAGAATGCACGTACAACGACATTCAATATGCATGGACATTAGGTGGAGCTCAAAAAATGCACAACGTTTACATTATTTTAATAGGTCTATATTTTTTTAAAAAAATTATAGACCATTGTGAATGTTAGAACTTAGGCTGCTATGGCTGAGAGAATGTCCTCAGCAAGGCAACAAATAAAAAGTCTTTACTTTCCTACATGCTGAGGAAATTTTCCTCACCTATAAGAGTTAAAATTATAATGTTTGTGATGATCTATAACTTAAAATACCTAATTAATGACCTATAACAAAAAAGAAAACCTATTGCATTTTTTAATTTAACCTAATGTCCTATGCACATCAATTGAGATTACGTATTGCATTAGGGGTTCCTTCTACATTGCTCGAAACCAAGAGATTGGTAGTTAACATCTAAAAATACCACCATATTTACTACGACATTCCTATTGAAATGCAAGTAGAAAAAACCTTCAATTTACCCTACTCCAAATACTTACCATTAATAATTTAATGTCATCAATTTATTTAATTTACTACTACATTCCTATTGAAATGACATAAGCAAGACATGTGAATTGTTTAATAGAATGCCTCAAATAATTGTGGTCTTCTGGTAGGCCATGAGTATGGGGTATGCACAAAATTGATTTGTTGAAAACACACACACACACAAGTATATGCACATGCTTGGAAATATATATACATTGGAGGTGCACATGCATACAAATATAGGTGGAGCTAGAAAGTTGTGATGCCTATAATAGTTAGATTCCTAGGTGGAGTTACAAAGTTATAATGTAATCTATTAGTACTTATTCTTGCCCCACCCTCACCTACCTCCCCTAGTACCTAACATTTCCAGTTAACACTATCTCCATTAATTTGGTCCACTCAAGCATAATATTTTAGTTTTTCTTTGAAACAATTCTCAAAATAGCATTTTATCAACGAGGGGCTAAATATAAACACTAAAAAAAGGTCAACACCTATGAAACCCCTTTTTTTTAAAAGTCTTACATATTATGCATTTGATCTTTTTCATTCATCAATATTGTTTCGTTCTTCCTTGTCATTGAATATTGATTTGTGTCCTTTGCATCATATCCCATCAATCCATCTTTTGCCACCTATGTAATTAAATGATTGCATCATTAAACAATAACAAAGAAACCACCAAGAAAAATATGGAGAGAGGGAGCAGATAGGGGAGTGGACACGATGTAGTTGTTCAAAATTTAAATATGGTCTCGGGTAGGAATCCTCAGGGAGGAGGAAATTAGAAACTAGGTACAAAGGAGGGGTTTTAGGCAAAGTGTGGAGAGGCAAAAAATGGGGATGGGGACCCACATGCTATTGGTGGAGTCCAAGATAAGCCAAAAATGCAACCCAAGGTGGATAGGCCAGGGAATCTTCTAGTGAAATGGGTCTCGCTCTTCGGAGTCAAACCCTCTGGTAAGTCATCTTTCCCTTTGGTTAAGATTTTTTCTAATTTGGAAAAGGGATCATGCATGATTGAAATTCCAAAAAAATTAGTTGATCATAGTATTGCTTTGATGGCCTCCACACTAGTTGGGAAGTTTATCGATCAGAGGCCAAACATCAATGTGGCGTGGTCCTTCACCATGAAGAAATGGCATCTAAAAGATCAGGTCAATGTTATCGTGATGGCAAAGGGGTTTCTCTCTTTTGACTTCACTTGTAATGAGGACATGGCTAGTATTCTATGTGAAGGGCCCTAGAGCATAGGATGGGGAACACTAGTGTTGTAGAAATGGTCTTCAAAATTGGACTTAAATGAATCCTTTTTTCAGCAAGCTCCAATATGGGTTAGACTTCTTGAGCTACCCTTGGAATTCTAGAATGAGGATGTTTTTTTGGGTGTGGCTAGTTCTTTTGGAGAACATTTATCTATTGATCCTATCACTACTTCTAAGAGCATACTAACCTATGCAAGGACCTATATAGGAGTTAGGGAAGGGGATGATATGCCAAAGATGGTGTGTTTTGAGTCTAAACTTGGTACTCATATTTAGCAGTTGGGCTATGAGAGTGTACCTTTGGGATTCTTTCATTTTTTAAAGACTGGACATAAGGCTTTTCAATGTTCAAAAGAAAAGATGGATAAGAAGAAGATTCTTTCTTCTTCTTATCTCAATAAGGACAAGAAAGTTTGGAAGAAGAAGACCACCATCTTAGGCTAGAAGGATAGTTCTAAAATGGCTGGTCAAAAGGTTGTAGAAGTTAAGAAGGATAAAAATCAAAAGCTATCATCTTTTGCTGCAATATCTCAAACAAAAGATAAGAAGGATGGTACCCAAACTGAGATTTTTGAGCTAGCCCTGAAATTTTTAAATGCTAATGGATCTATCAATCTAAAGGAACTGATAGAGGCAAATGAAAAAAATGAAATTCAAGATGTCATTCAAGAGATAGTGGAATCTTAGGTCATGGAAGGGACAACAGTATTGTAATAGGTTAATCCTGTGGTAATTGAATGAAAGGAAGCTTCACAACAGATTATGTTGGAGGCTGATTTAGAAGGGATCCCTGAAGAGTCTAAGGGGGGGGGTGTTTTGGCCTCCAAGGAAAAAGAAAATGATAGAGTAAAGAAGGATATACTTATCTATCAAGGTCCAAAGGATAATCTTGTTTCCTCTAGAGTAGGAGATGAAAGAGTAGTGGAGAATGATGTTTTGAAGAAGGTTCTTGATGATTGGGAGGATCTTCCAACGACTCTAAAGAATTCTCTTATTGTATCTAGATTTTTGGACATTGAATTGGAAAGAGAAGTTTTTCTTTCCCCTCTGCCTAGGAAGAAATATGTTAGAGAAACCTCTTTGGCCTCTCTAGTGGAGATCAAAAGCAATTGTAAACCGAATGTGTAAACAGTGGCTAGAAGAGGTAGAAGATCAAAGAAGCAAACTAGAGAGGAGGAGACCAGAAGATGTTTGGTGAATGGGCACCAGAGAACTCTTCAGAAGTGTTCCAAGAATGGAAAATGAAGATTATTTCATGGAATATTAGGGGCCTAAATGGAGCCTACAAGTAGGAAGTTATTAGGAATTTGATTAGAGATTAGAGACCTAATATTATGATGATCCAAGAAACTAAGATGAAAAAGGATTTATTGGGGAAAATTAAGTTTAGTAACATAATGAATGGAGAGGCTTCAGATTTAGAGGGTGCTTCTGGAGGTCTACTGACTCTGTTTAATAAAAAGCATTTTAGATTTGAATCAATTTTTAATGAAGATAATATTCCTTTTTGTAAAGTTTATCATATTCAATCTAATGATAACTAGTTTTTTCTGAATTTATATGCTCCTAACAATAAAAGAGAAAGAAATAATTACTGGACTAAAGTAGGAGAGTTGGTGCAGAGTAGCAATTTAAAGAAAGGTATTGTAATGAGAGATTTCAATACCCCTATTGTGGATGAGGAGAAGATGGGCGGTCTAACTCCAGACTAGGAAAGTAAACAAGACCTCTCTAGCTTCATCAATGGTTTGGCTTTTTTGGATCTAGATCTAATGGAAGGTGCCTTTACTCGGTCAAACAAACATATTGGGAAAGATTGTATCCAAGTCAAATTGGATAGAGCTTTAATCTCTTCTAATTAGTTGTAGTCTTCCTCTTGTAGGTTAGCTCTTCTGCCTAGAGTGGGTTCTGACATTCCCCTATCTCCCTCTCGGTTGTTCCTATAGGACCGAGAAGGAACCCCCCTTTTAGATTTAAAAAAATGTGGACCACTCATCCTAATCTTTTGGGTAAAGTTAAATATTGGTGGGGAATAGATGTGGAAGGCACTGCTATGTTTAGAGTTTCCAAGAAATTGAGTAATTTTAAGAGGATGGTTAAAGTTTGGAACAAATCTGATTTTGGCCATATCTTTCTTGAGAAAGATGACCTATCTAATAAACTTATTTCTATTCAATCATCTATTCAACAAGATGGGTATGATGAGCTTAATAGGGAGGTTGAGTTGTCTATTCTTTTTGACTTACATAATATTATCAACAAAGAGGAGAAGTTTCGAATATAGAGATCTAGGATTAGCTGGCTTAAAGATGGAGATTAGAATTTGAAGTTCTTTCATCTAACCACTCTCAAGCATAGAGCTAATAACATAAGTGTTTGTATTAAGAAAGGGTAGGATCTACTAAATAAGGAGAATGATATATTAGCTAAAGTTGTATCCTTCTTCTCCTCTCTCTTGTCTTGGGACCCTTTTGTCTAAGGTGGACTAGGAAGACATGGTTGCTTGCATTCCTCAGATCATCCAACCTCACCATAATTTAATGCTTCAAGCTATTCCTACTACTTTTGAAGTTCATGAACCTCTCTTTTCTTTGCTTGCTAATAAATCTCTAGGCCTAGATGAGTTTCCAACCTTCTTTTTTCAATTGTATTAGAAAGTGGTGATGGAAGATGTGGTGAAGATAGTTTAGGAAGTATTTGGAGCCAGGAGCATTCTTAAGGAGATTAATTCCACCTTCTTGGTTCTCATTAACAAAGTTTTTGGGGCTAAATCTTTGGACTAGTTTAGACCTATTAGTTTATGCAATTCTTTTTACAAGATCATTTCGAAGGTGCTTACGTCTAGGTTGCTCAAACTCCTCCCTTTGATCATATCGGAGCAACAAATGGGTTTTGTCCTAGGCAGATAGATTTTAGACTTGATCATGATGGTACATGAAGTGATTCACTCTATGGAAGCTAGCAAATGAGAAGGGATTTTGCTTAAATTGGACCTCTCTAAAGCCTATGACTAATTTGACTAGTCTTTTCTTGAAATGGTGCTCATGGCTTTTGGGTTTTATTTAAAAGTTAGTAAGTTGATTTCTTAGCTTTTTTCTACTTCCTCTCTTGTTGTGTTGGTTAATAGAGCTCCTTTAGATTTTTTCAAACCCTCTAGAGGTCTTCATCAAGGGGATCCTCTCTCGCTTATTCTCTTCATTATCCTGGTTGAATGTATAGGAAGGCTTATTTAGAGAAAGAAGAAGGAAGATAGAATCAAAGGGATAAAACCTTCCTCTAAAAGTGATCCTTTCTCACATCAGCATTTTGTTGATGATACTATCATGGGGGCAGAGGCTTTAGTTAAGGAGGAAAAAGCTATGAAGGAAGTCCTGGATATCTACTCCAAAGGGTCAGGTCAGCTTATTAACTGGGATAAGAGCTCTTTATACTTTATTAATACTGCAGAGGATAGACAGAGAAAAATTTCCAAGATTCTAGGTTGTGGATGGGAAAGTTTCCCTCTACTTACCTTGGGCTTCCTTTGGGAATAATTCCTCCTAACTCCTTCTAGGATGGTATTATGGAAAGCTTCAACAAAAAGTTAGTAGGCTGGAAAGGTGCCACTCTTAGCCAAGCTGGCAATTTCTAACTAGTTAAATCCACCCTTCAAAACTTGCCTATGTACACTTTGAGTCTTTTTGTGATTCCAGTGAAATTTTCTGAGAGGATGGAGAAAATACAAAGGGATTTCTTATGGACTGGTGTAGAACGAAAAAAAAAGATATCCTCTTTTTGCCTAGGACAAAGTTTGTCTCCCTAAGAAATATGGCAGTCTTGGTATAAGGAAGCTTACTTATCAAAATAAGGCTCTTTTGGCAAAGGAATTATGGTGTATCTTCAATAGCACTGGGGAATGGAGAGACATTTTGGTTAACAAGTATATTAAGAGGCCTTCAATTTAGTTCACCCTTTTTAGTGAGGATATTCCTAGAGGATCTGCTATCTAGAATGGTTTTCTGAAAGCTAGGGACCTAGCTAAGGCAAATATATCTTAGAAATTGGGGAATGGGGAGGATATCCAGTTCTGGTCTGATAGTTGGCTTATTCAGGATCCCCTTATGAACAATCCTATCTATGAAGTTTGGATGAATCACTATATTCAACATTTTGGGCCAAAAGTCAATAACTATAGGAACGACCAGTGTTGGTAAGATCTATCTATTGTCTCTGAAGATCTGAATCCAATCAGGTTAATGTTAAATTCTATGGCTCTCAGCAACAAGAGGGATGAAATGATCTGGGGGGACAATTCCAATGGAAACCACTCTGTTGCTTTAGGTTTATATGGTTCTTTGGAGCTTAAAAGAGAAGCCTCCATGGTCGAGAGCTTGGCTCCCTAGCCTCATACCAAAAATCAATATATTTTATTTGCTAGCCCTACAGAATAAAATCCTCACTCAGGATAACATTATAAAAAGAGGACAGATTATGCCAAGCAGATGTATTTTATGTAAGAACCAGCTAGAAATAGGCAACCACTTGTTCACTCACTATTCCTACTCAAGGGAGGTTTTGGATTTCCTTACCCAAGACTTAGGGATTAGCTAGTGCATGCCAAATAATCTCCTGGATTTTTTCAGCCAATGGAAAAATTTGTTCAATTTGTATATTTTGCAAGAATTATGTACCTGGATCTTACCTTACTACTATTGGAGCATATGGAAGGAGAGGAACAATAGAATCTTTAGAGATGGAGAGGAGCTAGCCATAGTGCTCGAGAAGAAGATTTATAAAAATATAAAAGAAAAATATCTAATTAGGAAGGGAGGAGATATTGAAGCAGTTGGTAGAAAAATTGAGAAGGAAAAAGACAAAATGTTAAAAAGATAGGAAGCCAAGTGGCTTCTCCCCCCAGAGGATGGCATAAAGACAACTTTGATGGGGCCTCCAAGGGAAATCCTAGCTCCTTAGGAAGTGGAGGCATAATAAGGAATGAATTTGGTGAGGGAGTAGTGGCCTTCTCTCTCCTGCTGGGCTTCCAAACTAATCACTTTGCAGAAGCAAGTGCTACTTGCCATTTGGTGAAACTGGTTTTTGAAGTTGGAGTTACTAATCTGTAGCTTGAAGGGGATTTGAATAACATTATTAAATGTATTAATGGAAATTCTCATTATTCGTGGTCGATTTCAAATCTAATTGAAGAGACATGTGAGACTTTAGCTAAATTTAATAGAGTCCATATCACTCACATTTTCTGGGAAGCAAACCCAGTGGCAGATTGGTTCAAAAATAAAGGTGTTGAATCTAACCAAAAGATGACCTGGCAACTGGTAAAGAGTTTTCTAGAGGATGTTAAGAGCCTATTCAAGCTAGATAAGATCCAAGGGAGCACGGAGGATATCAATTTGCAATTATGACTAGGAATGGTTTTTGGGGAAAGGGTATGATCCATAAAGGTTGTATTGGAAAGTGCAAGAGGTGGAATTTATTATAGTTTATTCAACACACTTTATGGGTCATTTTTTGCATATGCAACCTATGCTACTATAAGGTTAATTTCTTTGGCTTTTTTCTTAAACAAAAAGGTCCCCATTAGGTGGTGAATTATAGTGTGTTTGCTTACAAGAATTATGGGATTGCAAAGTGCTAAAAAGGTGGGTGAAAGGTACAAAAAAGAACTAGTGGGAAAGATGGAAAAATGGAGAAGTAGGGACAAAGTGTGGGAGAAGTTGGAATAGGACAAGATTATAAGATATATCATGAAGTTGCATGGTTTTGATCAAGATGTGATGGAAAGCATGGTCAGCTCATAGAAGGATAGTAGAGTCAAGGTGAATGGGGTTTCATTTCTGATAATGGAGGAGGTGATTTCGGCTGTAACTGAGATTTTGACAGAGGGTTTTAAGTTCTTTAGGGACAAAAATCTCTCAGCCAATGCAATGAAGGACTTCATGGTGAACACTAAGGAGTTGAATGCCCTAAAAAAGAGTGATACATTCTATGATTCAAATTCTATAATGAAACTATGGAGGTATGCTTTCTGCATCATCATTGAGTACATTACTATTGACCCTAGGTCTGATCATGTTTGAACCCACCATTTTGTTCTTTTGAATCATTTTCAGCATGATAGTAAAGTTTAATTTCCTTTCTATTTGTTGACTTCCATGAGCAAGGCAGTGTCTAGCTTCAAAAAGAAGCCCATTGTTAACCCCGCTTTTCTTGAGGGGTTGTTATTGCTTATCTACAAGCACTTTAATGCTCAGATGATAAGTAACATCCCTTCATAGGTTCAGAAAGAGGAAAATAGTAGCTAAAGCTACTCCTCTGATTCAGATGATATTCAAAGCATGACCTCTAAGGAAGGGGGGTTAACTTTCTCTTGTAAAAAAGTTACGCCACATGACAAGAAGTTACCCTCTCCCATTACCCCTAGTAGAAAAAGCCCTAGGGGTCATGGTGAAAAGATTCCTAGGAATGAGGAGAAGGACTACGGTGATGAAGAGGAGGACATGGAGACTAAAGATGAGGATAAGGAGAAGCAAGAGGACAAAAAGGAATACCAGGGTGGGAAGAAAGGAAAGTGGGTGGGATTGGAGGATGAGAGGACCCAGCGGGAATTGAATATGTCTTTTCTCCCTCTCTCCCTTATCCATCCTCATGCCCATCCATATGAGCAAAAAAAGGATAGTATTACAGATGAGGGGGGGGAAAGTGTTGGCCAAAGATAGGAGGAAAGCCTAGAGGAATTTTAATGTGAGGATAATGAAAATGGGTATTTTTAGAGAAGTTATGAATCCCTAGATTCTAGTAGAGAACCAAGAGGAGTCGTAGCTTGAAGAGCTAATTAACCCTGCGATTGTCACAATCTCTGATAATGCCATGAAAATTGGGATGAACCTTTTGAACAACACCTGCAATAGCATGATTGATAATTTTAGGTCAATCAATTTTAGGTTAATTGAGAAATCTAGTTACTACTAACTTCTATAGTTGCTAATGAGTTTCAAAACCTACTTCATTTCACGTAAAAACAAACTGAGCTTGAAAATACTATCCAAGTTGTACAGTGTCAATCATATTCTCTAGTGTCTACTAAGTTTGTGATATCAATGATGTAAATATACCATTGATTGAGCCAAGGAATTTCAACCAAGTGACTTAGTTTATACCAAGTTCATAGTGTTAGTGTTAACTAAGCCATGCAGTGTCAACCAAGTGATTTAGTTTATATGCAAAGTTTCATAGTGTTCATTGAGTCACTAGTGTTGATCAAGTTCAGACTACTTGGAAGTGATTATTATGAACCAAGCTTCTACATCTGTTGAGTGCATGATGATGTTGAGTGTTGACAATAGTTTTTGAATATCAAAACCCAACAAGTTTGTCTTTAGAACCTAAGGGCTAGCAGTTGAGCCAACTTTGTGGATTGTGGTTAAACTTGTATTATAGTCAACTTTGTTGAATTGGTATATATGTAATGTATTGTATCACATCAAAACAAGAGAATGTTAATGAGACATACGCATATGATCAGAAGTGAAAATTAAGAAGGCTACAAGTAGTATAAGGGATGACAAACATTTATCTATCATAGCAAGGTAATCTTTACATTTAAAAGGACTCTCAACTAGAAAATTAGAGTTGAAAATCAAAGATGAGCCATTGGTTCATCATAATAGGTGTATCAAATAAATCCTTTAACAAGGTAGACTTTTAACAATCTCTTGCAAATCTCTTTACCAAGTGCATACTTCATTGTATATTTTGTAAATCCTTTCACAAGGTGGATCTAGTACTCCTTATCGCTCCTAATAGGGAAGTTCATTAGAAGTGATCAATTGTAAGCCTTAACTGGCCATCTTTATACTGGAGTACTAAATCTTGTGGGTATCATCCCCACCCAAGTTTTACTTTCTATTTGAAATGTTTTTGGGTCACCATATCTTGTGTCAAAGTGTTATGAATGTTTTAATGCTTTCATTCTTTCATGCATGCAATTAGGTGAGAAAATTATATGGAGGATTAATTGATGAAATAAGTTGAAGTTTTATTAGTTTCTAATTCGACTCCCCCCCCACCCCAAGTAACCTTTCCTACCTCATATTTCCAACATTTGGTATCAGAGCATTGTGGTTCTTAGAGAAAAAGTTTAGCATCTTGAGCAAACATTAGAGGCAATTGAGGTATGTAGGCTGGATAAGGGTATTAACAATGAAAAGCTAGATTCAGAATTAACCATTGCTCATCTAAAGAAAGAAAAGTAGAAACTCTATCAATCATTGAAAAGAAGAAAAGATCTTGCAATAAAAATGAATGATAATCTCTACACTGAAGAAAGAATTGAAGATAACTATCCAGAAAGAAATTTAGATGAAGCTAATTAGGTAATCAAAGAGCTATTGCAAAAGAATTGCAATCTTCAAGAAGAAGTTAGAAATCTGAAAAGAGAACAAGAAATTTAGTTAGTAAGACTATGTGAAGTCATGGATGAAAAAGAAAAAGCCAAGGAAGAGGTAGAAGGAAAGAAGAATAAAATTTAGCATCTATCCCCTTAGGAAGACTTCATTGATCATCTTACTAATGAAAATGAAGAAATCATGAATCTAAAATTAGAGAATGAAAGATTGCAGAATGATCTAAATACTAAAAAAAAAACCAATGAAAGAATGTTGAAATCAAAAATAGACATGAATCAGCTGAATCAACAAAGTCAGTACAAACACAAAGGAAAATTTGGAATAGGAGAAATAGAACAAGGTGAACCATCCAAGAAAAGAGATCAAAAGAATCAAAGTCCTACTTGTAATCATTGTGGTAAGTTAGGTCATACATCAAACAAATGTTGAAGTAATGGTAAAGCAAAATTCAATGGAAAGTGTTATAATTGCAATAAACATGGTTATAGAGAAACCCAAGTTTGAAGGTAAATGTCACAAATGCAATAAACAAGGACACAAATCTTCTTCATCAATGCAAAACCAAGATATTTAATCCAAAAAAATAGATTTTGAAAGCTATATTTGGATGGGACTACAACACATGGTGTAGATACCACTGTTGTGGAGAATTTGGGCACATTGGAGAAAATTGTGTTAAACATCACATGAGAAAAAGAGACACCACTAGAAGATGTTTTATTTGTACAAATCTTGGACACCTTGCCAAGATATGTATGAATACTAGAATAATTGAAGATTAAAAGAAAGCTAGAGCTGAAAATATTAGAAAATAGATGAGGTAGCAATGGATTCTAATATCTTTTGAGAATGCAAGTCTGAGTCATGAAGTAGATGTCACTCAAGAGTTGGGTGACTCAAGCATCTCTACTTGAATTCCTATGGGAATAACTAGAACTAAGACTCTAAAGTAGACATCTCACATTAATTCTAGATAGTAAGAAGAAGAGATATATATCAACATTCAAGATTCAAAGGGATCACCAAGTGATTGTATAAATTCAAGACCTTGCCGAACTAGGTCAGGTTACAAGACCCTACCAAGCAAGGTTGGGTTACACTGAAACATTGTATGGATACTGAGCTATGAATGACTCTATCAAGCATTAAGGTTGAACTAAGTGGAAGGTATTCTTTCACTAAATTAGTGATCATACCAAGCATTTATGGCATTTGAAAAGTGAAAATTTGTTAAAATGAGGGAAATCAAATTCATTTTTCACCATCAATTTTCAAAGAGCTATTTACAAAGAGCGATTTCTATGCTTCCAAGAGATTTATGTATTTGTTGCTAAATATTTTCATGTTTTCATAAACCCTACCAAGAATGACATCCTCCAATAGCAAAACTAGGAAAGGATTTGAGATGTTGGTTTGTGGAATTGAATGGAAGGCACCCGACTTCAAGTTTAGTTAAGCAATTTGCAAAAGTTCTTGACCCAATTGGAGCTCAATCACAGATTCCACCCAAGGTTTTACTTTTAATGATATCCATTCACATTTTTCTTGTTCAATTCAAGAAATTTGAACCCTAGAGATAAATGAATTTTTGAACAAGTTATGTGTTAATGGTCTGTTAAAACCCAAGCATCAACATTTGGAGACCAAGGGTTTAACACACATTTTGCATATGCCTCAAGATTTTCAAATCAAATAGATCAAGTTTATTCTCAACCATGTACACAATGATTAGTTATGGTTGGAGTAGCCTATTCAAATCACAAAGAAAATGATTCATAGGATAATAGGGCTCCCAATGTTGAACAAAGATAAGATTACCAAAACCCTAAGTCAAGAAGAACTAGAAAACAAGATTCTTTCTGAGTGGGATGGAAGAGGAATGATGATAAAAAATGTAACTAACATGGAGTTAAATTTTGGAATTCATGTGATCACCCATAAGATCTATAGCTCCAATCATCTCAACAGTGTGTCATGTGAGGCAGTTGATCTGGCTCTCAAGGTAGTCAAGAACAACATGTCCTTTGACCTTGTTGAGCTAATGTTGAATCGGTTCAATAAAAACATGGAAAGCATCAGGACCTCAAAGAATAATATGTGTAAGTTTGGTTCATTCTTGACTTGTTTATTCTTCTATGTGCAAAATTTTTTCCCTTCTATAGACTCAATTGTATGGAGAAAAGATGTACAAGTATTATATTAGATTAATGGATATATAGTAGAGATGGGTGAGAACTTTGTCAATATCATGGACAAATATTTTAATTCATTTAAAAAAAAGATGAATAGAAAATATATAATTCCAAAGAAACTTATAGAAGATTATAAGGATGATGTTTGTTTCATAGTAGACTATGACAAAGTGTACATTCAAGTAGTGAAACATAGAGTGGTGTGGGCTAAGCCTCTAAGCTATGAGGTTAACATTGATGACACCAAGGATATCATTGAGGCACTATTGAATGAACTTGTAGATCTTAAGGTCACATATTTTGGTACCTATGATGAAGCCAAAGCTAGAATAGAACATGAAATCAAGCTTCCTCAAGTAGTTAGCAAAGGAAATAAGAGGATAGAAAAGCTGAGGCAAGCAAGTTCTACTCTCCTATTGATTGAAGGAAAAGGAGATAATGTAGAAGAAGATGAAATAGGGGATGAAGAAGAGGAAACAAAATCTAAAGAAGAAGAGGCAATCAGGAAGAAAGGTAAGGTTATCATAACTAGACCTACCAAGTTGTCTACTATAGTATTCACTAGAAGAGCATCAAGGTCTAGAAAGAAATTGAAGTCAGGTGAGGAGGATGCAGAGGAAATTATTTTCCAAAAGCCTCCACCTAAATTTCAAGAAATGTTAAATGAAATAGAAAGAGGAGCTGCAATGGCAAACTTAAAGGAACTCAGATATAAAACTAGGACTACAGAAGAGAAAAAGCAAGTTGAAGACATGATGATGTCAAAGTTGGGTAAATGGAAATACTCTCCTGGTCAACTTGTACAAAAAATTCAAAATGTGCTGATGCAAGAAATTAAGTTGTCATGTCCCCTTTTCAAATAATTAAAAATAATAAACTTTGCTAAGGCAGGCAGGCTCCAAAAAGGTGAAGTTTCGGCAAAAGGGGCTAATCTTTGAAAACCAATGGACTAATAAATAAAAATTATTATTAAATTATATTTTATTAACCCCTCTTGGATGTGAGTTAGGGTTATGCCCTCTTTTAAGGGGTTTGGAGGCATTTTGGGCTCATTCCAGAACTTGATTTTTGCTCATTTCTTTGTTGTTCTTCAGAGGCTGCCAAACCTATTGAGAAGGAGACTCAAGAATGGGAGTTTGTAGGTTTCAAAGAAGGATAAGGATAGGATTTTGAAGCCATTCCATGTGCATGCTCATGAAGAGTTTTCTTTTGTGCTGAACAGTGCAGATTTGTGAGTTTTCGGGTGTGTTTTTTGTAAGAGTTTGGTGTTTCCGGTTGAGTATTTCATATCAGTTTGGGTTGCTGCTGTATATCATACATTAAGATTTTAAAATAGAGCTGAATATATTTATTTGGCTATTATTATACTTCTATGATAGATTATTAGTTTTTTTGTGGTGTTTCTGGCTATTTTGTGTTGTTTCCGGGAGCTCGATGAGCATTGTTTTTGTCCTCCATTTGGGAGCTATTGTGTAAATGTTATACAGATCTAGAAATATCATTTTTTAGGCTTTTATGCTGCTGAAATTTCTATAAATTATGTCCACTTTCATATTTATTAATAATATGTGAAGCTATGAATTTTTTGCCACTATTTCTGGCATACCCGATTTGGGATTTATTGAGAAATTGGTGGATCTTTGAAATATTGATTGTTTGATTTTAAAGATCTGATTAGAGACTTGAAATATCATATAAAATCACTAAATGGACATTTTAGTGGTATCAGAGCTATGATCTTGTCAGCCTGAGGGTTTATAGAAGTTTGCATGTCAGTTTTGATAACTACCCAAATCTTGCATGTCATAATTTATGGTTGCATGTTGCTTCTAATCAGCTACATGTCAAAATTTATTGTTTCATGCTACTTATAATCATTTCCATGTTAGTTCATGGTGAATTTTGTGGTTTCATTTTGCTTCTAATCAGCTGCATGTCAAAATTTATGGTTGCATGAAACTAAGTGAAAGAGAAAAAAGATATTTGTAGCGAGAAAAGAATAAAGAAATTTTGATCAAACCTCCAATTGAAAGTAAAAGTACAAAATTGAAGGAAGGGAAAAGTATGGCTGATCCAGATGAGATGGCAAAGAAATTCTTCTAAGACATCCAAAATACTCAGAAGCAAACAGTGGATAGTTTGGCAGAAACTAGAGAGGCTTTGCGAATATTGACAGAAAAACTGAAAGGAGTTGCATCTATTAATGAGAAAGAGAGCACTTCAGAGGAGCCAAGAAATCTGAAATCCGTGCCATCTAAATCAACCAAAACTATTTTCTTTCCTGGAGATGAGCCACAAGTACCGAATCCAGCCCTTAATCTCGTGGAAGAGGTTACAAGTAACTTGATTGTATTAAGAGCTACTTACAATGGCTTAGATGATGACTTTCGCAGTTCGGTTCCTTTTAGAGAATATGTGGATATGATGAACACTTTGATGCCCAAAAAAGATAACAAGAGGGAGAATGACATAAGTGGAAGAGAGCTCAAACATAAAATAAGCAAGTTTACAACACCTACTTTTGATGGAACAAATAAAATTTCAGCTAGAGCATGGCTACAAAAATTACAGACTTTCTTCACACTTAACCCCATCAAGGAGAGTGATGTTGTTCAATTTGCAAGTCTACACTTGGAAGATGTAGCCTATGATTGGTGGTATCATGGAATGACTACTCAAGGTCATGATCAGGTAACTACATTTGATGATTTCAGTCACAGAGTGATAGATAGATTTGACCTCAAGGATGATGAAGAGTACTTTAAAGAATTGTCAAAGTTGAAGCAAACCAAATTAGTTAATGAGTATATAGAAGAGTTTCAAAAAGTGGCTGTTATGGTACCTTAAATGAGTGAAAAGAGGATTGTTTATCTTTTTCTTGATGGTTTAGAAGTTCTTCTAAGGGTTTGGTTAAGGCTTTCTCACCCTCAACCTTACAGGAAGCTATCAAAAGAAGCTTGCAACTTGAAACTTGCATGCCTATGAAACCAATCACTAATCAAAAACCCCCAAATCTTTGGCAACATAAGGGAAATTTTCAAAAAAGAATTTCCCAACACTACCACCAAAAGATGTGATAATTGTGGCAAAAAAGAAGGTAGATGAAGAGACTAGGAGTGAATTACGAAGGAAAAAGCTTTGTTTTACTTGTAGAGAACCATGGGTTCCAGGACACAGATGTTTGGGGAAAGGTCAAGTGCACTATATTGAAGTTGCTTTAGAATCTGATTTAAATGAGCATGAGGAATTTCATGACACTAAGGAGGAGGTAGAAGAAGAGAAAGAAAAACAAATCAGCAAGGATGGCACTTTAGCAGCATTATCAGGAGTCCCAAGATACCATCCCTTTCGAATTCGAGGGGTACTAGTAGGGCAAAGGTTAACAGTTCTTCTTGATAGTGGGGCAACTCACAATTTTATTGATGAGGGATTTTTCATGAAAAGAGGGCTTAAAGCAAAAGATTTTGAGGGATTCAATGTTACTGTAGCTGATGGATTCACTATGCCTTGCACACGGGTGGTGAAACAACTCAAGATGTCCTTAGGAGATTATGAGTTATGTGATGACTTCTATGTGGTTGGTAGTGGGGAGAAAGATCTAGTATTGGGTGTTCAATGGTTGCACTCTATTGGAGGCTATTACATGAACCATCAAACTATGGAGTTTAAATTTCATTCCAATGGGAAAGAAGTCATATTGAGAGGCTTATTGAATGGAGCATCTAAGGCAGTCTCTGTAAAGAGGATGGAGAGGACTTTTCGAAGAGGACAAGTAGCATGGGCAGCAAGAGTAATAATCCATCCAAAAAGCTCTCCAAAGAATCAAGGTAATTTTCATTTTGAAATTCAAAATATTCTTGATAAGCATAGTATAGTTTTCAATGACTTGCCTCTAGGATTACCACCAGATAGAGGTTTTGAGCATGTTATAGAGTTAGAACAGGGTGCCAAGCCAATTATAACAACCCCATACCACCATCCAAGAGCTTATAAGGAAGAAATTGATAAAAATATTAAAGAACTTTTGGACATGGGATTCATAAGGCCTAGCTCTAGTCCATTTGCATCATCTGTGGTACTTGTCAAGAAAAAGGATGGTACAATGAGAATGTCTATAGACTACAGGGCTCTAAACAAGAAGACCATAAAAAATAGGTATCCCATACCATGCATAGATGAACTCATTGATGAGTTACATGGTGTTGTATACTTCTCAAAAATTGACTTAAGATCAGGGTAGCATCAAATCCGAATGAGGAGTGAAGATGTCCATAAATTCAATGAAGATCTAAATGGACAAGAAAAGTTCCTACAAAGAGTAGAGAGGAAATTCGAGAACAAAGTATTGGAGCAAGTTGCATAGAAAATTGCAATAAATCAAATAAAATTGTCTACTATTCTTAGCTCATTAGAAACCTCTACAAATAATGTTACTTTATTATTTAGTAAGTTTTGTGATACATCTATTTTCATATGGGAAATCAAACATAAACTATCTAAGATAGATGAAGACTTGAAGGAAAGTGCGCACTGGTTGTCACTTGACCCAAGCTATAGTTTTTCTTATTATTCAAAGATTAGATATTTGACAAATTTGAAAGAAAAATTACTAAGGGAAGAAGCCAAGATAAGGGCCAAACTTGTGGACATCCAAACTTCCAAACATGGATGCATTACAAAAACCCATTGCACATGCCAAAACTCTCATCCATGACAATAACTTCTCCATAGTTGATCACATGATGGAGTTATCAATAGAAGTACATATTGCATTTCATGTAAGTAAGGCACTACAAGAAAATTGGGACAAGACAATGGCAGTGATTTTGAAGGTACATTCTGACTTCTTGTCACATTTTGGGATCACGTTTGGCATTTATGTCAAAAAGAGGGAGAAGATAAGATAGAAGATTATATATATATATATATATATATATATATATATATATATATATATATATATATATATATATATATATATATAAGGGGAGAAGTATGTATATATTGAGGAAGTATAATATATGTATATATGTATGGGGGATAAACACAATATTATACATATAAATGTATCGTTAATCAGAAATATCTTTTACAAAAGCAATTTTGAAAATTTTCAAAAATAGAGTATGTTACCAAATTGAAGACACTATATGGAGATAAAAGGAATATTTTGACCTCAAATTTTTAATAATTTAGCTTTGGATTGATAAGGGTTTATGTCATTAATTCCAAAGGGGGAGATTGTTGACATTATGGTCAAGTTTTTTTATTAGTGACTCACACTTAGTCAATTGGTTAGCAGTTACAGAGCTTATCTTGAACTTTAAAGTGATAACCAAGAAATCTAGTTACTACCAATTTCTATAGTTGATACTAAATTTTAGAACCTACTTTAAGTTCACATTGAATAGTATCTACCAACTTCATCAGTGATAGTGCAAACTGAGTTTCACAGTACTAACTGAGTTGCACAATGTCAACTGTGTTTTCTAGTGTCTACCAAGTTTGTAGAATCAATGATGTAAATCTAGTGTTGACTTAGCCAAGGACTATCAACCAAGTGATTCAGTTTATATTGAGCCAATAGTGTTAGTGTTGATGGAGCCATGCAGTGTTAACCAAGTGATTCAATTTATATGCAAAGTTTCACAATGTTCACCAAGTCACTAGTGTTGATCAAGTTCAAACTACTTGGAAGTAATTAGTATGAACTGAGCTTCTAAATCTACCAAGTGCATGATGATGTTGAGTGTTGATAATGGTTATGAAGTATCAAAATGTCACCAAGTTTTTCTTTAGAACCCGAGTGCCAATAGTTGAGCTGACTTTGTAATTTATGGTTAAACTTGTGTTATAGTTGACTTTGTTGAATTTTATTTTGGATTGGTATACATGTATGTATTGTATCACATCCAAAAAAGAGAATTTCGATGAGAAGTAAGAATATGAGCAAAAGTGTGAATTAAGAAGGCTACAAGCAATATAAGGGATGGCAAAGATTTATCTATCACAGCAAGGTGATCTTTACATTTTATTGCCCCACCTTATATCATAGTCCAATTTTGCAAAGTGGAGGATTTAACTCGTATTGTGTATGGATTAGTCAAGTCAGTTGTTTCTTCCTTCCCCAAAGTGTTAATTTTCTCCATCGGGTTTCCATCTTTCCTCTTTTCCTGCATTATATAGCCAGGCAGGTATTCCTTATTGTCATGAGTCATATGGGTAGTCTAGATCCTTACTTGACAGAGATTCATGAATAATTCTACATCAGATGAATTTACTTGCAATTCATTTTGATTTGAGTGTAAAGAAAGTTGAACCGGTAGAAAATAAAGTTTCTTCTTCTCCATAGTGGGTTTTCGCACCCCAAAGGTGAAACTCTGCAAGGACCCATAAATGCTATTTGTAGGCCAAAACAAGGAAAGGTAAGCCATATTATGGATGAATCATTCAAATATTATCATTTTTTCATAGTGGAAATCACTCAGAATTCACTAGGATGATCAGAATAAGCATCGGCGAAAAACTCAAAAATAGCTTCTCCTTTGGTGGGTTTCGAACCAAGAAGTAAATTTTCTGAAAGGGCTTAAATAGAAGGGTAAAGTTACTAGTGGGCCCCATTTTTTTCTTGCGCAGCCTTCTTTATGTTTTCTAAAGGCTTATAGTAAAGTGCTTAAGGCAGAAAAGGTAAAGCGAAAGCTTAAGCGAAAAAATGGAAATAGCCTTCTCCGTTGCAGGTTTTCTACCCTTGAGACCAATATTCTGCATCTAATAAAAAATCACTACTACAAGCATGGTAAGTGTTTGAATAGATCATAGAATGTGTTTGGGACAAAAATGGAAGTAAATTATGAAATTTGCAAGGATATTTTGAGTAGAATCTAGCCAAGAAGATTTTTCTTCAGGGGGTACTCTATTCTTGATTTTTCAAAACTGGGTGAAAACGGAAAGGTAAGTCACTAATAAAGGAGAGTTACCATTGGGCCAATGAAAATAGTGACATGACAAGGAGAAATCTATTAGAACCATTACATTTACTAACCCAACTGATTTATCCTTAAATTCACTTGTGTGGCACAAATTATGAAATTTAACAGGCAGATCAAGGGTTTTTATATAAAGAAGAACATAACAGAATTTCAAATCATCGTTTTACTGTTATACAGTTATATTGAATAGTGCTTCTAAAAAACTTCAAAGTTTAGGGTTTCTTTTCTTATCTATTATCACAATTGTTGAATTTCTATCGTTCTATATTAGAAAAGATGGCATCAATATTCTCTGATTTTGATGGGTTGGGTGGAATCAAGTCAACATGGCAGAGTATCTATGATACTTCACTACATTTCTTTGATATGCAAGATTTTCAGAGAAGGCTAAGAACTAAGCCAACTCACCCTAAAATGGAGAAGCTCTGAGGAAGTGGACTGGTAGAAGTAGTCAAGTTTCCTGTCGTAGTACAAGCTTTGGAGCTAATTGTGGAATGTATCAATCATTCAAACTTGGACACCAAGCAGATCCTATTACCTAATCAAATGGTATTGATTTCAATTGATAGGCAAGTGGTGGTGAATTTTCTATGGATTTTGGAATGAGAGGTGTTCTCTGAGTTAACAATCTAAGGAGCCATGTCCAAATTCTCCACGAAGAAGATGGTGTGGCAGAAGGAGATCATGAATTCTTGGTTCCAAAAGCCTAGAGGGGCAAAGAGTAAGGTCCCTAAAACCCTATTTGGCATGGATCTTAAGCACAAAATTGTGGATATTTTGGTCCTCTTGCATAGACTAAAAGATGAGGTAGAAGCATTCAATTTTATAGGACAATACTTCTTTATGGTGCAAATTATCTGCTCAGACACACAGTATGTTGACTGGGTGTATGAAGTTAGTGAACATCTTTCTAGGGCTCTCAGTGCAGCCAAATTTCACAATTCATTTTATATGTCATCTTTCTTGATATATATGTTGGCTTGCCTACAATTGTGGCTAGGACTCCCTAGAATATAGAATTTTCCTAAAAATGTAAAAAGTTATGAGTTTTATCCATGCTTGTAGTTATAGAATAGCCATGTGGAGTATAGTCGGGTTAATGATGCATTTACTATGAGAATCTGTAGGGAACTCCAAGGGTGTTTGCAGTGGAGGTTTAGCCTAGAAGCAATGGTGGTCATTAGCCAGTTTGGCTATTATTTTATTCAATTCTCATCTTTCTCTGATTTGTGTCTTGTAGTGTTTGACAGATTTCCCTTGAAGCTGCCTAGATATTCAGATGATATGATCATTCTCATCGAGGTCATCAGGCAAGAAATTCAAGTAAATGTGCTAAGCACTAGTTTGAGAAAGAATGGGTATGAATTCCCCATACAAGTTGGAGCTTATAGTTGTGAATCCAGATCTGATGCAAAGAACATACTCAAAGTGTTTGAGAACAAATAAACACTGGAGGAGTATGAAGTGGTAAGGCCCATGTTTGATCCAAACAAGTATGCTAGGGATGTGCTCTAAATCAAAAGCGTCATCAAACATGTAACTACTATGGAAGATTACTAGGCTAATCGCAGATATGAGCTAGAGAGTCAGGATCGTGCCTTTGCTAGACTTACAATAGATCAAATCAAGACCTATGGCATCAACTTGGATGTAGAAGGGCTAGAAAAAGATGGTCAAAATATGTATAGTAATACATATTTGACCAAATTGAGAAGCATTCCAATCAGCTCTGAGCCATGTGTAAATATAGAAGAAGATATTGATGTTATGATGGCCTAGATCATCAAGAGAACTAGAAAATGGGTTGAGTGGACAGCAAACAAGAGTCGGAGCAAGAGCAAGCTTCTCCAACTGCTACTACTCCCACTTCCTCTCAAAGCACCACACCTAGTACTACAACTTCAGCTACTCAAGGGTTGGCTCAATCTACAGGAGGAGGTGATCAACCCCCAAAGAAGAATGTTCCAATAGCTCCCACTTACCAAGGAGGTTCTCTACCGGTGATTGGAGCTCAAGTTGGTATTGAAGAAAAAGGGAAAGAAGAGCCAAAAGGTGGAACCACCGCTCTAGCTTCGTCCCCTCACACTACCCCAATTCCATCTCCACATGTTACCCTAGTTTCATCTCCTCATCATAGCCCTACTCCATCTGTAGGTGCTTCTCTTTTAAAGCCAACTGGTTCTGCTATCTAGATAGTAGAAATTGGAGATGATAAGAGCAGCAACAACAAGTCCACTGAATTTGATAAAGCTACAAAGAGAACTCGAGAAGAAGAGAGTGTCCAAAGTTCATCTTGGCTTCTCTCTTAAGATCCAAAGAACCCCTTCTCTGCAACAATAGTAGCAGTGACTCTAGTAAGGAAGAAAATGTTTAGCATAGTTGCTTGGAATGGTTTCTAAGGTGATTGGTACAAAGTCCTAGCTTAAAGAAACCTTAGAAAGAAAAAGAAAGAGGAAAGATGAAAGTGTTCCTACAAAGGATGTTGTGTCTCAAGCGATACACTCTAGGTCGGCCATGGTAAAAGCTAAGAAACAAAAAACTTTGTCCATACTTGGGTAGGATCTAGATATCGGATGTTTGACTATGGAGATTACAAAACCAAATAAAGTAGGGAGCATTGAGGATATGACTCCTAAAGACCTCACTTTGCATTCAATTGATCTTGGAGAGGCCAAGCATGATACAAAAGTTGGCTTATGGAGATTAGGCAATGAGATAATAGAAGGTCAATTAGAAAGCCTCAAATTGTCAAAGATTAAGATGAAAGTTGAGATAGAGGAACTCAAAAGATTCATCTAGCAGCTAGTTGTCCCATTGGAAACCATTACTAGTGTGCCTGCTACTGAGAATCCTATAGTAGAAGAGGTGCAAGCATTCATCTCACAACTTCATAAAGATAGACATTTTGGTCAAATTGCGAAAGAGTGGATTGATAAACTCAATGTAGATGGAGTTGCTCTGATTGATCAAATTGGGAATGTTATCCTTCGATTGGAGATTGAGAAAGATAATATCTCATCTAATCAACACACTTTGATCGTAGAGAAGGCACGATGTGATGAGTGTATTTCTCTCCTAAAAATAATTATCCAAATGAACGAAAAGGAGGCGGTTGAAGTAAATATTTTGAAGAAAGGAACCAAACCCTTGTTTGAATGGCTCTAGGGTATGCAATTCAAGCTAGAGATGATTCAGGAAGCTAAAAAAGGACTCAAAGAAATAGAAGATAAAGTGAAGAGAACTCAAGATAGGGCATTTGGACTGATGAAGGGATTACATACTGATCCACAAACTAGTGGTCAAGGGAGAGCCCTTATTGGAGTAGAGATAATCAAGAACAAATTCTCTATGTATTTAAGTAACCTGTCAGGAATGGCTTCAAGCATCCAAAATAGAGTGACAGAGCTACAAACACTGGGTGGATGCATACATGTAGCTGCTGAAGAATTGATAGGACATCTAAATTCTATGAAAGAATTGGCTCGAGAACACTCCAAATGGCTCTTAAGATTCACTAATGTACACCTACCTAGTCATGAGGAATTAGTTCCCATTATAGTCACTACCAAGGGATATAGGGCGATAGTTGAAAAGGGGAAAAAGTCTAAATGATTCAATGATGCCTCATTTTCACCTTCTTTTGTGACTTCTACCAATTTTGTAAATTTTATAATATGAAAAATTGGCATCTTGCCATTTTTCATTCTCAGAAGATGAACTGATTAAAATTCCTATTGTGATGGTCATCTCTCAACTCTATATGTATGAAGTTGAATGATTAATGAAAGGTCAAAAAAATTTTGGTGTGAAGTACTATTTGTTGGAGAGACAATTGAATGGTATTTTATTTTCAATCATTTTCTATTCTAGTACATATTGTGATTAGTTAGTATTTCCTTTCTGTATTGCAAAGAAATAAGGAAGAATAGAGTTTCATTCCCCTATTTTCAAGACTCCCAATGAATGTAACAAGTATCGTTATAATATATTCAACGAAAGGATTCTATTAGTTTTCTCAATTCATCAGTTGTATTTTAGATTTGAGTTTGAGTTTAGCATCAGTTGATTATGTGAATGGATTTATGGATTCATAAGATGTGTGAGCACATGCATCTGTTTCAGTATTGAGAAGTCTCTCTTGCCTAAATTAAGTTCTAGTTAGGCTTAATTTGGTTTTCCTCTTCTGCTCTCAGGTTAAGAGCATACCTTGCATTAGTTTTAGGAACAAAACATAATTCCTTGGACATCATTCACATAGGGAGCTGTACCTACCAATTCAGAGAGAAGCCAATAATTACAGAGTGACTTTTCAACTATTGTATTCAGATATTATTCCTAATTTGAGGCATTAAGAGGCATATTTTCATAAGAAATAAGAAAGGATAAATCTATTTACCAATAGATTTTTGGTGACTCTACTGGGGAATTGAACAGTTGCTTGATCAGAAAGCCTATGTCATGAGGGAAAATGGTACTACCTCATGAAAACATAATCCCAGTGCTCCAACCTAACCTTGATTTTCAAGATGACCCAGAGCACATAATTTCATCTCTTAACACATTTGCTTGGAGGCATAGAAGGAACACTGAACATTATCAGAATGCTAGCCAGGCATTAGAAGAAGACGAAAGAAGAGCTAAAGCCTTTGAAAGAGCTATTCAAAGGAGAGATATCTAGAGAGAAAAAAGACAATTAAGACAATAAGCTTAGAGTTAAACTACACCTAGCATCCTGGAACAATTTAGGTTCCTCAGAAGTACCAAAGAACAGGGTGGGCAAGATTCCACCTTTCATAAACTAACAGAGCTCAGTTTTCCTATTTTAGAAGTTCCAAAGTAGAAAGGTGAAGGTAAAAGTCAAAGTAGACCCCATTCCCCTATTAGAAATCAAGAAGCCAGCACTTCACATTCCACTTGTCAGGTGTTAGCACTTCAAAAATTTATTGCACCTCTAGTTGTTAACTTTTCATCATATACTGCTAGAACAATCATGGCTGCTCCATGGGCCACAGCAATAGGGCCATTAGCACTAAATGCTTATCATCCACTCCTAGCTGGTTCAAGGAAGAATTTTCCTCAATTCTTAGGTGATGGGAAAGTCACTACAGATGAACACATTAAAGCCTTCTTTGTGGCTAACCATATATTAGTGGTGGGACATGAAGATGTTGTTGTAAGATTGTTCGTAGAGACCCTTATAGATAGTGCAACAGACTGGTTTGATCATTTAGCTGATGGTTCAATAACTGATTGGGACATGATGAGAACTAAATTTGAAGCCAAATTCAAAACTATAGAAGATGAACATGCCTTGCTAACACAGTTGACTTCAATCAAGAAGCAACCAACTATGAGCATGAGGGATTTCATTTCCAATTTCAATAAGATTAATAGAAAAATTCCTACTATTGATAGACCCACACTTGGAAATCTAAAGACTTTCTTTATTAGTGCTATGCCTCCAGACATCAATTATGATCTAAGAAGAGCACGCCCCACTAATTTGGCTGATGCACAGAAGAAAGCTATTGAATGTGAGGATGACTTAATTTCTACGAGAAAATGGAAATGAGAACTTCAAACTAAAGGAGTTCTAGTAATACCACATCATTAGAAGAGATGATTTAGAAGTTGTCTAATGAACTAGTAGTGATGAAAAAGAAATTACCCGAATTCAATAGCTCTTATTAGCAGAATTACCAAAACTCACCAGGAAGAAGCAATGAAAGTAAATTCTTGTAGCTTATAGGTTCACAACCTAGGTTTCAAATCAAAGTAGCACCAAAAAAGGGAAATATGTGCATCTTTCATTTGACCACAAATCATGACTATGAGAATTGTTGAGAGATTGTTCGTATGATTCAGTTGTTATCTACTAATGAATTAAATATTGTAGCTCTGTGTTTAGAACCAGATTCTTGTTCAAATGGTGACTCTCAAAATTTATTTTTGGAATATGAATCAGATTCTGAATCAAAAGGTGAGTGTTATGCAAGCATTGATGGAACTTCATACACAATACTTACCTGTGGATAAAGGATGAAGAATCAAGCCTCTAGTCATACTCACAGAGACAACTCCAGTCCTTCTACAAGTAAGGTACATACTAATCAAGAAACATCAACTTCATAGATGGGTAAGGACAAGACATATTTTGATTTCATTCAATTTTGTGAAGAGTCAAAAGTTCAAATTTCCACTATTGATTATTTAAAGTCACACCCTCCCGGGTTAAAGAGATTAGTGGATAGATGTAAAGGGTGTATCTCAGACTTGAATCATAATGTGACTATTGAAATTGAAGATGAACTTCAACATCTGGCTTGTTTAATCAAGAAGATTCTACTATTTTAGCAACCTTCCCTAGATAGAAACCCGAACCTTTTTATATTTTATTTTACATCAATGGATGTAAACTTAGTAATTGCATAATAGATTTAGGTTCATCAGATAATGTTATGCCATATTTTGTAGCTAAAGCTTTGGGACTAAGTCTTTCTAAATTGCATTAAAGATGTTATTCTATGGATGCCAAACAGGTCCCTTTACTTGGACAAATCAAAGACGCTCAAGTAGCCTTAGCTTCACATCTACAAAAGAAACTCCTATTGATTATCCTAGTAGCCAATATTCCAACAAGCTATGGACTTCTATTAAGTAGAATTTTTTCTCAAGACTTGGGAGGAGAAATAAAACTAGATTGGTCTCAAGTAGTGATACCTATTAAGAATAAGAAGGTCAAATTAGAACCTGAGGAAAAAGAAAAGTTTATAGTTTTGAAGTCAAACAATCCTAAAGCTCAAATTCTATATCAAGAACTCAAATTTGACAACTATATGTTGTTTATTGAGGAAGATATGAATGAACAAAAAGATGAAAATCAAGGTGATAAAACTCCCAATGAAAACAAAGATGTACTAGGCATATGGACGCTTGAATTTGATGGAAGTTGTGCATCTTCAAGATCTGGTGTAGGTGTAGTATTGATATCCCTAGAAGGAGAACCTAAACCTATGGCTTTCAAATTGGAATTTGGGAATACGAATAATACTACAGAATATGAGGCCTTATTGCTATGAATAATGTCAACAAAGGAAAGAGGGATAAAGATTTTAAAAGCTCAAGGTGATGTCAAGCTTATTGTAAAGCAAATAAAAGGAACAGAGTCTAGGATGAGATTGAAGGTCCAGATGCTTTTTCTATTGAAGCAGTTCCAAGGGAGATGAATACCAAAGCTTACTCCTTAGCAATTTTTGCCTCTTTATTGCTCCCTCATCCAAATTTCAAAGAAAAGAAGTACTAGATCAAAGTTGTATATTGATCTTTCATCCTAGATAACATAGAATCTTGGCAAGTCTTTAGTGATGACAAGATTCTGTAGATGTTTTTAGAGAATGACAAGTCTAGTTTTGAGCATGAGTCCAGTGGAAGTGATCATGAAAGCTCTGATGTAATTAAGAAATGAGGTCAAAATGAAGAAGCTTTTTTGATAGGTAACACCATTCCTCCATATTTTGTGGCTTTAGAAAAACTGTTTAATAGACATGATGCTTACATAAAGCAAAAGAGAGCGGAAAAGGGACCTACCATAGGTGAATATGAAGGAGTTGACATTGGAGATATTCATAATCCCAAACTAATTAACATAGGGAAGTGTTTTTCACCTGAAGAAAAGGAGGCCACAAAGAATCTATTTATGGAGTATGGAGATGTTTTTGCTTGGAGTTATGAACATTTGAAAAGTTATAAAAATGGGAAGGTAAAACATGAGATCCCACTAAAGCCTGATGCAACCCCTTTCTGATAGAAATAAAGGAATTATAATGCTAAAATTGCAGATGCCATTTTTTAAGAGGTAGATAAGATGCTAAAGGAAAGGATAATTTATCCCATTCACCACTCCACCTAGGTAGCCAATATAGTACCCGTTAGAAAGAAGAATGGAGAGATAAGGATCTATGTTGATTTCTATAATTTGAACCAGGCATCCCTAAAAGACAACTTTGCTCTTCCTAATATGGACTATTTATTGCAAACAATGGCAGGATCTGAAATGATGTCTATGCTTGATGGCTTCTCGGATTATAATTAGATTGAATTGGAGGAGAAGGATCAACATAAGATATCATTCACTACCCTTTGGGGTACATTTACATATCATAGAATGCCTTTTGGGCTTATTAGCGATGGTGCTACATTCCAAAGGTGCATGAGTAAGACTTTCACTGATTTGAAAGATTGAATCATAGTCATATATCTGGATGATCTCATTGTGTTCTCAAGAAAAAGAAAAGATCATATGGAAGATTTAAGGAAAGTACTATAGAGGTGTAGAGAGCATGGAATATCTCTTGACCCAAAGAAGTCAGTTTTCTGTGTGACAAAAGGAAAGCTTTTGGGTCATATAGTGTCACAGGAAGGCATTAGAATTGACCTTGAAAGAGTAGAGGCTATTCAAAGATTGAGTCTAGCCTCAAACAAAATAGTGCTTAAGTCTTTTTTTGGATAGGTAAATTTTCTCAAAAGATTTGTGCCTGATTTTGCAGAAACTACTAAACTTATAGTGGACATGATGAAAGGAAATTCAAATTTTAAATGGACTGAGGCAGGCAAGGAAGCCTTTCAAGCTATAAAAATTGCTATTGCACATACCCCAATTTTGAGTCATCCAAATTATAAACCAAATTTCTTTATTTATTGTTATGCTTCTGAGCATACTTTATCTGCAATATTAATGCAAGATAATGATGAAGGGGTACAAGCTCCTATAGCTTTTATGAGCATACCTTTGAAAAATCATGAACTAAAGTGTTCACAAATTGAGAAGCATGCTCATGTAGTAGTCAGAGTACTTAAGAATTTTTGATTTTATATCTTACATTCACACTCTGTCATCTTTGCCCCAAATGTAGTAGTAAAAAGTGTACTAACACAATAGGAAGTAGGTTGCAATGTCAGAGGAGCATGGGTAGCAAAGATACAGGAATATGATATTGAGATTAAACCTAAAAAGTTGATAAGAGGGAATTCTCTATGCAAGGCAATTGTAGAAAACAAAACTATTGGAAGGTCAGAAGAATCAGGTGAAAAATAATTAGTGTTAGCCGTAGGTCTCTGGAATCCATGGTTTGAAAACATCTCTTACCTATTAACATATGGTGAATGTCCAAAGGGCCTAAATGCAAAGCAAAGAAGAGATCTAAAACTAAAAGTTGCTAAGTAAGTCATTTGGGATGATAAACTTTACAAAAGGGCTATTGATGGTACTTTCCTTAGGGGTGTAGATAAGCAGCAATAAGAAAAGAGGTTGAAGACATTTCATGACGAAGCTTGTGGTGGACATTTCTCTTCCGTAGTCATAGCATTTAAAATACTAAGGCAGTGTTATTACTAGCCTGGGATGTTTAAAGATGCATATGCTTGTGTAGCAAAGTGTGAAAACTGCAAAACGTTCCTTGGATGTCCCCAAATAGCTGCCCTACCATTGAGACCTATTATTATAGAAGGGCCTTTTCAACAATGGGGCCTTGATTTTATTGGTCCTATTAATCCTACATCCAGTGTTGGTCATCAGTATATAATAATTGCAACGGATTACTTCACTAAATGGGTAGAAGCTAAAGCTACAAAGAAGACTACTTCTGAGGAGGTGTGTGGATTCATAAAAGAGAACATTTTGGTCAGGTTAGGTGTTCCTATCAAACTAGTGATGGATAACATGTCTTACTTTTCTTCTATTGAAATTACTAATTTTTTTTTTGAGTATGGGATCACCATTGGTCATTCATCTAATTATTTCCCTCAAGGGAATGGCCAAGAAGAATCTAGTAATAAGAACTTAATTAATATTGTTAAGAAGTTAGTCTCAAATAATCAAAAAAATTGGCACAAAAAGATCCATGAGGCACTCTGGGCAGATAAAGTGACACCCAAGAGGGCAATTGGAATATCCCCTTTTGAATTGCTTTATGGAACCAAAGCCAAGCTACCTCTACCACTGGAGTTAGCAATGAACAAGCTCAGAATAGTAATTGAAGATGATGTCTATAAAGATGGTCTAGAGAAGAGGATCCTATATCTGAGAAAACTTGAAGAAGAAAGGAGAGAAATTGTAGACCATATTACATAGCATCAGATGCGAGTGAAAGAACTATTTGATAAGAGAACAAGACCTAGGAAATTCATGGTAGGAGATAGTGTGCTTGTTTGGGACAAGAGAAAGGCTCTGAAAGAAATGCATAAGAAGTTTGATGCTCTATGGAAAGGTCCATTCAGAATTCATCAAACATTTGAGAATAATTCTTTCAAATTGGCTTATGAGGATGGTGAAGTACTTCCCCTGACTTACAATGGTCAGGATTTGAAGCTCTATCAAGTTTCAAATTGAAAACAGGTAACCCTTTTAGTGTACTATAGTTACGTTTAGTGTCATGTGTTTGCCTTAGTTAGCCTTTTTCCTTCTGCTCTCTTTTCCTTGTGCCTTGTTTTGTTTTACCTTTTTTTTTGTTGCCACCTTTTATATCTTGTTGTGAAACCAAAGCTTTTGGGTTCCTCGCTTGGGTATACTCTACCCAAGTCCCCAATTAGAGCTAGCTATTGCTCCACCTTTTACCATAGTCCAATTTTGCAAAGTGGAGGATTTAACTCATATTGTGTATGGATCGGTCAAGTTAGTTGTTGCTTCCTTCCTCAAAGTGTTAAGTTTCTCCATCGGGTTTCCATCTTTTGTCTTTTCTCACATTATATAGCTAAGTGGGTATTCCTTATTGTCATGAGTCATACAGGTAGTCTAGATCCTTACTCGATGGAGATTCTTGAATAATTCTATATCAGATGAATTTACTTGCAATTCATTTTGATCTGAGTGTAAAGAAAGTTGAACTGGCAAAAAATAAAGTTTCTTCTTCTCCATAGCGAGTTTTCACACCCCAAAGGTGAAACTCCACAAGGACCCATAAATGCTATTTGTAGGCCAAAACAAGGAAAGGTAAGCATATTATGGATGAATCATTAAAATATTATCATGTTTTCATAGTGGGTATCACTTAGAATTCACTAGGATGATCAAAATAAGCATCAGCGGAAAACTCAAAAATAGCTTCTCCTTTGGCGGGTTTCGAACCAAGAAGTAAGTTTTTTGAAAAGGCCTAAATAGAAGGGTAAAGTTACTAGTGGCCTCCATTTTTTTCTTGTGAAGCCTTCTTTATGTTTTCTGAAGGCTTATAGTAAAGTGCTTAACGTAGAAAAGGTAAAGCAAAAGCTTAAGCGGAAAAATGGAAATAGCCTTCTCTGTTAAAGGTTTTCTACCCTCGAGACCAATATTTCGCATCTAATGAAAAATTTCTACTGCAAGCATGGTAAGTGTTTGAATAGATCACAAGATGTGTTTGGGACAAAAATGGAAGAAAATTAGTGAAATTTGTAAGGATATTTTGAGCAGAATCTAGCCAAGAAGATTTTTCTTCAGGGGGTACTCCATTCTTGATTTTTGAAACTAGGTGAAAATGGAAATGTAAGTTAGTAATAAAGGAGAGTTATTTTTGGGCCAATAGAAATAGTGAAATGACAAGGAGAAATCTATTAGAAACCTTACATTTACTAACCCAACAGATTTATCCTTAAAGTCACTCGTATGGTGCAAATTATGAAATTTAATAAGCAGATCAAGGGTTTTTATATAAAGAAGAACATAACAGAATTTCAAATCACTGCTTTACTATTATATTGTTATGTTGAATAGCGCTTTCGAAAAAGTTCAAATTTTAGGGTTTTTTTTCTTACATTATCACAATTTTTGAATTTCTATCATTCTATATCAGAAAAGATGGCATCAAGATTCTTCAATTTTGATGGGCTAGGTGGAATCAAGTCAACATGGCAAAATATTCTAATACTTCACTACGTTTCTCTGATATGCAAGACTTTTAGAGAAGGCTAAGAACTGAGAAAACTCACCCTATAATGGAGAAGCTCCGAGGAAGTGGATTGGTAGAAGTAGCTGAGTTTCCTGTCGCAGTACAAGCTTTGGAGTTAATTGTGGAATGTATCAATCATTACAACTCGGACACCAAGCAGATCCTATTGCCTAATCAAATGGTATTGATTTCAATTGATAGCCAAGTGGTGGTGAATTTTCTATGGATTTTAGAATGAGAGGAGTTCTTTGAGCTAACAATCAGAGGTGCCATCTCTGAATTCTCCCTAAAGAAGATGGTGTGGCGGAAGGAGATCATGAATTCCTAGTTCCAAAAGCCTAGAGGGGCAAAGAGTAAGGTCCTTAAAACCCTATTTGGCATGGATCTTAAGCCCAAAATTGTGGATATTTTGGTCCTCTTGCATCAACTAAAAGGTGAGGTAGAAGCATTCAATTTTATAGAACAATACTTCTTTATGGTGCAAATTATCTGCTCAAACACACTATATGTTGACTGGGCGTATGAAGTTAGTAAACATCTTTCTAGGGCTCTTAGTGCAGCCAAGTTTTACAATTCATTTTATATGTCATCTTTCTTGATATATATGTTGGCTTCAGTACAATTGCGGCTAGGACTCCCCAGAATAGAGAATTTTCCTAAAAATGTAAAAATTTATGAGTTTTATCCATGCTTGCAGTTATAGAATAGCTATGTAGAGTATAGCCGTGTTAATGATGCATTTACTATGAGAATCTATAGGGAATTCCAAGGGTTTCCGGTGCGGAGGTTCGTCCCAGAAGGAATGGCGATCACCAACCAATTTGGCTATTAATTTATTCAATTCACATCTTTCTCTTATTTGCGTCTTGCAGTGTTTGACAAATTTCCCCTAAAGCTGCCTAGATATCTGGTTGATATGATCGAGTTCATCAAGGTCATCAGGAAATAAATTCAAGTAAATGTGCTAAGCACCAGTTTGAGAAAGAAGGGGTATGAATTTCGCATACAATTTGGAGCTTATAGTTGTGAATCCAGATCTGATGCAAAGAACATACTCAAAGTGTTCGAGAAAAAATATAGATTAGAGGAGTATGAAGTGATAAGGCCCATGTTTTATCCAAACAGGTATGCTAGGGATGTGCTACAAATTGAAAGCATCATCAAACATGTAAGTACTATGGAAGATTACTAGGCTGATTGCAAAGATGAGCTAGAGAACCAAGATCGCACCTTTGCTAGACTTACAATAGATCAAATCAAGACCTATGCAATCAAATTGGATGTAGAAGGGCTAGAAGATGATGGTCAAAATATGTATAGTAATACATATTTGACCAAATTGAGAAGCATTCCATTCAACTCTAAGCCATGTATAAATATAGAAGAATATATTGATGTTATGATGGCCCAAATCATCAAGACAACTAGAAAATGGGTGTAGTGGATAGCAAAAAAGAGCCAGAGAAAGAGCAAGCCTACTCAAGCTTCTCCAGCTGCTACTACTCCCACTTCCTCTTAAAGCACCACACCAAGTGCTACAACTTTGGCTACTCAAGGGTCGGCTCAATCTGCAAGAGGAGGTGATCAACCCCCAGAGAAGAATATTCCAATAGCTCCCACTTGCCAAGGAGGTTTTCTACCAGTGATTGGAGCTCAAGCTAGTATTGATGAAAAAGGGATAGAAGAACCAAAAGATGGAACCAACACTCCAGCTTTGCCCCCTCACACTACCCCAATTCCATCTCCACATGTTACCCCAGTTTTGATAGTCTCTTGCAAATCTCTTTACTAAGTGCATACTTCATTGTATGTTTTGTAAATCCTTTCAGAAGGTGGATCTAATAGTCCTTATTGCTCCTAATAGGTCAGATCATCAGAAGTGATCAATTGTAAGCCTTAACCAACCAATTTTTTACAACACTACTAAAGCTTGTGGGTATCATCCCCACCCCAATTTTACTTTCTATTTGGAAGGTTTTTGGGTCACCCTATCTTATGTCGAAGTCTTATGAATTTTTTAATGCTTTCATTCTTTCGTGCATGCAATTATATCAGAAAATTATATGAAGGATTAATTGATGAAATAAGTTGAAGTTTATTGGTTCTTGATTAACCCCTCCCCCCTCCTCCCCCCACTCTCAGTAACCTTTCCTACCTCATATTTCCAACACATTAATGGTATGCTAACATACAAGATGACAAAATGACACTATACCTTAGGATACATGAGATTGCTACATTGCATATATCATTCATAACCTTGAAGTTCACCAACAACAATATTGTAGAGACAAGCATTATTTGGGAGCCTTGGTATAGGGGATCATATGCCTTTTCAATTATAGGTATATCAAGTTTCTCTTTGTATCATCATTATATAAGCTACTATCAACATCTTCATCATCTTCTTCAATCTTGTTCTCTGACACATGGTTAGTTGTGCCAATACCAGCATCCTCAATTATATTCTCTACCTTAGGATCATTTTACTCCATGGGAGCATTACCTTCTACTCCAATATTCACACCTCCATGTTCCCCCAACTAGAAATCCACATTCACCAAAGGATGAAAATCCTTTCGCCCTTCAATGTGATCATTTTGCCTACAATGTTTCTGAGTTGTTGTGATTAGAATTATTCAATTCTTTAAGCACTTGCATATTTTGAAAAGACAATAACATTTTATATCACCTTTTGTTTTGAATTGAGACCAAAATCTAGCAATTGTCTCCTTATTTTCTTACAGGTTCATATTGTTAGGTATGGACTTTCTTCATAGGAAAATATTCAAGCTGTAAGATTATATCAAATATAAACATACAAGCATTAGTAGTATCTTGTATATAATAAAAAATAATAAAATATTACTATCTCTATAGTAAGGGTTGCATTTAAGTAAATTTAATGAATTATACTCTCTGTGTGTGTGTGTGTGTGTGTGTGTGTGCGCGCATGCGCGTGCGCACGCATGTGTGCATAAAATAAGAGAAGCTTTCATTAAAAAAAGATCATTGTAGAGACATAGATCACAAGGGTGCAAAAAGAAAAATATATATATTCATTATTGAATCCTAAAAGAATGAATGACTTGGAAATCTAGGTGGGGGCATAGTTTATAACTTAATCAATTAAAATTTAATAATTTTTAGTTTCCCTTCCATTCTCCCAACTCAACAAAAGCTTCCATTGTGTAGCCCACCAGTTTTTCTTTATCATTGATTTATGTGTATGCAAAGAGGAGAGAGTGAAGAGCCTATGGTCATAACACCACATCAAATCCAAATGGCACTTCAGGAATGGCCCTTCCTATAGAAATGTTATGTAAAACCTTTCTGATGAGATAATCTATTATGAGACCTTTATTGGTGGAATGGAACTTGAATCCAATAGGAAGTTGTGCATCACCCTTATCATAAAAGTAACCAAACTTAAGAGCCTCCATTATTGAATTCTCTTCTCATATAGGCTAAGGAAACCCTACACAATTTTCTAGGTTCCCACTTAGCCTTTTACCAAATCTAATATGTATTTTGGGGAGATGTTGTTTTGACTTCTTGTATAGGTTTTATGAGAGGTGGGAAAATGGGATAGGATGCAAAGTTGCATTGTTGAAAGTTGTAAAAGTTGCTCTCAAATTTGCAACTTAGTGGAAATAGGGTTTTAACTATTCAAATATTGGTTGTAAAAATTAAAATATATATGATATATATATACCTCATTTGTGAGGTTTAGAAGGCATTAATGTATAGATTGGAAGAAGTTACAAAGAAAGAAATTTAGTTTTGGAGTCATTTACTATTGTTTGCATGCCACATGAACTATATAGACTTTCAAACAATATGTGATGGATTTTTGAGATAGATCTTTGAATCATCTTTCTTTTTCTTCTAGTCTCATCATTCTATATGTTTTCTAACTCAAGTTATTGCATTTTTAGTTAAACTGGGTTTTTAAGACAACGTTTTGGTGCACATAGCAAAAATGGGCATCTAATTGCAATTTCCTTCATTGAAATTTCATAGCCACTTGGGAAATGGTAGTTAGTAGGGTCCTTTTGAATATTCTAGGGTTTCAAGACTAGAGCATGTGTTTTGTGATTTTCCCAATTCCCAATAAAGCCCTAGGTCAAGTACAATGAAGGATTTGACCTCTTGTACTGTGTTGATT
This sequence comes from Cupressus sempervirens, assembly GCA_028749045.1. Classification (NCBI taxonomy): domain Eukaryota; kingdom Viridiplantae; phylum Streptophyta; class Pinopsida; order Cupressales; family Cupressaceae; genus Cupressus; species Cupressus sempervirens. The sequence continues at coordinate 853,678,181 of CM053785.1, forward strand.
TGTGAATGGCAGGAGTTTGGAAATTGTTGAAGGGCTGAGCATTTGCAAATAAGTTATTTTGGTGTTGCTGAACCTTTTTGAGCATTGATTTCATTTCCATGACCCCGTTTCCTACTGGTTTCTTTGTAAGCCAAGCCTAACTTGATAACTTAGGTCTATGTTGCTTTGTAAAGGAAAGGGAATGTTGGAGTGGGGCTAGAACTTGATGCTTTGGGATTTCAAGTAAATTTGAAAAGGGTATTCAAAAACCTAAAAAAAAAAATCTTATTTGAAACTTTGTGAATTTAGATCCCAAAAACTATTTCAGGAGGGCTAAAAGGGACTCACAAGGCTACTGGGCCAAATTGAGGTTTGAGGCTTTGTGCAAGTGTATGATTCAAACTAGTGGTATAGTATATGGTAAATAGGTGCCCTAAGATCATTTAACCTCTTATAACCCTTGGGACGAAATTATAGGGTTTTTTCCTAGTATTAACCTAATTGTGGGAGATTGTTGCAAAACCCATAAAGTGGGCAAGTTTGGTTCTTTGTCCTTGGATTCTTGGTGAAGTTGGAGAGCGTGTTTTTTTGATCCATTAGAGGATTGAAGTGTGCTAAAACTTTGTAATAAGGTTAAATATTTGATAATCAATTGGTTTATTTCAAGAGTGGGAAGCCCATTTGAAGCTTCTTGGTTGCGCTCTCTACTTCAGTTCACTTATTAGGCTTTTGGAGAATCCTTATGTTTTGGTGCTTTTGAACTTACGCAAACCTATTGATTAGCTTTTCTTCCTTTTTTGGGTTGTGATAACCTGTGATAAGTTCATTATTGATGCTTTTGATAAGTTTCCTAGCATTAAACCCTCTTTTTTGGAAATTTGAAGGATTCCAACCTTGTCTAATTGCCTAGTGGCTTGCCTTTTAGAAGCTTCCACCATGCACTACTACATCACAACCTATCCTAAGTGAACTATCTAGGATCCTTAGGTGTCTTCTTTGATGAGTCTAGAATGGGTGCTCCTACACTGGTCATCTACTTGATTGGGACATGTTTGGGAATTGACAATCTCCATTTAAACTAAAGTCTCCATTTAAAGGTGGCAATGAGTGTTTTGTTGTTCTATTAAAATCATTAATATATTTTGATGAAAACTTTGAGGGATCATGCCCAACTTGAGTATCCTGGCTTCCCAAGTCCTACAAATGCAAGGCCATTGATAAATAGGCATTTCTAATTGAAACATCTATGGTGATGGAATGAAGTTCATGACCAAATTCTTTGCCTATTCATGAGCCAATTTGAGGCTTCACTTCACATTGCTCTGTGGACAATTCTATAGAACTTGTTACTTCTCTATCTATAAATTTTGTAGCTAGTAGCCAATTTCTTACTCATTGCCTTTCAATATTCATGGGAAACTAAGGTGTTTGGTTAGCTAATAGGTCCTAGGAATCTTAACTAGGGTCCTAGAATAGTCCTAGATGGACCCATTTGACCTAAATATGTAAAGAGCAAAAATTGCTCAAAAGTTACAATGTTGCTCAAAAAGTTGCTTGAGCAAATTTTGCAATTTTTTCAAAAAAGTTGCAAATGGAAGTTTGGGAAGTTGTAACTATCCATGCTTGGGTATATGAGAATAGGAAACATTTTTCAAAGGTTAGAAGGTTTCCAGTCATATTTGTATTTTTAAGCAACTTTTACAACTTTTGCAATTTGGCACAAAAAGTGCAACTTTTGCAAAATTCACTAGATTTCACTTATAGGACTTGGAAAAGGTTCTAAACTATTAAAATGAAACTAAAAATACCTAATCCTAGGCTATCTTGACCAAAAACTCAAAAAACCCATTTTTTTCTAATTAGCAACTTTTGCTCATATCTTGCACAAAGTGGCCTAGGCATACATATCTTGATCATATACCTCTCACCATTCGTAATGGGATCAAACTATCTATTCTATTAGGTCTGGGTGGTTAGGTGGACCCTAGCCTCAAGCTTGTCCCATCCCATTGAGCTCTTTAACATTCTTGAGCACGCCAAACTAAAATGCCCCTAAGAGTCACTAAATGCCATAGGGAAGAAATCTATGATGGGGCATATCTTGGAGCTCATGCAAGATATGGATGTAATTATGAGAGTTGTAAGACCATGTTATAGAGACCTACAATAACCTCTCTCACTTTTTGGAGATCTTACTCTGTTTTGATTTTGTGGTGCCATCACAAGTGATGTTGAAACTCATAGTGTTGGCTAGTACAAAGTTGCCAACTGCAAAATCTTCCTCACCATTCATCATGGGATTGAACTACCTATTTTTTTAGCTTTGTGTGGCTAGGTAAATCCTAACCCCAAGCTCATCCTATCCTATTGAGTGCTCAAACATTCTCAGGGACACCGAACCAAAACATCTCTAAGAGTCACTAAATGCCATAAGGCAACAATCTTTGATATGGCATATCTCAGAGCTCATGTGAGGTATGGATACAATTCTAGGTGATATAGGACTATGTTTCAGAGACCTACAATAGCCCTCTTAGTTTTTGGAGATCTTACTCTATTTTGATTTTGTAGCACTATCTCAGGTGATGCTAAAACTTGTAGTGTTGGCTAGTACAAAGTCGCCAACTACCAAATCTCCCTCACCATTTTCCATGGGATCAAACCATCTATTCTATTAGCTCCAGGTGGCTGGGTAAACCCTAGCCCCAAGCTCATTCCATCCTATTGAGCACTCAAACATTCTTGGGCACACCAAACCAAAAAGTCCCTAAGAGTTACTAAATGCCATAGGGCAGCAATTTTTTATGAGGCATATCTTAGAGCTTTTGCAAGGTAATGAATGCAATTCTAGGTGCTATATGATCATGTTATGGAGACCTACAATAACTTCTCTCACTTTTTGGAGATCTTACTCTATTTTGATTTTGTGACGCCATCTCAGGTGATGCTTAAACTTGTAGTATTGGCCAGTACAAAGTTGCCAACTACCAAATCTCCCTCACCATTTGTCGTGGGATTGAACTATCTATTTTGTTAGCTTTAGGAGGCTAGGTAAACCCTTGCCCCAAACTCATCCCATCCTATTGAGCACTTGAACATTCTCAGACACATTGAACTGAAACATCCCTAAGAGTCACTAGCCATAGGGTAGCGATCTTTGACAGAGAATATCTCAAAGCTTGTGCAAGGTATGGATTCTATTCTAAGTGTTATAGTAACATGTCTCTCTCACTTTTTGGAGATCTTACTTTGTTTTGATTTTGCAGCGCCATCTCACATGATGCTAAAACTTGTAGTGTAGTTCTCCCTCACCATTCATTGTGGGATCAAATTGTCTATTCTATTAGCTCTAAGTGGTTGGGTAAACCTTAGCTCCAAGCTCATCCCATCTCATTGAACACTCAAAATATTATCGATCATGTCGAACCAAAATGTCCCTAAGAGTCACTAAATGCCATAGGGAAGCGATCTTTGATGGGGCATATCTCAGAGCTCATGCAAGGTATGGATGTGATTCTAACTACTATAAGACTATATTGTGGAGACCTATAGAAACCTCTCTCACTTTTTGGAGATCTTACTCCATTTTTATTTTGCAGTGCCATCATGGGTGTTGTTGAAACTTGTAGTGTTGGCCAGTACAAAGTTGTCAATTGCCAAATCTCCCTCACCATTCATCGTTGGATCAAAATATCTATTTTTTTAGGTTCAAGTTCCTAGGTAAACCCTAGCCTCAAGCTTGTCCTATCCATTTGAGCACTTGAACATTCTCAGGCATGCCAAACTGAAACTTCCCTAAGAGTCACTAAATGCCATAGGACAATGATTATTTATAGCACATATCTTGGAGCTTGTGAAAGGTATGGATATAATTATAGGTGCTATAGGACCTTGTTGTGGAGACCTACAATAACCTCTCTCACTTTTTAGACATTTTATTCTATTTTGATTTTGCAGTGCCATCTTGGGTGATGCTAAAACTTGTTGTGTTGACCAGTACAAAATTGCCAACTACCAAATCTCTCTCACCTTTCATCATGGGATCAAATTGTCTATTTTTTTAGCTCTAAGTGGTTGGTTAAACACTAGCTCCAAGCTCATCCTATCTCATTGAGCCTTCAAACATTATGGGGCACATTGAACTGAAATGTCTCCAAGAGTCACTAAATGTCATAGGTCAGTCATCTTCGATGAGGCATATCATTGAGCTCGTGCAAGGTATGGATGTGAGATTAGGTTTTATAGGACTATGTTGTAGAGACCTAAAATAACCTCTCTCACTTTTTGGAGATCTTATTCCATTTTTATTTTACAATGTCGTCTTAGGTGATCCTAAAACTTGTAGTGTTGGCTAGTGCAAAATTGCCAACTACCAAATCTCTCTCACCTTTTGTCATGGGGTCAAACTGTTTATTTTGTTAGCTCTACATAGCTAGGTAAACACTAGCCCCAAGCTCCTTCCATCCTATTGATCGCTTGAACATTCTCAGGTATGTCAAACTAAATAACCCCTAAGAGTCACTAAATGCCATAGGGCATCAATCTTTGACTGTGGCAACTTCATATGTCATCTCATCCAATGATGGAGACTCATGATAGAAGGTAAAGGGGTGATCATACACATCATTTTGAACATGCAATTTTTTTATGGTAATAAGGTAATCCTTGTTTGTAAGGTCAAGGAACTTGAGGTCACCTATAAACCCAAGTTGCCTTAGTCCTAATGATTTTTCTTTTTTTGTTGTTTTTGTTAATAAGTTGGCTCAATAAGTGTTTTGAGAGTCATTACACCTTATATAGCTACATGTTATCACTAAATGGAGCTAGTGGAAGATGTTAAGGATCTTCTTGGTTGTCTTCTTAGTCATTTCATGGGTTTGCAACATAATCACTTCCCTTTGTGAAGAGTTGTCTGAAAATCAGCAAATTACATATTTTTGCAAAGAAAATACACTCATAGGATGTTGGAAGATTGTTTTCACTTATAGTATGTTGAAGAATCTCTTAGAAGGATGAAATAGATGATAGGTTAAAGTTTGTGAGATAGTTATTAGGTTTTCCTTAATGTGTCTAAGATGTTATTTTAAAGCAAGAATTTGATTATGATCCATTTCTCAAATTTGCTCATTTTTCCCTTATTACTTCCCAAGTCTTGAATAGGGAAAGTGATCGAGTAGTTTTGTGAAGTTGGGTAGAAGTTTGTTCAATGTTGTAACCAAGTTGGAAAGATTCTTTAAAGACACTTACGAAGGTGGGAAAGGTAGTTTTCCTTAAAAGTGTTCTTGTTGGGAATCCACTAGCTTTTGTTGTGAACACTCTGCATCATTTTGGATGCAATTTACATTAAACTGAAATACATAAAATGTACTTAAAACATAAACAATAAAAACAAGATATATATTATGATAAAAAATAATGTCATACATGAAAAAACATATAATATATTATGATAACCAATAATGTCATACATGAACAAACATATAATATATTATGATAACCAATAATGTCATACATGAACAAACATATAATATAAAATGATAACCAATAATGTCATACATCAACAAACACATAATATATTATGATAACCAATAATTTCATACATGAACAAACATATCATATATTAACCAATAATGTCATGCATCAAATATATGTCATACATCAAAGATAACATGTCATATATACATCAAATGTATATCAAATTTTTCCACTGACATAAAATCCAACATATATGTCCACTAATGCCTATACATGTGTGTCTACCAAATATATTTTCTCCTTCCCATGAGGGGGAGGGAAAAAATCCCTAGAGGTCTTTGGTCGTCGTGTGGAGGGAGACGATGGAGATGATGGGTTCTTCCTCACACACTCGCTTATTTTCGTATTTAGGCTATTCTCTAACTTGAGCTGATACAAAAAAAGTAGATATGAATCAATAATTATTATATATTGAAATCAAATATATGTACACACAAAATTAATTATTTTTTTACCGTCATCAAATAGTCACTCTGTAAGTCCACCTCAAAGGCTCACAGACGATTGGGTGTAACAAGGCCCTACAAAAATTCAATCAATGTCACTATATAAATAATATTAGAAATTTTTATACTAACTATTATAAACAACAACTAAAATTAAGAAAATTCTTTTATACCTCTATCAATGGCTCTAAACTAGCCATTTTTGCAGCAACTCCATGATTGATTGACTAGCGAAGATGAGGAGGAGTCTCAAATGTCAATAGTTGCATTTCATATAATACAATTTACATGTAACATGAAACATGAAAAAAATATAATGAAATGAATTAAATTAACCTAAAACAAATGTACCTCTATGAAGCTCATATCACGCCTAGGCTCAGAGTCCCTTATTAATGTCGATGGTTCGGTAGAGAATTGATGCACATGCATAAAAAAATTTTGTCAATCCTTCATATAATTACTTAATAAATATATGTATTAATTTAAATGATTAAATTGATACATACCTCTTGACTCGTCAACGAGATAAAAAATGGAGCCGGGGATCTATACTAGGGCTAGCAACACTCTTACCCTAAATTTTAAACAATGCCAATACATGCTAGTTAATTAGTCATTCACTATACATATGAAATGTGATCAAATTAGTTTATTTTAATTATAATTTTTCTATGTATCAATGCCTAATGTCTAACTTAGGAGCTGATTAGTGACTAGCCCATCATCCATAGTATCTCTAGCATGACTGCCAAATGTGCATAAGGATCCACATGATGTGCACATGTGACCATGATGCACAAAAGGCTTCTCCTTAACTAATGGAATAGTGCAATGAATGAGGGTCTATTTCAAAGCATTAATAGTCCCTAGAGTGTTGTTCTCTACATGTTCCTTCTCAACAAGAGGAATAATCACATGCTCACCCTGTGGCTTGACAACTGGTGCCCTAACTACATTAGGGTCATGACATACCCCTAGCCTCTCAAATGATGACCCCCCACCTCTACCATGAGATTCTTGTTGGAATTTACAAGTGGGAACATTTACTTCTGAGGGGGGGGTGGGTGGGTGAATCAAAAGTAACTAACTTTAACCTCTTCAAAACCTTTTTGCTGAAAAATATTCACATGCATCCATTTCATCTAATAAACATAAAAGTAAAGACATTCATAAAAATAGATAACACAAGATTTTGGTAACCTAGAAACCCTCCAAAATAAGAAGGTAAAATTGGGGTGGGGATGGCACACACAAAGTATCACTATAGCAATATGTAACTATTCAAGGTTACAAAATTTGACACTTCCAATGGTCTACCCTGTGAAAGGTTTGTCCTGTTCAAGACTTTACACCCTATTAAAAGTGACATGGTCAAAGGATTTACAAACATTCACTTGGAATGTTACCCTGTTAAAGGATTTAGCTCCTTTTTTAAAGGCTTACAATATGGCTATTAAACCAACATATCATCATAGGATTTTCATTCCTAATACAATGACTAGAGAGTATTAGAAAGTCTTGAACTGATGACTTGCAATCTTCAATTGTTGATTCTAGATCCTCATTTTGCTCTTTCTGTTCTGATCCTTGCTTGAACTAATATGTCTCTCTTCAAAACGCTAATACTTTTTTCTTGATCAAAAAAATTTTGTAATTTTGTTCTACTCTTTCTAAGTCTTTACACCCTTCTACACTTTGCTATCATTCTCCCATACTCACTCATGCATACATATAATGGGGTTTCATCCTCCTTTTAAAGGATTCAAAGACTTAGGGTTAGATATGAATCTACAATCAATATTCACCCTTCATTTCCTACTCAATTCCTTCCTATTGGTTGCATGCTGATTACATAGGTAATGCAAAAGATTTGATCTTATCTTCAAGATACTTCAAGATTCATCCTAAGCTCAAAAATAGTTTACATCTAAGTTTTTGAAGGCACAAACTCATATGTTGATTGTGTGTTACTCAAAACTGACTAATTTTTTATGCTTGGCACATATATGAATTTAGTCTCACTTGGCATCTATACTTTTCTCGGCACCTATAGTGACTTGGCATCACTTATCACTCAGCACTTGAACTTTTCTTGGCACCTAAAGTTCACTTGACCCCTATTAAATCTCTGGCTTGACACACATTGTAGCTCAACTTCTATATTATACTTGGCATCAAATTTAAAATTGGTTAAGTGTGTTGACACTCAATTTTCAAAACCAATTTGAGACCAAAAATCTCCCCCTTTAACATGAGTGGAAAAAACACTTAATTAAGCATTATGAATTTGATCTCTATGAGTATACTACACATTTTGTTCAGCATATGTACAAAACTTCAAAAACTTATTCAAAATTTTGTATACCTTAAAAAATTTGTAACTCCCCCTAAGCTAATGTGCCAATTATATAACCAAAATTCCACTCCTACAACCAAAGACTTTTGTGTTGAATTTGTCTCATCGTGATGTGTCTAATATTCGTTGCCTTGTCTGTACTTTGTATCTATTTGTTTGTACTCTCCCTTTGTTTGTACTCCCCCTTTTTACATCATCTTGTATTTTTTGCATCCTTTTCGTTGTATCTCCTTATTACTTCCTCAAAATTTGAATATCTCTCCCTTTTGGTATTCTTTATTACCTCCATCAAAGAATGTGTTATCTCCCCCATTCTCATTATATGTAATAATGAATATTATCTCTAGAAATGTAATTTCTACCCCTCTTTGAAACTTATGTCAAAGGGTCCTAAGAAGGAAAAGAATATTTAGCAAAAAATATTTTATTTACCTCCATTATCATCTTCAAAGAAGCATCCCAATTGTCTAATGCAATTTCCAGTTATTTGTGTTGGATGGTTGTCTCTAATACAAGATGTACTAGGCCTTCTAAGGTTGAAATATTAGGATCTTTATTTAAAACATTTTCTGCATAGGCCACTTCCTTGTGTAGTACTTCTAGATGTGGGGTAATAGCAAATTGAATTTGTCTTAATTTGGCCTTGACATTGACCTCTTCTACTATCAATATAGCTAACTCCTTATGAGTGTGAAGCATTGTTGCAAAATGCTTCTCAATTTGAGTTGGATCTTTATGTAATTGTTTGCTAGATATCTTAAGATTCCATTCAAAGTTCGGTATTCTCTAGCTAGTTTCTTGTGTGAAAAATGATGAGTCACACAATTTGGAGTACAATGAGAATTTATTCTCGAGTACTATTTTCACTTTTTCAACTATCTTGACCAGCTCAACTTGTGATAGTGCTATCTCACTTGATATTTTCTCATTAACTTTCATTTGAAATTTCTTTTTAGACCACTCTAATAATTTAACACTTGTATCAAGGTATTTGTTTTGTACCTGGTCCACTATGTTGGATAGTTTCTCCATGATGGGCTTTATTTCATTAGGTATAGGCAAGCTAAATGTATCAAGGAATATGTCTTTGATTTCTACCAATGCTTGCTTTTGTCTATACTCATTTCTGAGTATCTCCTACTTCTTCTTTCTCTCCAGTGCCTCTTGCACTTCATTTATCTGTGCCAGGTACATTATTTTTTAGTCATAACTAGGTATGACTATTTCCTCATCAAATGTAGGGTCTCCATTGTGAAGTACCCTTTCTACATTGGTGGAATTTGAGCTTGGTACTGAGATTTGCAATGGTACTACATTAGTGCTCGATTGTTTGGTAGGAGTCCCCGTAGTAGGAAAATTTACTAGTGTCTGTATTGCCTCCTACTCTCTTTCCTTGGGGTTTTTCTCCTCTTCCTTCTCTTATTCTCTACTACCTTGATCAATCATAATAATTTTAGGAGGTACAACTTGGCTTTCTGTTGTAGGAAAATCTTGTCATGTCTGCTCCTTTGCTGGCTCCTTGATAGTTGTTGTTGCTATTGTTGTGGGATCAACCTTAGCAATTTTGTCTTGTTCTACTTGCTCTTTTGGTTGATCATCTATAGCTATGGGAGATTTTGAACGTCATTCTTGTGTGTTCACCTTCTCCTTAGTAATCTTTCTTACAGCTTTTTGCAATTCTTCCACACTCACCAAAACAGGATTTGTGCATAATTGTGATTGCAATGTGGTTTCATGAAGGATCTTTTTTAGATCCTCTATAGTTAGTGGATTAATGTTCTGACCTGAGGTGTCAAGAACATCCTTGAAAATTATAGTTTTGTAGGTGTTGTATGTGGAGGACTTGGTGGTGGCAATTGGGTGTCTTGGACACTCTGTTCTGGTTGTTGCTCCTCAACTTTTGTCTCTTCACCTTGTTGTGACTTCTCCACTATTACCTCTTCTTTCTCTTTCTCTCCTTCCTCATCCTTTTCATTATCTTCTTCTTCCTCATCATTTCTACCATCAAAGGGATCTTCTTGCCCTTCCTTGATAGTAGTCAATCCATAAATCAATTTCCACATTTGTGTGAATTTCTTTACAACATCCTCTATTTTATTCTATAAAATACTAAAGGCTTTGTATTTGAGCTCAAATTTGCTCCCATGTTTCTTACTAGCCTTTCTTATTTTAACTTTAGTAAGGTTTCGCATCACACAAGCCAATGTTGAATCCCTTATTTCTTTCTCCATATTAAGGAAATAATGTCATTTATTTTCTACAATGGAGCTTAGCTCCTTAGCCATAGAATTGTCAAGTTCAAGTGGGGTAGTCTTGAACTTGGCCATCATAGTGTAGATGGACTCTTCCACTTTGTTTTGTTCTTCTTTTGATAGTTTATTAAAATAAATGGTCTTTAAACTAGTTAAATCTACATTATCTCTAATTTTATCACAAACATTTTCCATATTAGACTTGGTAGAATGCCTTACCAATCTAAATTATTCATTGTCATATTCTATCTTTTCTTCATCTGACTCTAGGGGTGCAACATATTTTCTTATTTTCTTTTGTTTTGTAGGCCCTCCTTGCTCTATGGCTCTTTTCTTCCCCTATTCATTTTCCACTTGTGTTGTTTCCCTAGTATCTACACTTGTAGTTGGCTTGGTTAGGCTTGGTTTTTTTTCTTTCTTCTTCCCCTTGTGTTGTGCAACTAGTTGTTTTTGTGTCTTTCTCTTCTTTGACTTTGGCTTTGGTGCTTCCTACTTAGCACCTTCCTCTTCTGCATCTTCACCAATGCCTTGGGTCAAAGTAAGTGTTTCCTATCCTTGTTCTTCTTCATCATCTTCTGCTTCTTCACCTTCTTCTTCTTCTTTAGTACCCTCACCAAATTTGGCCTTTAACTTCTTTACAATTTTATCCTTCATCTTCAGTCTAGAGGTAGTCTTCAACACCATATCCACCTTTGACCATACCACATCATAGGTTCCAAAATGTGGTGCACTTTTGACCACTTCCTTAGCTAGTAGTGCAGTTATAGCTATTGATGCCCCATCTATATTTATTTCATAGCCAAGAGGTCTTAGCCATCTAACTCTTGGTATGGTTGCTTGTATATAAGTATTATCAATATCTACAAGAAAGCATACATCATTTACATGCTTTTCTACCAATGAAATTGGTATTCTTAGTCTTTCTTCATGATCTTCTTGAAGTCTTCAAAATAGCTAGTCATAAGGGTGACAAAATTAGCTCCTATTTGTTCTATATATTCATTAACTTGAGCTATGATAGACCTATTTTCTTTCTAGACAACTTTACCAAAAGAAGGAAATTCAGTCTATACATAGAAGAATATGCAAATCAAAATAGCTCCAAATTTGCATTGTGCTTCCTTGGTTCTCCTTATTGCTACTCAATTTTCATTGATGTGTTGTAGTTGTAGTTCTGTAAGGTCATCAGTATGATCCTTTTTCACTAATTTGTAACCCACATCCACTATAATGCAAGGCACACTGTTAAGTCTACTAGATTGTTAAAATTTGTGTGCAACAACTCTAATAGAAAAGTCAACAAGAGGCTCTTGGATGGTGTCTATTGTCATTCCTCTCTTGTTCCACTTGGAACTAGTATTCTTTTTAATTGCCTCCTTAGAATCACTCCTAAAGGGTTGAGTACCCTATCACTCTATGTACAATTCTCTTTGTTATTTTTATTGGACCATCCTCCAACCATAAACTTCCATCATGTATCCTGCTAAGCACTATCCTAATCCATTTAGTTTTGAAAACTATGCGGAATTCTAGGGCATGCGTCAAACCCTTCTTTTCAATAATTTGATATTCTTCCTTCAAAACTCCATTTTCACACAATTTCTCATAGGCTTCCCTCATCTCCATGTCTCCTGTGGCTCCAATTTTATAGTTGTAACATCATCTAACATCTTGAACCATAACTACCTTAGGGGGTATGACAGATAAGGCTCCGACTGGGTCATATTTATATGCCACTTCAGGGATTGGCCAAAAATTTGGTTGTTTTACTTTGTTTGATGCTAGTTGAACCTCAAATGACTCTTTCTCCTATGTTTTCTTAAAGCCAGAAGCCATTTGTGCAATCTAGGTTTTGAACACAAAGAAAATGTGAAATTGCATAACTCGGCACAAATGTAAATACCTCAAATTCAATGAAACTATGTTGAATCACTGTTGAAATTGACTCAAATATTGGATTCTCTAATTTGAATTTGTTCTGCACTCTTCTTCATCTTTACTCTTTGTTTTTGATGAAGAAAAATGATTCAAAATGTGATAATATACCCTATTTTCATTGCATTTAATGCTTAGTAAATTTACAACTATCCACTCAGCTTTTTAAGGATTTTTCCATTACTTGGATTCCATTGTCATTTCACCACTCACCATCTATAGAAGTATCCCTCACTTGACTTTAACTGAAATTTCTCTTCACTCAGCTTCCACTACCAACTCGGCTGCAACTAATCATTTGGCTTCTACTAATTTTGACAGTCAATTCAACTTGCACTAAAATTTTACTCGACATCTAAGGGAAACTCGACAACACTTATAAAATCTTGAAATTTTATCTTTGCATCTCTAATCATGTTGATCTCTTCTTTTTAGTACTTTCTTGTTTAGGAACTAATGTATGATAAAAAATTTTATATTAGTTCCTCATGCCTTCTTGTACTTAGTTTGATGAAGTGTGACCACTTAACCTATTAGGTGAAGTGATCCCTTTATTTGATGAGCTACTCCCATCTTTCTTCTTCCATGTCTTATTCATTTCGCCTCTGATGTTTTCAACATCTACTTTTCCTTTTCCTTTGTTGATCTCTAAGTTGGGTGTCTTTGACCTTGTTGGGAAATTCATGCTGATATGAAAAGTCTTCAAACAACTAAAACATGTGGTTTTACTCAACCATCTATTGTATTTTCCACTGAAATGTGTTCTTATGCAATTTTTAAGAATCTGTCCATATTCCTGATAGTAATGACAGCTATACCTAGTGTTATAGTCCCAATTGTAGTGATGTCCATGGTTACTTCCCCTTGCTAGCTGATTAGGTGTCCACATAGTCTTTGATCTACACTGAAAAGCTCTATGTCCATATTTCTTGCAATTGTAATAGTGACCTTCAAATCTTGGTGTTCTGATAGTCCTAGTCTTGCAGTCATGCGCTTAATGTCCTTGTTTTTTGCACTTATGATAGTGACTCACATTCGTAGGTTTGTCATATTGATAGGAATTCTTGCTTCTACATACATTAGAGGTATTTCCATTTTTACCATAGAAATGAAAAGTAGTTTTAGTGTTCTTACCTTTGTTAATCCTTTATTCTGCAATCTTGGATGACTCTTCTTGTTCAGTGCTAGTGTATCCTAGTCCTAAAGTATCATTGCTAGCCCTTGGTGATTTCAGTAGCTACTCAAAGTACTTAATGGCCTCACTAGGTTTTTTGAAGCTCTCTAAATTTCCTTTTCTCTTTTTAAGTCATTTTGTAGTTGGTTATTTTGCATCTTCAGTGTAGAGATCTCAATGTCCTTGACATTTATCTCATGATGTGCATTCATCATCTGGCTTAGGGTTCTAGCTGCATGTTTGAATTTTTTTAAGTCAATTAACTTTTCTTGCAATCTATTAGTAAGGTTTCTCTTGTCTTCTTATAGCATAGCCTTATCTTCAATGGCTCTTTTCTTCTTTTCAATCACCTCACAAAGCATCATGGCTTTTGATTCTTGTTTAATCTTGAGAGTTTTGATTTCTTCTACTTGGGCTCTATTCTTCTCCATTAGGTCTGCTATTGTTGAATCATACTCTTTGGAATCTCCATTTGCCAATAGTTTTGAGGTTTCAATCTCCTTGTATTGTGTATCATTCTCAACTATGGCAATCTCTCTTCTTCTCTTTAGATATTTTCTCAGTTCCTCGCTAACTTCTTTCAAAGTGTGTAGAGCAAGTTGTATATAAATTTCCTGATTCTCTATGATCTTCCCAAGTTTGTAGACTTCCATTTTAAAATCTTTTCTCCAAGCTATAAGGCTCCTACTTGTGAGAACTTGGCTTTGATACCAATTGTTAGAATTTACAAGTGGGAATATTTACCTCTAGGGTGGGGGATGGGGGTGTGAATCAGAAGTAACTAACTTTAACCTCTTCAAAACAATTTTTCTTAAAAACATTCACATGCATCCAATTCATATAATAAACATAAAAGTAAAGACATGCATGAAAATAGATAACATAAGATTTTGGTAACCTAGAAACCCTCCAAAATGAGAAGGTAAAATTGGGGTGGGGATGACACCCACAAAGTATCACTGCAAAAATATGTAATTGTTCAAGGTTACAAAATTTGACCACTTCCAATGGTCTGCCCTATGAAAAGCTTGTCCTATTAAAGACTTTACACCTTGTTGACAATGACCTAGTTAAAGGATCTACAAACATTCACTTGGAATGTTACCCTGTTAAAGGATTTAGCACCTTGTTTAAAGGCTTACAATAGGCTATTAAACCAACCTATCATCATAGGATTTTCATTCCTAATACAATGGCTAGAGAGTATTAAAAAGTCTTGACCCAATGACTTGCAATCTTGAATTACTAATTCCAGATCCTCGTTCTACTCTGTCTATTCTTATCCTTCCTTGAATTTATATGTCTCTCTTCAAAACTCTAATTCTCTTTTCTTGATCAACTAAATTTTGTAATGTTGTTCTACTCTTTCTAAGTCTTTACACCCCTCTACACTTCGCCAACATTCTCCCATAATCACTTACTCATGCATACATATAATGGGGTTTCATCCTCCTTTTAAAGGCTTCAAAAACTAAGGGTTAGGTATGAATCTATGATCAATATTCACTCTTCATTTCATACTCAATTCATTCACTTTTCGTATTAGTTGCATACCTTCTCCATTTTTCTTATTGGTTGCATGTTGGTTACATAGATAATGCAAAAGATTTGATCTTATCTTCAAGATCCTTCCTAACTTAGCTCACAAATAGTTTACATCTGAGTTTGTGAAGGCACAAACTCATATGTTGATTCTATGTTACTCGGCACTTACTAATTGTTGATGCTCAGCACATATAGGAATTCAATCTCACTTGGCATCTATACTTTTCTTAGCACCTACAGTGACTCTAAATCACTTATCACTTGGCACTTGAGCTTCACTTGGCACCTAAAGTTCATTCAGCACCTATTGAATCTCTGGCTCATCACACACTATAGCTTGGCTTCTATATTATACTCGGCATCAACTTAAGAATTGGTTAAGTGTGTTGACACTCAATTGTCAAAACCAATCTGAGACCAACAATTCTAAAATATCAAAATAATTGGGGATCTCCCCAAGGACAAATTCACAATACAATTTCTTTAAGAAATACATTGGAACCTTGTGATTATTATAGGGAGGGGAATCAAAGACCATCCACCATCTATCCCAAAAGTTATTTCTAATACCATCATGTCTGCACCAATGGATCAGGAACCTTTTAGCTGTATGTCTAACAGTATTTTGTACATTAGGCTTTTTAAACAATGGAAAAATACTACCTTTTGGTATTTCTTTTTTTCACATCTTGACATGATAATTTTTTTGCATAATATCTTCTTTTTTCATCCCTCTTAACATGCCCAATATCTAACTAACCACTAACAGAAGCTACATGGGTCATAATGGACTCGAGGGAGGATGGCAATTGTACTCTCATCAGATTGGTTTGTCCATAAGCTTTCAACCTACCAATGAATGCTTCTAATTCATTTTTCCCTCTTTTTATTTCATTCATAATGTTATCTTGGGTGCCAAGAGGAGGTCTTCCAATTAGTGTAGGTTGTGGAATTTCTTGCTCTTGTTGTGGAGGGTTTCAATTTACATCTTGTGGAGGATTTTGATTAGGATATTGTAGAGTGTTTTCATTTTGATTTTTTTGATCCAGCTAGAGATTTAGCGGTTGACTATTTACATTTCCTAATAAGAAACCAATTGCAATCTAGATAAATAAATAAAATTAAAGAAAAATTGAAAAAGCTACAAAATAATGTAAAAGCTTACAAAATAATGCAAAAATATATAAAATAATGCAAAAACAAGAGTAGAAAGCATACTACGCAATCTTGATCTCGAACTTTGTTGATGAGGAGGCATTTTGAGGAGTTGGGTGACAAAATTCTACAACTACTTCAATCCACATGTGCATTGTTTGGGAGAAACAAAAAAGCCAAATGAAATGATAAAATAGGTCTCAAGTTTGCAACCCATTTTAAAAAGTTTTTTATTTTCAAAGTGCATACGCACTATAGTGCACATGCACCTTGGCTTGTACTCCACAAGCTTAAGGCTTGTGGAGCCCAAGCCAAAGTTGTAAAATCAAAAATAAAACTTTAGGCTTCATGTTTCTAGCACCACAACTTGGTGTACATACCCTTGAATAATGACCTTTTTCAAACTTTATTTAACTTGAGGCTCAGCAATGGTTACTTTTTTTCCCTTCTTCACATGTTGGTACTATCTTTTTTCCTCTCTTCTCAATACTTCCTTCCTCTTCCTCCACTTCTTCATCTCTACTCTTATCTTCACCTAATCCTTGAGTGATCTATACAGGAACTTCTTTCCTGGCTCCCTCACCCAGTTTTCCTTCCAGATCCTCAGTCATTTTCTTTCTCTTCTTGTCCATTGAAGTAGTCTTCACATAAATATTGATTCTAGCCTTTACCACTTCATATTTGTTGAATGGCTCAGCCTCCTTATCAACTTTTTCTACGAAAAGTGAAGTAATGATGACACTAACTTCATCAATATTAATCTCATAGGGGAATGGCTTTAACTATGCTGCCCTAGGTATGAATGGCTATGCAAATGTATTGTCTATGTCTAATAAAAAGTATACATCATTGTATTATTTCTCTACTAAGGACTTAGGGATCCTAATCCTTTTTCTGATCTTTTTCTTAAAGTCATCAAAATGAGTATCCATAATATTCACAAAATTGTCTCCCATTTTTTAATAAACTAATTAATTATCCTTTTAATAGGCTTACCTTCTCTCATACTCTATTGCTAATGGTAGGAAAATACTTTTGAACATAAAAGAATAGGCATACAGCAAGAGATCCAAACTTACACATTGAATTCTTTTCATTTCTCATTGAAACCAAATTCTCTACCACTTGAGTCCATTGCAACTCAGCAAGATCATACTTATGATCATTCTTCACAAATTCTCATGCTTGGTCTAGGGCTACACATGGTATGTTGTTTAGTCTTCTTGATTGATAGAATTTATGCACAATCACATGAATATCAAAATCAATCAAGGGGTCCTTAATTTTTCCAAATAACATACCTCCCCCATTCCACTCTTCCTTTGTGTTTTCTTCAATAAACACCTTACTTTGATATCTCATGGTCTTCATTTGATTACAGGTAGGGTATCTAGTCATGGAATGAATAACTTCTTTTGTGATCTTGATGTTGGAAATAATCAAAAATAGTTAGATTAGGTAGAGGGGAGGGGTGAATCAATAACCTTAAAATTTTTGAATTCATTTTATACTTAACTATAGATATCATTCATCATTCATTCATATAATAGTATTGAAAGATAAAACATTCATCACACAAAAGAACACAATGTTTTGGTGACCCAAAAACCTTCCAAATAGAAAGTAAAACTGGGGTGGGGATGGTACCCACAAAACTTCACTACTGTAGCATAAAGTTGGCCTGCTATGGCTTACATTGACCACTTTTGGTGATCTACCCTATTACGAGCACAAAGGATTGCTAAGTCCACCTTGTTAGAGGATTTACAAACATGCAATAAAGTATGCATTCAATTAAGAGATTTATAAAAAGAATTTTAAGTCTACCTTGTCAAAAGATTTAGAAACTGATTCACCTACTAGGATGAAGTAGTGGATCTACTTACAACTGATTGCTGTTAAGATCCTTTATGCACTGATCACCTTATGTTATAGATATGGATTTTCTCCTTTTGTATTGACCTTGTTGCATTCCTTAAACTGTTGCTGATAATCGTTCGCATGCACTTTTCAAAAATACTTCTTAGTACTTCGATATATATAGATATCTTACAATGCATCTTACATATATACCTTTCCACTTTAGAAAACTATAAGGTCATCCAAAATACAAGTGAGAAACACATTACAAATTCAGCCCAATAGTAAATAACTCAGGTTCACTGAACTGACTCGACGACCTTTGGATACTCAGTGTTCATTGCATTACATGGCATCATCATGCACTCAGTAGAAGTGAAGGCTCAATCCATACTAATCACTCGATGCAATTCTAAACTCGGTGACCACTGGTGACTAGGTAGATGTAGTGTCACTTAGTAGATACTAGACACTGAGTTTACCTTGCTTCACTTGGTAAACACGACTTCTTCCAACACTCAATTTACACTATATTTCCATGATACAAGCTTACTACTCGGTAGATAATGTGAAGCTCAGTAGACACTGCAAAGCTTGGTAGACAATACCGGTCTTCACATTGCACGTATTCACTCAGCAGCCACTATTCTACTTAGTGTAATCTATTGAACACTTTGAAGCTTGGTTAACACTAGAATGCTCAATGAGTGTAGGAAACTAAGTGCTAAGCTCGGTAGCTATACTAATATAGATAAGTGTTGTCACTAATGGCAATAATAACTTAATGCCAACAATCTCCCCCTTTGGCATTAGTGAAAATACACTTATAAGCCAAAAGATATGTACATAATCTTACTCACTAAATTTTGGTTTCTCAAAAATTGATCTTTGTAAAGCCACTGCATATAGATTCCTACATATATCTCTTTGATGACACATAATGTATATACAAAGATGTTATTGCATATACATTCCTACATATATCTCCTTAATGACACATAATATATATACAAATATACTTATGTACATAGCTATACACATATACATGTTGACTCTATTGAGTGCTATCTCCCCCTTTCACTTATGCTGATATTTCTCCTTATATACAATGTTTCCCCCTTTTTGTTTATACTGATATCTCTCCCCCTTTTTGATAGTAATGCCAAAGAGCAACATATATTATTTATATAGTTACACAAAAATGAGATAGAAATTCTTGATGTACCTTGAGAATGAGGGCAAATGAGTTATCCCAATTCTCTTGCAAAATTTGGAAGGTGAACAAGGCAATCTAAACTTCTGCTAATAATTTGATCATGTGATGAGCCATTGAGAAGTTCTCATCCTAGACCAATGTTTTACAATGAGCAATATGTTTCTACATTGTATCTATTATTGGCAAGACCATGTTTTGAATATCAATCAAGTTTTCTCTTATTCTTGCTTCTTCTCTTAGAAGTTTTGCCTACATGTTTGCCAGATATTTCACCTTGGTGTGATGAGAGGAGCTGGAGGAGGGGTCAAAATACAACTTTGATGCACTTGATTGCATATCAACATCAATCTTATTTATCTTCTCCTTTATTTCTTTAGTAAAATCGGAGACATCACAAAGTTTGGCAAAAAGTGATGCTGCACTATTAAAAGAATTTTCAAAGTTACCCAAAAATGCAGATAACTCAACTTGTTTGATTGCAATCTGCTGAGCAATATGCTCTAGCACCTTGTCA
This sequence comes from Cupressus sempervirens, assembly GCA_028749045.1. Classification (NCBI taxonomy): domain Eukaryota; kingdom Viridiplantae; phylum Streptophyta; class Pinopsida; order Cupressales; family Cupressaceae; genus Cupressus; species Cupressus sempervirens. Next base: position 853,698,151 of record CM053785.1, read on the forward strand.
TCAAACTTCCTTTCAGCCTTTTCAATTAGTTTCTCTTGTCCGAAAGAGTCCTCATTATATTTTTGTATAGCCTCTTCTAACTGAATCAAAATGTGTTGAGTGGAATCCACTTCAACACCTATAGCTTCCGTAATTATATTCTTTGCATTCTCAATTATTCTATACTCCTTATCCCTTTCAAACCTTAACTACTTCTACGTAGCTTTCTTCTCTATGAGTTGACTTGCTAACCTCATCTCTTCAATAGTAGTAGTGTTAAAGTCAATCTTAGGTATTACTATCTCTGTGTCTAAGTCAATATCTTCTTCAATTCCCTTTGCAATGATCAGAAGTTTTAATGGTTGCCTTTGTTCTACTTCTATGATTAGTAGTTTGACCTTAGGAAAAGACACAATAGTGGAGATATAAGGGCTAGTAGTGAAAAATGAGATAGGATTTAAGGATTGAATGCCAATAGAAGTACTAACTGAATCAAGAACTGAAACACATCCCAAAAATGGTGCCACACTCGGTAGAATACCCATAGAAATATCTAAACTAACTAAAATAGAAGTGGATGCAGATAATGCTGATGAAAAAAAAACTTTAGAGCTAATTGGAATGATGTAGGAGCAGAGGTAGCTAAAGAAGTAATAGTTAGCTTGGTGAATGAAGTGCTTGACACTTCCATTGCAGATACCTAGAGCTGGGAGGTGGCTAGTGAAGATTGAGCAATTGATGTTGCTGTTGTACTCACAATCTCACTAGTAGAAGCTGTCTCCTCAGATGTGATAGTATGTGGTGGAGTGTGAGGAAGATATGCAATTACTTTAGCTGTTATTTTAACCAAATCATCTTCATCCTTTTCTTCCTCTTCTGCTTCTTCCTCCTTTTCTTCTTCTTCCTTCTCCTCCATTAGAGCATGCAATCTCCTATTATAACTGTGATTGAAGGAGTATTGTCATCATCATCATTATTGTCACTGTTGTCATCATCTTTAATTTCAATAGTTTCTTCTAATAGCTTGTTGAGATCATGATATATATCTCTCAAAACATTTGAGGCATGCTTGACCACTGATTCTATATTCTTCATTAATATGAAGCATGTGTTAACCTTTAGAATCATTATGTCTTCATGCTCTTTTAATGCCTTCTTCACTTCTGCATTAGTCAGATTTGGTATCAACTATCTCAACTATTGTTCAAAGATGTCTTTTATAGTTTGCACCATGTTCTCCCATCTGACTTTGATTTTATCAAAAAGATCTACATGAATTTGAGGTTGCATTTGTGCAGGGAAGTATTTCCAAATACCCATCTTTTCCATAACTAAGTCCTCAATCTCCTTTTTCTCAACTGGAGTTCGAATCTCATATATGAGAACTTTGAAGTTGCAAATTCTTACTCCAAATCTCAGCTATTTCATTATTTCCTCAAATGTAGGTGCAGAGTGGACAAATATTGGTTCACTTTTACCTTTCCTAGATCTCCTAGTGGACACTGTAGTTGGTTATTTCTAATGTTTGGTGATAAACACTCTACCTTTCTTCCTTGTTGGTTCCTCTTTCTCTGATTCTTCCTCTTCTTCTTCATATTCCTCCTCTTCATCCTCACCCTTGCTCTCGGTAAGAATTAGAGGACATTTAGCTATCTTTAATTTAGCAATTCTCTTCTTGCCTCTGCTCAGAGCTTGAGGAATCATAATACTAAGCTCTATCCTCTTCTTGTCTTCCTCATATGTGCCAAATGCATGAAGATTAGAATTGGCTAGTTCATTTACTAATGCCTCAATGATGTCTCTAGCTTCATCAATGTTAATTTTATAAGACAATGGTTTTACCCATGCCACTCTTAGTATGACTGCTTGAATGAACACTCTATCATAGTCCACCATGAAACATATATCATCCTTGTAATCTTCTACAAGCTTGGGTGGGATTCAAAAATTTTTGTTCATTTTCTCCTTGAACACCTCAAAATAGTTATCCAACACCCTTCCAAAAATTTTGCCCATTTCTTCAATAAATAAATTTATTTGATAAAGAACAGGGGTGTCTTTCCTCCACACGATTACGCACTTAGATGGAAAGAAATTCTAAACATAAAAGAATAAGCAACCAAGGAATGAACCAAAATTGAAGGGATTGTTCTTGGAAGTCTTCACACTATCAATGTTTTTGTTCAATTGCTTTAGTAACACATCTGATAGATCATATTCAAGGTTCTTCTTTACAACTTTATATGCTAGGTCAATTGCCTCACAAGGAACACTATTCGATCGACTCGAGCTATAGATCTTGTGTGCAATGATGTGGATGCCAAACCTAAGCTCTTTGTTAGTGATATTGCTTATTTTCAAACCTCTACCATCCCACTCAGCTAGGGTTTTCTTTTGCAATTCCTCCCGACCTAGGATTTTGTTTGTCTTAGCTTTGCTTAGTATTGGCAAAACTGTAACCCTTTGTATCATCTTCTTTGTAATAAAAATGGGTTACTCCAACCATAATTGTCCACTGTGGAACTAACTCAATATTTACCTTGTGCATTTTACTTGGAAATTTCATGGCAAGTGAGGGATATGAGTTAATCCTTTTGTTTCCAAATGCTTATGCTCAGGTTTCAAAACTCCATCAACACACATTTCAGCTAGGGCATTATCCATTTCTAATGTCCGTACTTCTTGAATAATACATTTAAAATGAGCACTTATGTTGTTAATCAGGAGTACCTTTGACGAGATTTTTGACTAAGCACCGTGAGGATCAAGTGATTCAGCAACGGCCAGAACAAGCTTAAAGTTTGGTGCTTTCCATTTGATGCCTTTAACCAACATTTCGAAACCCTTTTTCGGTTTAGTATTGCTTCCACTGGTCGACGCCATCGCTACTTGGTAGATGATGAAATTCATGAAGATCTCACTGCTAAATCACTCAAAAAAACTATAATGCTCTTCCAAATTGCTCTGCTCTACAAATGTTGTGAATACAGTGAAAAATGAAGTCAAAATTACCCCTTTTGTTGAGAAATTTTCATAAATTCTCAGCGCCATAATGACATAGTGCGTGACAGACTGTCATCCACTTACCTAACTTGACAAGAGTATCAATTCAAAAAATAAACCAAATTTCCTTTACTCCTAACCTCCCTCAATAAGATCTTCAACCAGCTTTCCTTTGTGAAGTTTGATGCAACTTGGAGAAAGATAACCTTTCTGTGATCCTTGTGTATCTGGAATATTGATTGGATCATTTTCATTCTTCATATTTGTTGGAACTGCTTATGATTTTCTTGCTGAGTACAGCTCCAACACAATCTTAGGAATTTAGTTTGAGAGGATGGAGTCACCCACATCTTGAGTGACTTCATTTCCATGATTTGAGCTTGTATCCTTAGTAGATCTAGGAATCCATTGCTACTTCACTTGTTTCCTTATGTTGTCAGCCCTTGCTCTCTTATCATTTTCAATTTTGCTTATATTCATGCAATTTTTAGCTATTTGATCGAGTTCAATGCATGTGTAACACCTTATAGTAGTATCCTTCTTTCTTAGGTGGTGCCTTGCACAATTTATGCCAGTGTGTCCATATTCTCCACAATGACATCTACACCAGGTATTGTAGTCCCATCCAAATATTGCCTTTACAAGTTGCTTAGCTAGATTAAATGATTTTGATATACATTGAGATGCCTTGTGACCATGCTTTTTGCATTTGTGACATTTACCTTCAAATTTTGGTTTCTCCTTACATTCATTAGCTTTATGACCATGTCAATTGCACTTGTAGCACTTTCCATTGAATTTTTCTTTTCCATTGCTCCAGCATTTGTTTGATGTATGACCAATTTTCCCACAATAATTGCATGAGGGTTTTGTATTCATTTTTGCACCTTGCTTAGAAGATTCACCTTCTTCTTCAATATTGTATCCAAGTCCTGCTTTACCTTTTTGCCTATGAAGATTCTACTCACTTTGCTAATTCAATTGATTCATGTCTTCTTGAGATTTCATCATTCTCTCATTGATTTCTTTTTCAGGGTTTAGGTCATTCTTCAATTTTTCAATGATTTTCTTTTTAGATCTCAGTTCTCTCATTATTCTTTCATTAATTTCTCTTTAATAATTTTAGATCATTTCTTATTTTTTCATTCTGTGCTTTGAGAATCTTGATTTCTTCATTTGCTTCAGTGATTTGATCAATAAGGTCTTCATGCTAATTGGATTGATTTTGTTCTTCATTGTTTCTTGCCTCCAAGTCTTCTATTGCCTTATTCCTTTGTTCTAGAATCTCACATAGCCTGACTAATTGAATTTCTTGTTCTCTTTTGAGTTTCCTTACTTTCTCCTGCAGAGATCCATTCTTTTCCAGGAGTTCTTTGATTGCATTGTTTACTTCATCTGAGCTACTTGAAGGAAAAATGTCTTCATTTTTTTCTTCAAGATATTTTAGGTCATTCATCTTATTTGCAAGTTCCTTTCTTCTTTTTAGGGATTGGGAAAGATATTCCTTTACTTCCTTGAGTTGAACTATGGCCATCTCCAGATCTAGCTTTTCATTTTCAATTATCTTCTCAAGTTTGAATATCTCCATTTGTCTTTAGATCTTTGCTCAAGTTGTTAAACTTTATCCTAAGAACCACAAAGCTCTGATAACAATTGTTGGAAATAATCAAGACTAGCTAGGTTACTGAGAGGGGAGGGGGAATCTGTAACCTTAAAACTTTTGAATTAATTATGTACTTAACTATAGATATCATTCATCATTCATTCATCTAATAGTATTGAAAGATAAAACATTCATCACACAGAAGAACATATTGTTTTGGTGACCCAGAAACCTTTCAAATAGAAAGTAAAATTGGGGTGGGGATCGTACCCACAAAACTTCACTACTATAGCATAAAGTTGGCCAATTAAGACTTACATTGACCACTTCTGATGATCTACCTTGTTAGGAGCACAAAGGACTACTAGGTCCACCTTGTTAGAGGATTTACAAACATACAATGAAGTATGCACTCGGTTAAGAGATTTATACAAAGACTGTTAAGTCTACCTTGTCAAAGGACTTAGAAACTGATTCACCTATTAGGATGAAGTAGTGGATCTACTTAAAACTTATTGCTGATAAGATCATTTATGCACTGATCACCTTATGTGATAGATATGACTTTTCTTCTTCTATATTGACCGTGTTGCATTCCTTAAACTATTTCTAATAATCTTTTGCATGCACTTTTCAAAAATACTTCTTAGTACTTCAATATATATTGATATCTTACAATTCATCTTACATATATACCTTTCCAATTTACAAAACTGCAAGGTCGGCCAAAATACAAGTGAACAACACATTACAAATTTGGCCCAATTGTAAATAACTTTGAATTTAATGACTTTGAATTCATCATTCAATGCTCCCTCTATGCACAATTTTTCTTCATATTTCATTCTTATTTCATAGCCTCCAACTTCTCCTATTTTGCACATATATAAACTCTTGACATCATGGATCATGATGACCTTTGGTGGGATAGATGATAGGGCACCCATTGTGTTACCCTTCATCATAATATATGGTACAACTCAATATTTGGAAGGTGAAAAAGCATTATTCCTTACCAATTGAACATCTCTTATCTCCATTTCTTTCTTCTTCATAGAAGTTGATAAACTGGATGTCATTTTATCACTCTTAGGTTTTGAACTTTAGGTTCTAAATAACTTGGCAATATCAAAAACCCACACCTCAATTCAATTCACTAACGACACATGTAGAATCACCTTCAAATTCTCTACACAAACCATGATAATTTCTCTGCTCAAGAAAACTTGAATACAAGGTGTGAAAAATGACTTTGAGAATTCACTATATACCTTAGAAAAGTTGATTTAGGGCACCATTAAATGCTTTGTACTATTTTACGTGGTGTACAGTTGTCTCGGCATGTGTTAGACATCTCGGTCACTATACCCTTCTATACTCACTTGGTCAACATGTTGGACTTGGTAGACACACTAGTTCAGTCAACATAGGAGCTCACTCCTTATCATAGTTCAGTAACATTAGACAACAATACTAATGTTCGACATTATTGTGATTATATGCATTCTTTTTATAGTTCTTACTTCAAATATGTCCTAATACATATTATCTTATGCAAATATGGAATTTTACACATCTTATGTTAGGAACTAATGTAAGATATAACATTTGAGTATATAGTTCCTCAATATGTTAATTTCTTAGTTAGAAGTAGTGTGATCAGCTAATCCATTGGATTGAGTGATCTCACCATCACTATTCCCACTATTGTTGCCTTCTTCTTTCTTTCTCCATGTTTGATGTATTTCATTTCTTGTCTATTCTACATCAATTTGTCTTTCCCTTTGTTTTGTTCATTTCTTGGTGCTAGTGCTCAGGTCCTATAGTTTTTAGTCAAATGTCTAATCTTATGACAACTATAGCAAAATATACTATCATTCATCCAACTCTTAGATTTACCTTTGAAATGTGTCCTAATATAATTTTTTCTAATATGACCATACTCACTAAATTAATGACAATTCTACCATGTGTTGCAATCCCAATTATAAGAGGTGCCTTGCTTAGGTGCATTTCCTTGCTTCTTGGTTGTCCAATTAAGTTTTTCCTTTGATCTATATTCTTGAGCTTTGTGTCCATACTTCTAACAATTGTAGAAATAACCTTCAAATCTAGGTGCAACTGGTGTATTGTTGACTTCAGATCTACACTCATGTGCTTGATGTCCTTTCTTATTACAATTGAAATAATATCCATTAAATTTGGGCTTGGGGTTTTTCTTACCAAATTTTATTTTGTAAACATTTGTTGTATGGCTTAATTTCCCACAGTGATAACATGTAGGTTTGTTATTCTTTGTCTTTCCATTCCTCTATTCTCCACTATTTGATGATTCTCCTTCCTTGGTAGATGATAGGTGCTTGACATAGCCTAGTCTGAATATATTAGGGGGTCTTCTTTGTGATTGCATCATCTCTTCATAGTATGTTACAACTTTTTGGGGTTTGTTCAACCTTTTAGTAAATTCCTTTTTGAATCTCATCTCATTTCTCAAATGATCATTCTCAGATTTCAGATTTTCAATCTTCACATCTTTTCTATTGAGTTCTTGATTCACACATGGAAATTGATCGAGCATATCAAATTGCATATCTCTCAATTTCTACACATCATATATTCTTTCATCAACTCTTATGGTCATTAGTCTCTTGCCTTCATTGACCATTTTCTTATCTTCCTCAGCTTTCTTTTTTTGTTTAGTCACTTTACATAGTCTTACTGAGTGGATTTCATCCTCTCTTTTCATCCTTTTTATCTCATTATTTCATGTATTATAACTTTCCAACAGATTTTTTATTGTCGCATCACTTTCACTACAATTTCCATCATCAAGCAGACTTTCAATGTATTCTTCTTGATATTGAGTATCATTTTTCTAGATTTCCAACTCCTTCCTTCTCTTTAAGGATTTATTCAATTCCTCTTGTGTTGCTTCAATCTATTGCAATGCAAGTTGTATAAAAAGTTTCAATTTTTCAATGATCTTTCCCAACTTATAAGCCTTCATCTCCAAGATCTAAACTCTAAAGTGATTAGACTTATACTAATAGAACTAAGCTTTGATACCAATTGTTGGAAGTACTCAAATAGATTCACCACTAATCCTTCTCACATCGATAACATGAATCTCATAAACATAAACTGCAATAATGTGTTAGATCTAATCTACTAATCACAATCATAAACATGAAAGTAAAATGATCAACACATAACACAAAAATTTTGGTAACCCATAAACCCTCCAAGGTGAAGGTAAAACTGGGTTGGGGATGAGACCCACAAATCTTCACTACCTTAGTAATAAAGTTTACCTGTTAGGGCTATAATTTTGATCACTTCTTATGATCTCCCCTATGAGGGGTCTTCCCTGCTAAGAGCTTCCTAGCTTATTCAGTCTACCTTGATTAAAGGATTTAAAATTACATTGAAGTAAGCACTTTTTTAGGATATTTATAAAGGTTTGTTAGGACTACTCTATTAAGAGATATACCCTGAACCACTTGCTATAATGTATCAATACATAATCCTTCAATTAGCACTATAATGTTTGATTGTGGATCTCCACTTTGCAACTCTAATCTGGTCTCAAATCTGATGTAGCTCTATTTTTTCCTTCACTACTCTACTTGGTCACTCTGCCTAATCTTCTTTCAAACTTTACTTCAAGCATCCAAAACTTCACTTCACACTCATACACTTTCACCATACTAATTTAGGGTTTGGATCCCCATTAAATAGATAATTGATGAAGCTTCTAGATCAAGATCAACAATCTAGATTCATCTCTTTTTTTGTTTATGCATTCTCATTTTCTGATTGGTTACATGGCTTGCATAAGGATTAATGAAAAAAAACAAAATGTTTAATCATCTCCTTAAATTTCTCTCTGGTAAATAAATCACACATAGAAGTTGGCTTAAATAGTTTACCTTGGTATTTGTGCCATTAAAAATAAAAATTAAAAATTTTCTTGCTTGATCTTCAAGTACTTGGATGCACGATCATAACTATTATCCATATGCTATCACTTGTCACTAATTGGTTTTGGCATAAGATGACTTCTCAACATACACTTTCCTTGGTACATACATAACACTGGGCTATCATACTTAGTTTAGTACATACTAGAGCACTTAATGACCACTAACTTGCTTGGTAATAGTAGTATGACTTGGCTTTTACTGAAATATGAACAAGTCCTTATACAATACTTGGCCCTAGTAAGATGGCTCGGTTGCAGTGATGACCAACCAAATCTTCCTTAAAAATGATTAAGTGTTTGACATGAATTGGCAACATGACTTGGAGATAATAGTTGATGGATTAAATTCATCTTACAAAATGAATTGTAAAATGGTTCATACTTGGACAATATTTTCTCATTACTTTTTGCAGAATTTTTGTCCAAATCATCTAAAAGATATTTAAGACTATTTTGAAACCCAATAATATCACATACTTTATAGTCTTGAGCCTTCTCCCATCAAGCACTATCTCTATATAGCTTGATTGCTTAGTCTAGAAGATTAAGAAAAGGTAGTGAGTCTTCTTCTACACACATCTCTAATATTCCTCATCTAATAGATCTCAAATTTCATCTGTACTAAGAAAGTCAAGTAAGTGCACCAAGTTCTGGTGCCAAAAAGGTGACACCTTTTTTTTCTAACTTTCAATAGATGTACATGTCATAGTGTGCACACGCTATGGCTTGGGTATCCCAAGCCATAGTGTGTACGCACTATAGTGCATATGTGTTTTTAAAAAACCCAAATTATTATAAATGGGATGCAAACCCACAACCCATTCATTTTTTCTTCATTTTCCAACTTCCCTCCTCATAGCGCATACGTGAATTGAGCAAATTGAAGGTTTTTGCCACTTGCCTTGTCAATATGCCTCCTCACCATCGAAGTTTGAGATCACGAGCACACCGTATGTTGTCTAAGCTTCTTTTTGCATTGTTTTATATGTTTTTTGTATTGTTTTGTATGATTTTTTAGTTTTTTCTTCAAATTTTTTTATTTATTTAGATTTCAATTGATTTCTTATCAGAAAATGTCAATAATGAACCAGAAAATCCCAAGAAGATCAAAACCAAAACACTTCACAAAAACAACAAATTTTGCAACCTACAGCAATTGGAAGACTTCCATTTGGCACACAAGAAAACATAATAAATGAAATAGAAAGAGAAAAAAATGAATTAGAAGCACTCATTGGTAGATTAAAATCTTGTCGACAAACGAGTCCAATGAGAGCTCAATTGGCATCCTCCCTCAAGTCCATTAAGACCCACATAGCTTATGTTAGTGCTTAGTTAGATATTTGGTAGGTTAAGAGGGATGAACAAAAAAAGATATTATGCAAATAAATTATCATATCAAGATGCTAAAAGAAAAGATATACCAAAAGGAAGGATTTATGCATTATTTAGAAAGCCTAGTGAACAAAATATTGTTAGAGAGACAACTAAATGGTTCCCCATCCACTGGTGCATACGTGATGGTATTAGAAATAATTTTTGGGATAGATAGTGGATGGTTTTTTTATTCTACTCGCAATAATCATGAGGTCCCAATGTATTTCTTAGGGAAATTATATTGTGAGTTTTTCCTTGGGGAGATCCCCAATTATTTTGATATATTATAATCTCAAGGTAGAGGTGGGGGGTCATCATTTGAAAGGCTGAGGGCACGTCATGACCCTAATGTAGTTAGGGCACCTGTGATAAAGCCACAGGGTGAGCATGTAACTATTCCTTTAGTTGTGAAGGAATATGTTGAGGCTAGCACTCTGGGGATTATTAATGCTTTCACACAGACCCTCATTCATTACATGACTCCATTAGTTGAGGAGGAGCCTTCTACACATTGCGGTCACATGTACACATCATGCAAATCCTTATGCACATTTAGCAATGCAAATGATGGGCTAGTCACTAAGCAATTCTTGAATGAGACATTTGGCATTGACACACAGGTATATTATAATTATAATAAACTAATTTGATCACATTTCATATGTATAGTGAATGACTAATTAATTAACATGTATTGACATTGTTTAAAATTTAGGGTTAGAGTGTTGGTGGCCCTAGTAGCGATCCCCTGACCCCATTTTTCATCCTATTGATGAGTCCAAAGGTATGTATCAATTTAATCATTTAAATTAATACATATATTTATTAAGTAATCATATAAAGGATTGACAAAAAAAATTATGCATGTGCATCTATTCTCTACAGGACCGTCGACATTCACTATAGACTCTGAGCCTAGACTTGATATGAGCTTCGTAGAGGTACATTTGTTTCATGTTAATTTAATTCATTTGATTATAGTTGTTTCATGTTTCATGTTACATGCAATGTGTATTGTATGACATGCAACTCTTGACATCTGAGACTCCTCCTCATCTTCGACAGTTCGTTGATCATGGAGTGGTTGTAGCTATGGCTAGTTCACAGCCATTGACTAAAGTATGAAAGAATTTTCTTGGTTTTAGTTGTTTTTTATAATAGTTAGTATCAAAATTTCTAATGTTATTTATAAGTGATCAGATTGATTGAATTATTGTAGGGTCTTGTTACACCCAATCATCCATGAGCCTTTGAGGTGGACTTGCAGAGGGACTATATCATGGTAGTAAGAAAATAATTAATTTTTTGTGTACATATACTTGATTTCAATGTATAATAATTATTGATTCATATCTACTTTGTTTGTATCATCTCGAGTTACAGAAGAGCCTCAACAAGAGAACGAGGGAGCATGCAAGGAAGACCCTATCATTCTCATCATCTCCGTCCACGTCACAACCAAAGACCTCTAGAGATTTGTTTCCTTCCCCTCAAGGGAATGAGAAGATATAGTTGATAGAAATACGTGTATAGGCATCAGTGGACATATATGTTGGATTTTATGTCAGTGGACATATTCAATATACATTTGATGTATATATGACATTTTATATTTGATGTATGATATTTATTTGATGCACAACATTATTAGACTTATGACATTATTGGTTAATATATGATATGTTCGTTCATGTACGACATTATTGGTTATCATAATATATTATGTGTTTGTTAATGTATGACATTATTGGTTATCATTTTATATTATATGTTTGTTCATGTATGACATTATTGGTTATCATAATATATTATATATTCGTATGACACCCTTGGTATTCATACCCACGTACCAAAGTATCAGGTACACATATTGCAAGTATAGGGTACTTGAAGGAGAGCATTATAGCTAAGGACCTTGATTGAGATTTTGGATTTTTTTTTTGGTTTTTTGTTTGTGTATCAACTTGTTGTTTATCAATCTTAATTTAATACCTAATCAACTCAAAACTTTGATAGAATATTGATAAACAATAAACTTTATCACTCTTTAAGCATAATTTTATCATTTCCAATATGTCATCATGATATAATTTATGATCTTGTTCATGTTTAAATTTTTCATTCTTTGTTATTTGTTTATCAAGCTTGATTCAATACCTAATTAGTTTGACACTTTGATACAATATTGATCAACAATAAACTTTATCAGTGTTAAAGATAGAAATTTATCATTTGCAATATGTCATTGTCATATGATTTATGATCTTCTTGTTCATGTTTAAACATGCCTTCTATCTTATGCATCTAACCATTTATCATAAATTATTATTACAAACATATAAAAAATTTGAAACTGAAAACGATACATTATATTTGCAAACTTTATCACTGTTCTTGATTTGAAAAATCATTGTCATGACTCATAAATTTAGGTTTTCCATAAATATAAAAGTATAATTAAAAATTAAGTTTGACATACCCAAGTACCCCTGTCCCCTATTATAAAAAATAGTTGTACCTGTACCCGTACCCATACTCGTACCCCAAGTACCCCTATCCCTATGAAACCTTGTATATTATATGTGGATCTTGGTGTTTTCTATGCACCTATGTGGTCTATAGGATCTCTTGCTACTTATAAAATCCCCTAACCTTTCCCAACCTCCTCACCAGGTTAACTAATCCAAACTTGCAGCATCACTCCCTTACTCTTCTAGGAACAGTATCCCTCCAAAGGTTTTATAGGTGTACTAGGGTACCATAGCACTCTCCAGTCCAACCAAGATTTTCATTATGCCTTAAGGTGTTATTGGAACACTTTTACTATGCTTGAATGGATAACAACAATGGGTCTGTACCCAATTTCAAGATTTCTTCACAAAAGGCCTACAAGGAGAGCCCCTAATTAGGCCTCCACTCAAATTTCTAGGGCCAATAACTCCTTTGTCTTAGAGTTTCAACACCTCTGAACTTAATAAAAATTGATACATAGGACCTGTGCTCAAATATTTTTAGGGTCTTGGGGTGGATACAGGCCATACAATAAGAATAGCAAAATTGAGGGTTTGATAGGGTTTTCTTGGCTGCCTATTGTCTCCACTTTAAATACACCTTCTAGACTTCATCAAGACTCATCCTCCACAAGTTACAAACTCCTCATACCCCTCTTCAATCCCTCAAAATAGAAACTCTTCATCCTTCAAGCTTTGATCTCAAGAGCTCTTTCTTTGTTGACAGTCCCTAGCCAGGCATTGCCTAGCTCGCCTAGGGCTTGGTCAAAGAATTATTTGGACTCACTTTTAGGGCCCTTGCTTGCATAATATAATACATTAGGGTCTATAGCCTTGAAATCCAAAAGACCATGGAATTTCCACAATGGAGACAAGACTTACAGCCCTTTCATGATAAACAACTCCAAAACTAGTAGCAGACAAGTATCTTTGAATAAATTTACAAAACCTTTCAAAACTTGGTTACGAACTATAATTAATGCATGGTGAATATAGAGGCTGCAAGTATTTAAAATTTTTTAGCTATCACAAAGAACTTTCATATATCTATTGCTTAACCTTATTCAATCCATGTCTCCCGAATTAAGGCTCTACTTTCATGGCATTAATATCCTTAAAAGTGTATTATGTCGGTGCTTTAAGACAATGGGATGCATGTCCCATGTTCATCTATGAAAAACTACTTTCCTAAACCTTTTTGTTCTTTAACTTATTGAATTTGATGCTTTGTCTACTATACAAATCATCTTTCACATCACCAAAAAGACAACCATGAACTTTATTGTTTTGACATCTTTTTGAATCCCTTTGCTCATTTAGGCCATGAATTTTGGAGTGCTTATTGTCATCTTCTTTAACACTACTATTACCATAATGCTATAACAATCACATTCTCCAAAGGGAAAACCTCACTATTTCAATGCCTTATCCTTAATGCTATGACAATTGCACATATTTGGACCTCTAGATTTGTTAGGTTCTTATTCATTAGATCACCATTCATCATAGCAATATAATAATATATTGATATAGTGTAGCCTCAAAATCACCATATATCACTAGTGCCCCGACATGTATGCAAAAATATTTGAAAGCCTTTGTTGAATTCTCAGTTCATGCTAGGTGAAACTTGTAAATTTATTCTAATAGAGTTCAACATTGAAAAAATAGGAGTAGATAATAAGTTTCCTCAAACTACCAATCTACCACCACCTAAATTGCATTTGGAGCTTCTCTTCATAGCTTTAGAACTGTGATTGGTCCTTTGTGGTTATCCCTTTATGAAATAACTCACAACTTTACAACTCATTGTAGTATTTGATTGTGAGTTATCTTGCACCAATAGAACTAGGTGTTTTGCTAAAAGATCCTTGAAACATTTTAATTTATTACTCCTACTATTTATACTAAATGTCTTCTATTCTATTACACATGATTACTAGATTTATTAAGATTGTTGTCCCACTATGTCTTATTATTTGTTAAATTCACTATAATACGATTCATTAAATTAGTTCTTATATACCTCTACCATAAAGGTTCTCCATGATTCTTGCCACGTGACTATAATCTATGTGATATAGTAGTGAACTAGCTTTTAAGAGGTTTTTCATTATACTTTAATCAATCACTGATCTCAATTGGACATCTCTATTCCATTTGCACATAACTACTACATAGGCTTCTCACATGTACTTTTTCACTTGTTTGGACCAAGCATTATTGTTGTGCTTAGTTGAAAGAAAATTCAGAATGATTTTAAAGATTGTCATGATCATACTTTGCCACTTGACATTCTTTTACTTATTCTATCTACATAAGAAACAATTCCACTTTCTTTAACCCTACCACAAAGCCCTAGAAATGAATATAAATATTAAGTTTAATACCATGTCATTATTTTCATGGAAATTAGCATTTTGATAAAGATTTAAGATTTTTTCTATAGATGTTGATAGTTACACTACTAAAAAGGTTTAAAAAGTTGTTCATCACACTTACTATTGTTGCCTTGAATATTTTCCTTTAATCTCATTCCTTCATAATGCTTTTACCTTATGCATTGATTATCATTAATGTTGTTTTGACAATTATAGTAGCCTTTTATCTAAAACCCTTCATGAATATCATCTCCTTAGTCTATGGCATACATCCCAACCAATCATTACTTGAAATGTAACACTTTCCATTATCTTTCTTAGGGATGTTTCAGTTTGACATGCCCAAGAATGTTCAAGTGCTTAATGGGATGGGACAACGTTAAGGCTAGTGTTCACCTAGCCACTTGGAGCTAATAGAATAGATATTTTTTATCACATGATGAAAAGTGAGATAGATTTGGTAGTTGGTAACTTTGTACTAGCCAACACTACAAGTTTTAGCATCATCCGAGATGGCATTACAAAATCAAAATAGAGTAAGATCTCCAATAAGTGAGAGAATTTATTGTAGGTCTCCACAATATGGTCCTATAGGAACTAGAATCACATCCATACCTTGCATGAGAAGTTATTGTAGGTCTCCGCAATATGGTCCTATATGGTCAAATATTTCTGCCCTATGGCATTTAGTGACCTTTAGGGACATTTTGGTTCAGCGTGCCTAAGAATGTTTGAGCACTCAACGAGACCGGATGAGGTTGGGGATAGGGTTTACCTAGCCACCCAGAGCTAATGAAATAGATAGTTTGATCAACGATGAAAAGTGAGAGATATTTGGTTGTTGGCAACTTTTTACTAGCCAACACTACAAGTTTCAGCATCACCCGAGATGGCATCACAAAATAAAAATGGAGAAAGATCTCTAAAAATTGAGAGATATTATTGTAGGTCTCTACAACACAGTCCTATAGGAACTAGAATCACATCCATACCTCGTACAAGCTCTAAGATATGCCCCATCAAAGATCGTTACCCTATGGCATTTAGTGACCCTTAGGGACATTTTTGTTCGATGTACCCAAGAATGTTCAAGTGCACAATGGGATGGGACAAGCTTGGAAATAGGGTTTACCTAGCCACCCAGATCTAATAAAATAGATAGTTCGATCCCATGACAAAATGTGAGAGAGATTTGGTAGTTGGCAACTTTGTACTAGCCAACACTACAAGTTTCAGCATCACCTGAGATGGCATCACAAAATCAAAATACATTAAGATCTCCAAAAAGTGAGAGAGGTTATTATAGGTATCCATAACATGGTCCTATAAGAACTAGAATTGCATCCATACCTTGCACGAGTTCTGAGATATGCCCCATCAAAGATCACTACCCTATGGCATTTAAAGACCCTTAGGGATATTTTGATTTGGTGTGCTCGAGAATGTTTGAGTGCTCAATGGGATGGGATGAGCTTTGGGATAGGGTTTACCTAGCCACCTTGAGCTAATTAAATAGATAGTTTGATCCCATGATGTAAGGTGAGAGAGATTTGGCTGAGAACAACTTTGTATTAGCCAACACTACAAGTTTTAGCATCACCCGAGATGGCATCGTAGAGTAAGATCTCCAAAAAGTGAGAGAGGTTATTGTAGTTATCTACAACACGGTTCTATAGGAAATGGAATTGCATCCATACCTTGCATGAGCTCTGAGATATGCCTCGCCAAAGATCGTTTCCCTATGCCATTTAGTTACCCTTAGGGATGTTTTAGTTTAGTGTGCCCGAGAATGTTTGAGCACAAAATGGGATGGGATGAGCTTGGAGATAGGATTTACTTGGCCACCTAGAGCTAAAAAAAAAAATAGTTTGATCCCATGATGAAAGGTGAGAGAGATTTGGCAGTTGGCAACTTTGTACTGGCCAACACTACAAGTTTCAGTGTCACTCGAGATGGCATCACAAAATTAAAATGTAGAAGGATCTCCAAAAAGTAAGAGATTTTATTGTAGGTCCCTGCAACATGGTTCTATAGGAACTAGAATCGCATCCATAATTCACACGAGCTCTGAGATATGCCACATCATAGATTGTTGCCCTATGGCATTTAGTGACCCTTAGGGACATTTTGATTTGGCATGACCAAGAATGTTTGATATCTCAACAAGACAATATGAGCTTGGGAATAGCATTTACCTAGCCACTCAAAGCTAACAGAATAGACAGTTCGATCCCATGATGAAAGGTGAGAGAGATTTGGTAGTTAGAACCTTTGTACTGGCCAACACTACAAGTTTCGGCATCACTCAAGATGGTGTCACAAAATTAAAAAAATTAAGATCTAAAAAAAGAGAGAGAGGTTGTTTTAGGTCTCCACAACATGGTCCTATAGGCCTAGAATCACATCCATATCTCGCACAAGCTCCGAGATATGCCTTGTCAGATTGTTGCCTTATGACATTTAGTGACCCTTAGGGACGTTTCAGCTTGGCATGCCTAACAATGTTTGAGTAATAAATGGGATGGGACAAGCTTGGGGCTAGGGTTTACTTGGGCACCCAGAGCTAACAAAATAGACAATTCGATCCCACGACCCTTTTTCCACTAAGTTGCAAATTTGAGCAACTTTTACAACTTTCAACAATGCAACTTTGCACAAAAAGTGCAATTTTTACATTTTTCACTTGATTCCACTTCTATGCCTTGGAAAAGGTTTGGAAACACTAAAATAACTTATTTCAAAATTCTTAGCCCTTCACCAATTACCAAACTCCTGCAAAGTTGTCGGCATTTTTGCAATTTTGCTTTGACAACTTTTTACAATTTTTTGCAATTTTTGACATCTTAACTCCTAGATGCCTAAAACTTAACCTAATGACCTTAAGGATCTTTATAACCTTCTAAGAAATATAAAAATCCTTTTTTCCTTGACAAACCACCTATACTGCTCATTTTTTACCCCTTGGTTCAATTTGGCACTCTGCTTATAATGGCACCTAGAGTCCAATTGACCTTACATCTTGGGTCTTATTACATCATTTTAAAACCTTATTCCTAATTCACAACTAGGATGACACCTATCTATTTTCCTTGGTGCCTGGCACCAATGATCATCCAACTGGACAAGTTTGGAGTGCTTGGGTTCATGAAAATGCATTAAATTTGATGCCATAGGTATAGCAGCAGCAGATCTGCCTAAAGGGGGCCATGGTTTTATATAAAACAGTTAAATTAATCATCATAAATGTAGTGTGGTATTAACTAATAGGTCCTAGAAGTGATTTTTTGGTTAGATCTAAAGAGGCCCTAGGTTTAAGCCATTTTTGCTAAGGGTTTCATAAAAAAGCACATATAGAGAGTTGATGGGTTCAATCCAATTGAAGAATTCTCACTTTAGGATCATATCAAGATAATATACCAAGGTTTATGGTTGGAAGATAATTATTCCATATAGTTATTTTGTAAATGGAGGGGTTTTTATGCTTAAAAAGTGGCCCATAGTGTAACAACAGAGACTTAGTCCAAAATAACCATACCTCATCTCTTGATATGTTATAGAGAGCGAAATGGGTATCCTAATCTTCAATTTATTTTCTGTATGTGATGGAAAAATTTGGAGAAAAATGCAAGAGGATAGCATTTTATGTACAAGGACAACATTTTACCCATTTTTTCTCTTTTTACATCATCACTTTGGAAAAGTGGAAATATTACTAACCTAGTTTGAAAATCAAGTCTATTCTAGCTATCCTATTGAATTATTGTATCTTCTTTCATGCCAGTTACAACTAGATATAAGATTCACCAAGGAAAGTGACCTAAGGCTATATGGAAGAAGCATGACAATTTTCTCAAGGATTTACCAATTAAATTTTTAGACATTATTCTCTTTCACCCCAAAAGTCAAAACATACTACACATGGTTCACAAGATAATGATTCATATCCAGAAATCACTAAGGAAGAGATCTTAAAATTTCAACAAGATAAATATTAATATAAGCTCATGAAATTGAACTTGGGTCAAGAAAAAAAAAATGCTTCATGCACTTATTCTCTCAAGGAGTAAAATTTCCACAAAACCTCAATGTTAACAACTTGATTCAAAAGGAGGAACCTTCACCTTTAGAAGTTGTTATGAAACAAATGGAAGAAATGAGGAAGGAGCCTAATGTGATCAACTTGACCAATGGCATCAACTTGAACAATGACAAATAACATTCAAACTACAAAACAATATGCTTCTCCACTTAAATATTGACTCAAACAAATCTAATAACTCTAGTAGAGGTAAACCATAATGGGTTTCCAAATCTAAGCACACTTATACACCTCTAGGAGACTCACTTGAACTAGTGTTGAATACTTTGATATTGAATAAGATCATTACACTACCATATAACTATAAACCTTATGAACCCAAGGTTAAGCCTAAATTTTGAAATGACAATCACTATTACATCTATGATAGGAATAAGGGTCATAAGACTAAAAAAATTATGGTGTAGAGCACCTAACTTTCATTCATCAATATGTTTGTAATAAGGTCAGGCAATAGATCTCATGATCTCCCTATGACCCATCCATTTTGTTAAGGACACAAGACCCCTTGGTGTGTTTATAAACCTTGGCCATCATTTGGTCCTAAAGGATGATATGTTACTCATTTCATATTTTTCTAGGTGTGTCTTATGGGTTTGGAAGCTAACAAGGTTTCTAAGTGTTAATCAAGTTTAAATGCAACATTTCTTGCTATAGCGACAAAAGTTGCTTAAAAGTTGTCAGCAACTTTTTGGTTTAAGAGTCCCAACAGCTCAAACCATTTGATGGTTGAGTGGAATGGTTGGAAATAGCCTATTTAGGCTTGAAACATTCAAAAATGGATAAAAAGGGAAGATCCAATTGTAAACTTGCTTTCAAATCAATAAAATATACTTGTTTCAATGCAATTTCTTGACATTTTGCAAGTATAGTACAAAAGAATAATGGCTGGATGATGACCTTTCTGATTTAAAAGTTGATGCTAAGTGTATAAAGGCTTTTGGTAGTGGTTTGAAGTTTTTATCATTTTTTTTTAAAAAGTAATCAAATTTATAAGCTTGCTCGTTTGAGAAACCCTCAATTTTAGTGTTTTGGCATTTAAACAGCCCTAACTTGCTGATCCGCCAGTGGAATTTCTTCTCCACTTGTATGAAGCAAGTTAGGGATGTGTATTATAATATTTTTGTAGTTTTGGAATAGGAATCAAAGGCATTGAATTTTGGGAGCAAGCCCTAGGTCAAATATCACCATGTATTCAACCAATTTTAAGGAGACTAGATTAGATAAAGAGATGGAGAGACTTTAAGTACTTGGTGATAAAAAAAAATTGTCCTTTTTTGAGTTATTAGAACACCCTAGAAGTGGAGTTTTGGTTCTATGCACCCATTCCTAACTTCTTTCTTTGAAACCCAAGCCTAACCTAGCTAATTAGGCATGTGGACTTAGTCAAGGTTATGATATGCTAGAGTAGATTCAATCTTTGGACCTTTGGGATTTGAGAGAACTTCAAAAAGGGTATTTGAAAGTGTGATTTTTTCCTTAAGTCTTTTGGGAAGTTTTGAAGTTAGTAGCAAAAATCAGGGATTGGAGACCTAATAAGATTCTAGGTCCTTCCTTGCAATTTGTGTTGTGAGTTGTTGGGAGTGCAACCAGTGGTGGATTTTGCTTAGTTGGGTTTTGACTAAGTAGTTTCTATCCTTTGTTGGAAGTTGTGAGGCCTAGAACCATAAAATCCCTATTTTACCCAAATTAAGGGAACTTGTCCTTAAAGGCTTGATTTGGGTCAAATTTCTTTGTGTCATACTTGTGTATGGTGAGTCTTAAAACCCTCATAGTGGCTCCTTATAGAGTTATACACTTGTTGAAATGAAATAAACCAATTGCTCAATCCTTTGAACATCTTAAGTGTTGGTTTTGGGGTTGGGTCTTAAGGTTGTGCTTCCATTGTTGCACTTTGCATCAAATCATATGAAACTTAAATACCTTATTCAAGATCTCATTGAAGATAAGAAAGTTCAGCTGGATGGACTCGTGACTAATACTAATCATAAGGTTTTCAATGAACCTAGGTACCCAAGCATAAACAAGAAGAAAGTTCAATGATGAAAAATAGGATGCAAAGATCAACTACATATGATTGAGCCAACTTGTGAGAACATAAACATGATTAGGTCTAAAGGAAAAAAGGAAGGCTACAAATCAAACATTGATGAACCACCTACGATTACCTTTAAGGGTGTGGATTCTTTAACACACTCACAACCTTGAAATCTTGAGACTAAGAGCAAATAAACATAACAATATATGGTCATCCTTAAAGGATTTGACCCTCAAACTCATACATAAGCTAAAAACTTGAATCTTGTGACTAGGAGTGAACCAAATATCATATACTTTGGTCTTAATGCTTCCAAATAGATAACATCTAAAACAATTATAAGATGGGTTTTATAAGTTTATGATTTGGATATAAATTTATTTTCGAGTTTATCTAAAATAATTACAAATGACAAAACAAATAAAAGATGAAAGCATGTTATTCATAATATCATTATTGGTAACAATGTTTCAAATACAAAGAATTATTTGTTTGAGCTTCTAGCAATGATCAAGCGGCTAACTAAATGGCTTGATGAGTCTTGGAAACTTCTCCTATTGTATCCTTGCTTTTGCTAGTTTGAAGTTTCTAGTTACATGCACACAATCATGACTTTACATACAAAGCATTCACTTTCTAACAATTTTCATGTTCTTTCATTATATTTTGATCTAAACAAAAAATTCTAAATTTTCACTTATTCAAATGACTAATCTGAAAATGGGTACTATTAAAGAATCTAATATAAATTCAAATAATGTATCTAGATTCTAAGCAAATCAAAACATAAAATCTATGATTCAAACTCATCTCATCATGTACACATAATAAGAATGCCCACCTTTTCATGTGGATAGTCTTGGGGTAGAGATTGCAACATTGTATTTGGATCCAATTGATCACTGTTTCTCTCTCTCCCTCTCTCCCTATTCAATCTAATGAACCAACTGGATCTGCTCTACATTTTAATGTCTCAAGTATTGCCTCGTGGTCTGACTCATGAACTTTCCAAATAATCTTATTATGTGGTTTTCAATCATATTTTATCAAGTGGACATTTGATGCAACAAAAGAGTTTGAATAATGAAGAATGTTCCTCTTTGTTTGCCAATCCTCAAATAACCACAAGTTAGGGTTCCTCATAGAATATCATCTAAGCCATGTGCCAGTTACAACCACCACACTGATATGGTACCCTATACCTTCAACATCTATAACCAAGTGATCTAGTTTTTGTTTAGCTTGGACACAACGACACAAATAACAATTTGTCCCTTCTTCATTGTCTCTAGGTGCAATAACACCAAAAACATGGCTTGCAGTGACAAATGTACAAAATGTGGTCATTGATTCAAAAAATACTTATGTAAAAATTATAAAGTTACATATTAAAATTAAAAAGATATATAAATATATATATTACCAGGTTGCACTAGATCAGACAAGCATTCAAAGTCAATAGATGAATCCATCTCTACCATTTCCAATGCTTGTGGGGGATGATAGGTGTCAATTGGGTCCAAAACCTATATATCCCATTTGTCCACCCATTCATTTGACTCACAGTCATCCCAATTTTCCTCTACACATGATGGACAATAGCATGACATTTTTCATGTGTGGATATTCCATGAACCTATATCAGAGCTTCTGAAAGAGTGCAACTCATTGGATCCTATTAGAGTGCAATAATCCTCATATGATGCAATGTTAGCATTATCTATCAACCAAAAAAAATCTACGAACCGTAGACTCACCTTCCTTACCTATACCCATTGTAGTGTTACACCACTGGATGATGGATTTTGCATCTATCACCATCTTTTTACTTTAGTTCTTCATTAACTAAGGCTCTTTTGATGCATGTTCTTGCACCATCGTGCTCTTCCTTTCCATGACCAACCTCTGTGAAATTTTACATATATTGAATTCTACACAAATTGTGCATCCTGCTCAACCAATAGAACATCTGTACATTCTTGAATCAAGATGTGCAATTGTTTGACCAAATAATGTGTTGATGATATGTTATGCCCCTATTAGCCAAATCTCCATAAAGTAGTTGAAAACAATCATATACAAACTCTATAGAATGTGATCAATCATCACTGATGTAAAAATGGTACTCCCCAAAAATTTTCTTGTCATCCTCTATACTTATAGGTGAATGCATGAATGTTATGTGAACAAATGTGGAAACCTTTTGAGAAGTATAATACTTTGCTTGTAGCTCATTTTGTGGTTGTAGTGTGTATTTCTCTGTGAAGTCTACAATCGAAACAATGGTATCCAGTGGAAACGTATCCTTGCAAAACTTGAATTGCAAATCTAGCCATCGAGCTCCATGTGTATGCCTTACATACTCGTAAACAATCTTTTCATGAAAAATCTTCATGAACTCATACACTGGAATCTTTTTAATGACTAAATCACATCTTTTACCCTACTTCCCATCTTTTAGAGCATATGTCACTATCTTAAATTTTTCGTAATCTACTATTTCATTTCCAATTGTGTGTGTCCTATCCATATGTTCACAAGTTGATAAAAGTTGCAAAGAACCACAAAATAAGCATGTACCATCCAAGCATGATGTCTTGTAAAATTGTTGGCTATCCCCTATTTCACATAAAATGTTGGATATAAATTCACTTGAAGAACTTGGTGGCTCATTCATATTACAATCCTACAAGATAAACTTAGAATGCAAAAACACACATATATGTCTAAAAATATCAAAATGGTTAGAAAATTCAATATGTATCGTACAACAACAAGTTCTGCATGTGTAATTTATCTTCACATAAAAAGGTTTACCCATATCAAAAAATCTTTGACTTATTTGAATTTGGGGATACATACCAATAAATTTTGCAAAAAATTCTGTCTCATTTGATTTCAAAAAAAATTTTGCATGTGGGTCGCAATTTTGGCTACCAATCCTCCTTACAACATCTCTATGATTAGGGGAAACACTTGTGTTATTTTTCCAAAAATCTTCAATCAATTATTTCAAAGCTTCACTATTTTCTTTATCCTTTTATAGTAGTTTACACACATTTCCATCACCTACTTGATATGTTGATGTTGTGCCTTCAACAGGACATGATGGAGTGTGTACATCATTGGATCTACAAATTAGTGTCTCTTCAACATCAGAGGATGATATGACTCCAACATTGGAAGATGGTGTAGCTTCACAATTCAATTGTCTTCTTAAGCATAACAATCTCATTTGTTCTCTTTCTCTTTCCAATTCTTCCTCTTTGTTTCTTTGTATCGGTGGTTCTTTATCCTCTTTGAAAGTCAATTCTTCATTATTGCTTTTCAATTTTCTTTGTTCACATAGTAGTTTCATTTTATCTCTTTTAATTGCCAAATCTCTCTCCCTATCTTCATTTATTTGAGTTTTTGGTTTCTTCCTTGGCATGATGATAATTTCTACATGTCAAATTATTCAAACATCTAAATTACTTACAATTTGTAAATCAGAAATCATTCAAATACATATAAAAATTACAATTATTTCAATGAATACACAATATATATCAAACAAATTGCCAAATTTCTAACCATTTCCAAATAAAAATTCATTCAAACATACAAATTTCAATGAATTCACTATATATTAAACAACATGTCAAATTATAATCAAATTTGTCTCTATATATCAACAAAAATTATTTAAAAAGAACTACACTAACCTTTTCTATAGAAATAATATTCAAAAAGCCAATCCAATGATTGAATTTGGTGTTTGCTAGCTTCAAAAAGTCTTCAAATAGTGTTTTCTAACTTCCAACAGCTTGAAACTTGTGTTTTCTATTGTAACAATAGAATGCACAATAGACAAAATGAAAAATATGGATCAAAAGGGACCCAAACTTGCTTTGTGACCATTTTTTGGTGATTTCACATATGTATACACACTATAGCACATACGCACTATGTCAAAACACATCTCTCCCTATTCCACCATCCCCCATCCCCTACTCTCTCTCTCTCCCTACTCTCTCTCTCCTCTCCTATCCCCTACTCTCTCTCTCACTCTCTGTCTCCCATCGCCTACTGTCTCTCACTCTCTCTCTCCCATCCCCTAATCTCTCACTCTCTATCCTCTCCCATCCCCTACTCTCTCTTGCTCTATCTCCTCTCCCATTCCCTACTCTCTCTCACTCTCTCTCCTCTTCCATCCCCTACTCTCTTTTCTCTCCCTCTCCCACCACCTACTCTCTCATCCTCTCTCCTCTCCCATCCCCTACTCTCTCTATCTCACACACTCCCATCCCCCCTCTCTTAGGCTACTCTCTCTCCCCTATCCCATCCCCTACTCTCTCCCCTCTCCCATCCCCTACTCTCTCTCTCTCCCTACTCTCTCCCCTCCCATCCCCTACTCTCTCTCTCTCACTCTCCCTCTCCTACCACCTCCTCTCTCTCCCATCCTCTACTCTCTCTCACCCTCTCTCCTCTCCCATCCCCTACTCTCTCTCTCACACTTCCATCCCTCTCCCACTGCCTACTCTCTCTCTCTCCCATCCCCTACTCTCTCTCTCACTCTCTCACTCCTACTCCCTCTCCCACTACCTACTATCTCTCTCACTCTCTCTCTTGCATCCCCTACTCTCTCTCACTCACTCTCAAGTCTCCCATCCCCTACTCTCTCACTCTCTCTCTCTCTCCTCTCCCATCCCCTACTCTCTATATCTCTCACACACACTCCTATCCCCCCTCTCTCTCCCTCTCCCACTACCTACTATCTCTCTCACTCTCTCTTCCCCATCCCCCTACACTCTCTCACACTCTCTCTCATCCCCTACTCTCTCTCTTACACACATTCCCATCCCCCTATCTCTCTCCCTCTCCCACTCCCTCTCCCACCACCTACTCTCTCTCCCTCTCCCACTCCCTCTCTCACCGCCTACTCTCTCTCTCACATCTGCTACTCTCTCTTTCAGGATAAGCTCTCTCCCCTCTCTGATCCCCTACTCTCTAGATCTCTCACACACAATCCCATCCGCCCTCTCTCTCCCTCTCCCACTCCCTCTCCCACCACCTACTATCTCACTCTCACTCTCTCTCTCTCCCTCTCTACTCTCTCTCCCATCCCCTACTCTCTCTCACACTCTCTCCCATCCCCTAATCTCATTCTCTCTCTCCCATCATGTACTCTCTCTTTGCCACCTCCTACTCTCTCTCAAACTATCACACTCCCTCCCATCCCCTACACTCTCTCTCTCTTACACACACTCCCATCCCCCTCTCTCTCCCTCTCCCACTGCCTACTCTCTCTCCCCCATCCCCTACTCTCTCTCTTTCATAGACACACACTCCCATCCCCCCTCTCTCTCTCCTCTCTCATCCCCTACTTTCTAGATCTCCCACACACACTCCCATCCCCCCTCTCTCTCCCTCTCCCACTGCCTACTATCTCTCTCTCGCTCTCTCTCTCTCTCCCTCTCTGCTCTAGTCTCTCTCCCAACCCCTACTCTCACTATCTCTCTCCCATCCCCTACTCTCTCTTACACTCTCTTCTCATCACCTACTCTCACTCTCTCTCTCCCATCCCATACTCTCTCTACCACCCCCCACTCTCTCACACTCTCTTCCATCCCCTACTCTCTCTCTTACACACATTCCCATTCCCCCTCTCTCTCCCCCTCTCCCACTCCCTCTCCCATTGCCTACTATCTCTCCCCTATCCCCTACTCTCTCTCTCTCCCCTCTCACATCCCCTACTCTCTCCTCTCCCATCACCTACTCTCTAGATTTCTCACACACACTTCCATGGCCCCCTCTCTCTCCCTCTCCCACTCCCTCTTCCATCGCCTACTATCTCTCTCTCTCACTCTCTCCCTCTCTACTATCTCTCCCATCCCCTACTCTCTCTCTACTACCCCTACTCTCTCTCTCTTACACACACTCCCATCCCCCTCTCTCTCTCCCTCTCCCTCTCTCACTCCCTCTCCCACCACCTGCTCTCTCTCCCATCCCCTACTCTCTCTATCTCTCTCTCCCCTCTCCCATTCCCTACTCTCTTTCACACACACACACACACACACACACACACTCATCACCCCTCTCCCTCTCTCCTCTCCCATCCCTTACTTTGTCTCTCACTCACTCTCCCTCTCCCACTCCCTCTCCCACCTCCTACTCTCTCTCTTACTCTCACTCTCACTCTCACTCTCACTCTCACTCTCTCTCTCTCTCTCTCTCTCTCTCTCTCTCTCTCTCTCTCTCTCTCTCTCTCTACACACATTTCCATCCCCCCTCTCTCCCCCTCTCCCACTCCCTCTCCCACCACCTACTCTCTCTCTCTCATCCCCTACTCTCTCTCTCTCCCTACTCTCTCTCTTTCACACACATGCACTCTTGTCCTCCTCTCTCTCTCACTCGCCCCCTCCCATTCTGTCTCCCATCACCTACTCTCTCTCTCTCATCCCTTGCTCTCAATCTCTCTCTCCCATCCTATACTCTCTCTCTCCCCCATCCCCTACTCTCAATCTCTCTCCCATCCTGTACTCTCTCTCTCTACCACCCCTACTCTATCTCACACTGCCTCTCTCTCCCATCCCCTACTCTCTCTCTCCCCTCTCCCATCCCCTACTCTCTCTCTCCCCTCTCCCATCCCCTACTCTCTCTCTCCCCTCCCATCCCCCCCCTCTCTCCTCTCCCATTCCCTACTCTCTAGATCTCTCACATAAAATCCTATCCCCCCTCTTTCCCTCTCCCACTCCCTCTCCCACAGCTTACTATCTCTCTCTCACTCTCTCCCTCTCTAGTCTCTCTCCCCCATCCCCTACTCTCTATCCCCTCTCCCATCCCCTACTTTCTCTCTCTATCACCTCTACTCTCTCTCACACTCTCACACTCTCTCCCATGCCCTACTCTCTCTCACACACACTCCCATCCTCCTCTTTCTCTCTCCCTCTCTTGCTCCCTCTCCCATTTCCTACTATCTCTCTACTATCCCCTACTCTCAATCTCTCTCCCACCTTGTACTCTCTCTGCCATCCCTACTCACTCACTCACACTTCCTCTCTCTCCCATCCCCTACTCTCAATCTCTCTCTCCCATCTCGTACTCTCTCTTTGTCACCCCTACTCTCTCTCACACTTTCTCTCTCTCCCATCCTGTATTCTCTCTACCACCCCCACTCTCTCTCACTTCCTCTCTCTCCCATCCCCTTCTCTCTCTCCCCTCTCCCATCCCCTACTCTCTCTCTCTCTCTCTCTCTCTCTCTCTCTCTCTCTCTCTCTCTCTCTCTCACACACACACACACCCATCCCCCTATCTCTCTCTCACTCTTTCTTTGCCTCTCTCTCTCTCTCTCTCTCTCTCTCTCTCTCTCTCTCTCTCTCACACACACACACACACACACACCCATCCCTTCTATCTCTCTCTCACTCTTTCTTTGCCTCTCTTCTTCCCTCTCTATGCACTATTTAGGTCTCAATAGTGTATGTGCCCTATAGTGTGTGTGCACTATAGCATGCACACACTATTGAGACCCAAATTTAAAAAGATTTAAATAGCTTGTGTGCACTATAGTGCACATGTGCTATAGGGTGTATGCGCTATTCAAACCTTTGCATTCTACCAAGCCAAAGGCTTGGTTTTGCCTTGGGGATCCAACCCAAAGGTTTGGAGTCTATAAACTAGTCTGAGATGTGTTTTGCTGCAAACATACAAAAATGATTTATTTTTCTTGTGTGCTCTTCTTCAAAATTCCTCGTGGTTGAGCATTAATAAGATTAGGTTACATGACATTGTAGGTCTCTGTGTTAGCTATATAACCATATAATTTTTTTTTTATTTGAACTATTTCAAGCCTTTCATCTATAATTTCTTTTGAATGTATGTCCATTTTTTTATCAAAAACCAACATGTACTAATGGGGCTGTAGATTTTAGCTCATTCATCAAATTTTGCAACTTAGTTTTTTAGAAGCTAGACTCCATTCTACACACTTTGAAAAAAAAAAGTTTTGATTTTAGATTAGTTTCCAATCATTTCTAGGGGGAGCACACAGATATTTCACATTTTTGGGATGTGTCTACTTAAAAAATTCATTAAAAAAATACACATTATAAAATTACTTGGAAAATCTAGGACAAACTACATAGTGTTAAGTAACTTTTTGTTGGAGCGATTAAAGAATTTCAAAAAAAAAATAGTTAAATTTTTTTTTTTGGGGGGGGGGGGGGAGGGGAGCGTAGCACACTTTGTACTATGTTATTTTTTTTGGAATAAACAATACCACTTTCTATGGCCCCCTTTTTTGAAGACCTAAAACTAAACCATTTTGAAAAAAAAAAATAGTATTTTAGAAACTAGATTCAAAGGACTACTACTTTTATTTTTGTCATATCTTAAAATTTTGAGTATAACTATCTTCAAATTCTTATTGAAGTTCAAAAATTGCTGAATTTAGAAAAAAGGTGTTCACTTATACCCTCCTTTTGGCACCACAACTTGGTGCACTTACCCAATCCTCTTCTTGATCATGACATTCAGTGATACCTACACAAGTTTCATCTTTGATGGATTTTTCTTTATCCTGGTCCTAACTTTCTTCTTTACTTGAAACTATAATAGAGTTTTGTGTTTCTTCAATGGCTTTCATCCTGCCTTCATTTTCCTCTATAATTATTTCATCACATGTGCACTGAATCAAATGATGTACTTGAGAGTCATGATAGATCCTTAATTCGTATAATTTACTTTGCACTTCATTGAATGAAGGTTTGATTTATGAAGGTATCTCCTGATAATGCTAAACATCCTTGTAAACAAGTGGGTTGATGATTCACTTTCACATTTCTCCAAATTATAAAATGCATCCAAGGGGGGTGTGTAAAATTCTTCTTCCATTTGTAAAAAAATTGTATTCCATTTTTTCATACTCCTCTTGTTTATAAAAATACTTTTTGTATCATTAGTATTATTTAAGAAACATGAAGAAACCATCACTCAAATTGATTCCAAGATGAGATGCTTCATGAAGGTAGTGATTCATACTCCTGACTTGCATCTCCCCATAGTGTTCTGAAAAATAATTGCATCACCTGATCCTCTGCACACATTTCATATTGATCTATAAATGTATAAAATGCATCTAAATGTTAAAATGTAGATTCATCATATTCACCATAAAATCTAGGTACAAGCTTTGTAATCTCTGGAAATAACCTATTAGGTTTACAATCAAACGTACTGAGGTCCAATGGCCTGATGACATCTAAAATATTAAAAAAAAAACCTTCAAAATAGATGATACATCCTACAAAACAAAAAAAATCCCCTTTTCAAAAGGAAAATATATCATCTCTTTCTAAGTCTTTTCCCTAAGCAGATTACTGCATATTATAGAGTCACCACCTCTTTTGAGGAGAATCTGATTTTCTTGGTCTTTTGGGTTCCTCCCTCCTGCAACATAAACTCTAAAAAAAAAAAAAACTCACTACTTCTTCTGGTTTGATCTGCAAAACTTATATCTCTAGATAACTTCTCACTATGAATTGTGTGAACCTCTTTCCAATAGAGGTGCTAAGCTATTGGTTCCTCAAATTTTTGGTCAAATTCCTTTGAGACTTGCCCACTGAATGCTAGGAAATTCTATACAATTTGGCTAGCTAATGGGTTTTATCCTTTGAAAATAAAATAACCCTACTCTTCAATCCCTGCAATACCTAGGTGAATGCACCATCACAATGATTCAATTCTTCTAAATATAGACTTTCTGGATGATGCTCTTAAGATGACAAGCAATTCTTAATGAAAATTCACAAGTATGAAATTGAATCCTTTTTGGGATGATTAAAAGGGTGATTAGAAATATAAATGAGAAAGGACCAATGATATGTAGATGAACAAGTCAAAGAACCGCACAAACTACAATTATATATTGACTCAAATGAATCAAGCAAGACATGTCCTTAGTCCAACTGGGAAAATGGAGTCAACATAATTGCATGAACTTATCATCATACTCTTTTGGAGATGGCTAGCAACACCATTAACTACTAAATAGAATCTAAAACATAAACCCTAGTCTAAATGAATTTAACCCCAACTAAAGGAGACTAGTTAGACAAATATTGCATTGCATGAAATATCTAATAATTAAGATAGACAAATATTGCATTGCATGAAATATCTAATAATTAAGAGTGCATATCAAGTTCAATCTATCAAACATTAGTTCTAGATCCAAGAGGACAATAAAGTATACAATTTATTGAATATCAATTTCTCAAACAGAGACAAAAAGAATATATTTTATTGATTCAAAAAAGGAAGTACAATTGAGTCATGTTTAGTTGCATTACCTAATCAAACTACAATAATCATTCAACCCATTATCTCATGATCCTTTTAATGTTTTACTATTATCGTTATATCGTATTGTGAATGATCTTGGTATCCTTTATAGAAAATCAAAGGACGCATACAAGCTTCAGATCATCATGACTATTCCTAACTAAAACTAAATGCAACTAAACATTTTATTAATAAGAATGGAAAACTTTAATAAAATAATTAATCTAGAGGCTTTCATGTCATCTTTGTCATTTCCATGAAAGGTCACACCTTTTTTTTTGGGAAAATAATTAAATATTTTGATGACCATTCATAATCCATCTTTCAATATTTTGCTCTTTTATGCTACTACTATATCCTCTTTTCTGATTTTAGGGGGGTGCATAAACTTACCATGCGATAATGTGAATTTTTCATTTTTGGGAGAACTTCCACTCACCTCATGATATTTGGCGAAGACATTTTTAGGTTTAGGATTTCACAAAAGCATGAGAAAACAATGTGTAGTATATGATTATCCACTAAACCATGATGTTCTATATGGAACAATGATTTAAGGATTTGTAGAGGAACTTTCACTCAATTGTAGAATTCCTTGATGTAAGTTTTTGTTCATAGAGAGACAATAAGTGACATATACCCCAAAATTTAGATGGATCTCTTTCTCTATTTGACTGGTTGTGTTGTTCTATCTCTGTGTGTTTGAATGCTCATGAGATCTGCAGTCAATCAACCAAAATCTTCAATGGAATTGTTATTCAACACAATATTATTTTAAGGAGTCATGATAATACATTCGAACTTCCATCATTAACAATGGTTAGGCACACTGTTGAGTCTTGAGTCTTGACCCTACATTACCCTACATTAATTTCATAGGAACCAACTTCTTAAATAATTGATATTCAAGCGTCATCCATCCATTGCGTCATAGCTATGCAATATTTGAAGTGTCATCCGTACTCATGGCATCCTTTGTTGTGCATGTTGTATTCCAAAGTACCCACTTCTATGGGTGGAAACATTAGAAAGTAGAAAAAGATACACTCACTTTCATCTATGAAACATTCATGTTATCGATGCATGTTATCCGCGCTCATAATATATTCTTTCTTATTAGATGTATTATATCATTAACAATATCACTGATATGATAATCCTGATACGAGCAGTACATATATGGTAGGCTCCTTCCATTATTACTCGAGCACTTTGTAGCTATAGTCCTCCTCCTACGCTACATATTGAGTATCATAGATGACTCGTTGCGTTTTTGCAATCACCAAAAGGTGGGGCATCAGCAAAATAGAGATAAGTGGATATTCCACAACCTTCAAATAATGATTTGGAGATAAAATAAGGGTGGTGTGTTTTCAGCTACAACCACAAAATTACATATGCACATCAGAGATAATCATCGGGCTTTAGCATCCACTCGAAGTCACCCCAATATTTCAAAGAAGATCAAGCAATAATAATATTCAATATAGTATTTAATTCAAAGTATTTACATACGGGTTATTAGCCTCGGGCCCCAATAACCACACATCTATGTTCAGACCAATCACATGTGATGGATCTCTCTTTATGAAAATTTGGCTCCATAACTAAACTATCACGTGACTCACATAGTAATTTATTGAATTCCAAATGAAAAGTGAAGGCTTTTGAATTGCTAAGTAATTAGGGCTCAAATTTTTGCCATATGGAAGACCGAGTTTTGAAGACCTGGGGAAGTAGGAAAGCACATATGCATAGAAAAGGTCGTATACTGATAATCCCAAGAAATGGATCATGAAGCCTTTGAAAGAGAATACCTAATGATAATCCCAAGAAATGGAACATGAAGCCATTGAACCTAATGTAGAAACTGGCTTCTTGGTCACGGTTTAGGACTGTGAATTTACAAAAAAAATTAGAGCTCCACCAGATTGGAGTGTTATAAAGGATGAATGTGATGTTTATGAATAGTATTAGGAATATGTTGAGTAGTTTTGGGCTAGGGTTGTTACTATTAATTGCTACCTAATTAACAGGTCTTCTACAAAATTTCATGTTGATAAAATATCTATAGAGGTGTGGTTAGGTCATAAGTTTCATTAAGACATCTTAGAGTTTTTATCTACAAGGAATATGCATATGTATTAAATGAAAAGAAAACAAAGAAGAATAAAAAAAAAATCATAAAATGTATCCTTATTAGTTATAGTCATGGTGTGAAAGGATACATTATTTGAGAGTGTTGCAAAAAAAAAGTAATATATGATAGAAGTGTTATATTTAGAGAAACTAATCCCTCTTATGATAAATTATAGCTTGAGTAAAATAAAAAAGAATAATAGATTCAACCAACTTATACACCTAAGAAAGTTAAAGGCCCCTAGATAGACAATAAGTTAAGGAGATCTCATCTAACTTTGAATCTTCAAAAAAGAGGAAGAACCTCCAACTTAGCTCATTTAAAGATCTACGGGTTGAAACAATGTCCTAAAAGATATTCTTGATGATTATAGATGTAATTTCTCTTTTTTCATACTAGCATCATTGAACCTATATCTATAGAATGAGTACTAGGTTTGAATGATGAAAAATTCTTAAAAATTAATATGGATGAAGAAATAGAATCTTTAAAAATGAATGATACATGGGATCTTGTACTATTTTCTAAGTGATGAAAAAAATATTATTTGCAAATGGGTTTTCAAGAAAAATATTGGTTTAGACAGATACATTGAGAAATATAAATCAAGGTGTTGGAAATCACAATTGTAACAATTGTTATGTTGTCATTGATATCAAACCTATTGGTTAGACATTGTCAAACCTATTGGAGAGACATTTACTAATAGTATAGAGTGTCATATCATTTGATTGATGAAGAGGATTTGAAAAGAAGAGATAGAAAGGTGAACCAATGATATTATTGACAGAAAAAAGTTTAGTATCATGAAATTATAATGGGCACTTGATAAGTTAGTCATTGATAAGATAATGTGTTAGTTAATCATTACATGAAGTTAAGAAGATAAGTGAATTGATACATGAGTGAAATGACAAGTTGAATAAACTCTAAGGTTGACTATGTATCAATATTAGTTGGTCAATGAAGCAAATGAAGGAGAAGATTAAGGAAATAAAGAAGAAGTTGAACAAATAGTTTAAGTCGAGTGATAGTTATTGTCAAGCAAGTTGATGAAGGAAATGCTAGTATTGGCTTAGCATAGTAATGCTTGAGCAAGCCTATTAATGTCAAGCAAGATATAATAGTAATTATTGAGCTACATAGTGATGACTGAGCAAAAGAACATAATGACTGTTGAGTGACAAAAAAAGTTATAGTTTGTGAAAGAATCAAGTTTAAGGCCAACAAAGTTGAAAATCTAGATTAATCAAAGTGTTATAGTTTGTGAAAGAATCAAGTTTGAGTCCAATAGAGTTGAAATTTTGGATTAATCAAACCATGTGGATGATAAGGATTGATGGGTCAGTATATTTAATGCACAAAGAGAGTTTGTTATGCAATCAAAGAAAAGGATTTGATCAAAAATTTATAAAAGGAGAAGGGAAACAAAATGATGGAAAGATTCGATGAATTTTACGTAACCCCAAGATCTATAGTGATGTTTAAGTAGAAAGATATAAAAATTGCCTATTTAAGGAGGCATAAGAGATGATTTCTAAGGTTGGTTCTTTGTTGATTGACGATCTTAAGGAGAACTTGTAAAGAGTAGAGTAGCAGGGGAGAAGTGTGAAGAGATTAGTGAAGTGTGATTGCTTGAAGGGATTCCAAGTAGATCATTAAAGGAGATGATAATGGAGGCCAATCAATGAACCAACAAATGAGCAAATGCAGATATGAATTGGTAAAGTGAGTTGTATTTCATAGATCAAACCTACTATTATATTCTAACCATGGTGGAAGTCAAAATCCTTTAATCAAGGTTGACCTAATAGTCATTTAGTAAATCCTTTAATCAAGGTGATATTTTAATGGAATGATCTAACACTATAACAATTGGGGTTAAATTGTGACGGCAGTGTAATTTGTGGTGATTTTCATTTTTTTTTATAGTTGTCCTCAACGTCATCACAATAATGATGCCTATGTCATAATTGCAATGCTAGCATGAGTATAAACAAGAAAGAAAAGAAAACATGACATAAATCATTCCTCATTTTTTTTAATTGTGGAGAGCTCTGTGCGAAAGAAAGTGGAGAGCTCTAAATGTAGTCATGCCCTTGTCATTGGTGCATTTTGTTGTTGTGATCTCTGCATTTCATTTTCACGCCCTTACTTTATGATTTCATTGATGTGTATCTCTGCATTTCATTGGCATGCCCTTTCTCTGTGATTTGGTTTTCATGCCCTTGTGATCTTTTCATTTCTTAGTCATGCCCGTCCTTTGTGATTTCAATGTCATGCCCTTGCTCCGCAATTTTATTGCCATGTCATGCCCTTGTGATCTTTGTGCTCTTGCTCTGCAATTTCACTATCATGTCATGCCCTTGTTCTGTGATTTTTTTGTTGTGCTCTAGCTTTGTAATTTTCTTCAAGGGAGATATGTATTTATGTTACTTTATTTTCCCTGTAAATAAGTATCTCTTTTTATTTCCTTCTAAACATGTATATTTAGAGATCTTTTTTAAGTTGCTTATTACATCTTAGCACAGTAAAAAAATTCATCCAACTGCATACATATTATAGAATCCAAGTAATAAAACAATAAAACTCACTCAACCTGTGGTAAGTGACTTACCTCAAGATCCTCCACATAAATAATGTAGACTAGGAAAAATGGGTAGTGTTTGCAAGAAGTTTTACAAAAACATATCATAGAAGATATTTTTAGAAATAAACTAGCCATAACCCAGATAAATGGGTCTAGTTGTTGATTAGTTGGGTTTACTAACAATTTTTGTGAATTGTCATCAGATTAGGGCAAGACCCTCACTTGAGGAACTCTCATGTCAAGCACTTTTTGTATTGTTTCAACACCATGTTCTTGCTTTTGAGCTAATAGTTCTTTAGGTGCATTTTCTTGTAAAGCATTAAATTTGTTGAACAATTGTAAACTCTTAGAAAGTGCATTTTTTTCATGTATGTACGTATATATAATAATGAATAATTATAATATTTTTATATATGTCAAAATAATAACCAACATTACCATTGGATCATATAGTAATGAAGTAATCAACCCAGCTAATCAGCAACTAGACCAATTTAACTAGTGTTTCTAATGTCATAGTACCTATCACAACAATTTCATAGATTCTATGTAGTGGCTCCCATAATATTCTCTATGTTGTCTAGTTGGTGTTTCTACCATGTAGTCTCTTTCTAAAGCCACTCCTTCTCCTTCTCTTTCTAAAGCCACTCCTCCTTCGCTCTCCTGCATTAAATTTTGATTATCAAACTTCTGAATATCTATCTCATATTAACTCAAGCACTTTCTATATTGTTTCAACACCATTTTCTTGCTTCTAAGCTAATAGTTCTTCATGCACATTATCTTGTAAAACATTAATTTTGTTGAATAATTATAAACTCTTAGAAAGTGCATTGTTGATTTCATGTGTGTATGTGTATATGTATGTATGTATATATGTATGTATGTATGTATATAGAGAGATCTTGTGGATTTTGGATTATGGATTATAAAAATAAAAATAAAAACATGACATTAATCATTCCCCATTTGTTTTGATTGATTGTGGAGAGTTGCACATGAAAGAGGGTGGAGAGCTCTGAACATTGGTGGAGATCAATGGAGATATAGGATTTTGTTTTTGTTCTCTTGTGATCACTACATTTCATTTCCATGTTGTGCCCTTGTGATCTATGTGCCCTTGCTCTACGGTTTTCTTCAAGGGGAGAAGAGCTACCTATGTAAATGTTCTTTTTTCTCCTTCTAAACATGTACCTCTTGTTCATATATAATAACTTTGGTCAGATTCAAGGATAACTGATTATGATGATTGTATGCATATGTGCATGTATGTATGTATATCAGTCCACTATCTATACTAATTTACATGCATACATACACACTTGTATAGTACTTGTGCTAAATTAAATAAATCATTCATGTATTGAATTCATGCAAGCAATTATCCTTGCATTCAATCAAAATTATTCATACAAACTAAGTATGCAGAAATTTGTACTTATAGATTATATTATCTCTTGGTGATTAAGTAAAGATCTTGTGCATAATATCGTCCAGGTAATGATTGGATGCATTCACATTAAGTCATAATAGGATTGAGTAGATGATCCATTTATGTTACTTCATACTTGTTTTATTGAACATTTTGTTTAACATAATTAGTAATACTAGAGTTATACAACTACAACTAGTATTCTTTCTTTCTTTTTTAATCATATACATTTAAGACTATTATTTTTCTTAAAATTGGACTATATATTTGTTAACACTAAAACACAAATATAGATCTCTAATGGTTATCTTTTTTTTAATTTCAAGATGTGAAGATTTTCCATTACTAGGCAATGGAATAGCCACATAGCTCATGGATTTTTCCACCAAATTATATTTTTTCCCTTCAAAAATATTATAGGTGAATGTTCTTCTGATTTTCCATACATTTAATAATTTTTCGCTTTTCATTTGAGGTAATTTTCTATTATGAGATAGAGACATCTAACATAAGGATGGACATGTCAATTTTGATCATCCTACTTTCAAAGATGATTCCCTTATAAAATTAATGAAACTACTTGCAACTAACACCCTGGTTTTCTATAACTTGTCATATCAGCCATTCACACAACCATCTTCCTCCTACCCCACCATAGCAAACAACCCTTTTTTTAAGTTTATATCTTAGTCCTTCTTGGGTTTTGAACTTCATTGAACCTATTTCAAAATGGTTCCATTAGTTCAAGGAGGTTCATATGTTCAATAAGTTTACTGTCCTAGGTAGTTTAGTGGTGTCAATGTTCAGGAGGCTCTTGGCTTTGATTAGAGTATTGAGATTTAAAGACTGTAATTTAGATTGAATGGTTCATATTGATTTGTGCAGATGCTTTCAGATGTCTCCAAGAACATTTAGGTGTATTTTGGTTCATAATAGTTCATGGACCACAAATAAAAATCAAAGTTCACATTTCAAAGGCCAAAGGTTCTGAACATGAAACTAGTGATTCAAAGTGTTGATTCATCAATTTGAATGTATAGTTCAACAATTTAAGCTTGACAATTCCAAGTAGCCCATACCATTTTAGAAGACCAAGTTCGATGATTTCTATCTAGCAATTTGATGATATAGAAATTCAATATGTAAGAGGATATATTGGCATCACAAATGAATCGCCCCATATCCATAAAACAACATTTAATCTTATGTAAGTCTCTCTCTACTAAAGACCCAATACATGGAGCCATTATTATCATGAGTAGACTCACTCTCCTCAAATGAACTTGATCAAAACTATTCATACCAAACTAAGTATGCAAAAATCTATACTTATAGATTATATTATCTCTTGGTCATTGAGTAAAGATCTCATGCATAATATCACCTAGGTAATGATTAGATGCATTCACATTACGTCATAATAGGATTGAGAAAATGATCCATTTATGTTCCTTAATACCTTTATTATTGAACATTTTGTTTAACGTAATCAGTAATACTAGAATTATATAGCTACAACTAGTACTCTTGTTTTTTTTGAATCGTATACTTTTAAGATTATTATTTTTCTTAAAATTAGACCATATATTTTTTATCACTAAAACACAAATATAGATCTATGATAGATATATTTTTTAAATTTCAAGATATTCATGCTTGATGTGAAGAGTTTCCATTACTAGATAGTGGAATAGCCACAATGTGGAGCCACATAGCTCATGGATTTTTCCACCAAATTATATGTTTATTATATTTTTGTCCTTTAAAAAAATTATAGGTGAATTTTCTTCTAATTTGCGTACATTTAATAATTTTGCGCTTGTCGTTTGAGGTAATTTTCTATTTTGAGACAGAGACATCTATCATAAGGATGGACATGCCAATTTTGATCATTCCACTTTCAAAGTTGATTCCCTTATCAATTAATGAAACTACTTGCAATTAGCAGCCTGATTTTTTGCAACTTTTCATATCAACCATTCACACAACCATCTTCCTCCTACCCCACAATAGCAAACAACCCTTGTTTGAGGTTTATATCTTAGTTCTTCTTGGGTTTTGAACCTCATTGAACCTATTTCAAAATGGTTCCATTGGTTCAAGGAGGTTCATATGTTCGATAAGTTTAGTGTCTTAGGAAGTTTAGTGGTTTCAATGTTCAGAAAGCTCTTGGCTAGAATTAGAGTACTAAGATTCAAAGACTATAATTTAGATTGAATGGTTCATATCAATTTGTGCAAATGCTTTCATATGTCTCCAAGAACAATTAGATGTATTTTGGTTCATAATATTTCATGGACCACAAATCAAAATCAAAGTTCACATTTCAAAAGCCAAAGGTTTTGAACATGAAACTAGTGATTCAAAGTGTTGGTTCATCAATCTAAATGTATATTTCAATAGTTCAAGTTTGACGATTCCAAGTAGCCCATACCATTTCAAAGGACCAAGTCTAGTGATTTGTATCTAGCAATTTGATGATATAGAAATTCAATATGGAAGAGGATATATTGGCATCATAAACGAATCATCCCATATCCATAAACAACATCTAATATTTTGTAAGTCTCTCTCCTCTAAAGGCCTAATACATGGAGCCATTATCATCATGAGTAGACTCACTCTCCTCAAATGAACTCAATTGAAACTATTCATACCAAACTAAATATGCAGAAATCTATACTTACAAATTATATTATCTCTTGGTGATTGAGTAAAGATCAAATATAGTTTTCAAAGGTGATAAAATCGCATATGTAGATGTATGTGTGTGTGTGTGTATGTATGTATGTATCTCTACATCTCGTTGTCTTGCCCTTGTGATCTCTATATATGTATATATGTGTATATATATACATACACACACATATGTGTGTCTATGTATTTATGTACATATATAAATAGAGAGATATCTGTGTGTGTGTGTGTATATATACATACATACATAAACACATACACGTGTGTGTGTGTATACACATACATATACATAAAGAGAGGCTTTTCTAATCACCTACTAATGGAAATATAAAGAGATACACATTTAGAAGGAAAAGAAAAGAACATTTACATAGTTACCTCTTCCCCCTCGAAGAAAATTGCAAAGCACTATTACATTTGGGCCTGAATACACCACAAATTACACCATCATCCCAAATTACCATCGCAATTTGACCCAAAATATTGTAATGCAAAGGGCACAAAGATCACAAGGGAATGATATGACAATGAAATTTCAGAGCAAGGACACGAAGATCACAAGGGCACGACAACAAAATGTAGAGATCACAAGGGCATGACAATGAATTGCAGCAATCACAAGGGCATGATAATGAAATCATAGATCTCCATTGATCTCCACCAAGGGTGCGGCAGCAAAATATAAAGATCATAGCAGAAAAATGCACCAATGACAAGCATACAAAAACTTTCAGAGCTCTCCATGTAAGAATTTTCCCTAGGGAAAAATCACCCAAGACCAAGAAGCTTAACAACAGGCACAAAATAGACCAATAAAGTATGATCAGAATAACAATATAAGAATGAATATCTGATTATCTTTGGATATAAGACCATTCAATGATAGATAATTAATCATACTCTATTGGTCTATTTTGTGCTCGTTGTTAAGCTTCTTAGTCTTGGGTGGTTTTTCCCTAAGGAAAATTCTTACATGCTATCAAAGCTATACCAAATTCTTACATGCTATCAAAGGCATAGGAGTGTCATTTTATAGCCGTTGGAGACCATTTTTTGCCTCACCTCTCGAAGGACCATCGGTTTACATCCAGAGTATCTACAACCATTGGTAGCATCTAGAGCCAAAGCAAACCTCACCATTGCATCTAGAGCATCGATTTAGTGAATTTTGACTACAAATTTTCTTATGTTATGCCATAGTCAAAATTGAGGCAATTTTTTTTGCAAACTGGAACTCAAAGGCTTGATTTGCAAAATTGTTATGATCTCTTCAAATCTATGCAATTGACTTTTAGATCTGTAACCAAATATTGGCATCATACTTAGAAGGTCAAAAAATCCCCAAATCAACTTTTGTTTCATCAAAATTAGACATTTGAGGTGAAATCTAGATTAAATTGATTTTTGGAGGCGTGACAGTAGCGATTTAGGAAAAATAATTACAAAGGTGATTTTCAAACAACAATATCTCCCTCATACAGAATCCTTTTTTTGAGAAATTTTATTTGTTTTGGGGTAGAATTTCATGATCTAGACATTGGTGCAAGTTGTTTAAGATCTCTATGCCTACATTTTTCTACAACTCACAAATCCTAATTTTTGCACCTTCAAAGGCTTAGTTCGGGCTTATCGGGACACATATTCAGGTGTTATTTTTTTGAGAGTGCATATTTTTTGTCTACTTTCTAGATCTAGTATCAATTTTGAATAATTCTGAGTAGACATAGTACATTTAGAATTTGGTCTCATTTTAGCTTATTGGCTCTTATAATTAATTACATCCTTGACAAGTCTTGTGTCTTATCTTGTTGAGTCTGATATAGCTTCATATTTCTTGTTGTAAGTATCAAAATTAGAAGTCCACTTACACCCTAAATTGGCAAGTGGCCTATTGTAAATGCACTAAGCATAAAGTGCTAAATCATACATTAGGGGTGGTTCATTGATTATTTTTGCATTTTGGGGGGTGCATACATTTATTGATCTCATGGAGTTTTGTTTCACATGTCAGTTTGGTGTTAGACTATGGTTGACAAAAAGAAATTATCAAAAATAGAGTGTTTTGATAATTGATCATCTAAGAGAGCATAAGGAAGTATTTCCTTATCTATGTTCCAAAGAACTGATCTCTTCCATTGGTCTGCCACCTGTTAAAATAATTTTAGATGTCATTTTTTTTAGTCTTAATGTTGATGGTTTAGCTATCATTGGAAAGGTAATTGAACCTTATGACATTTGGATGTGACTTTGAAAAGCATATGGAGATCCTATAGTTCCTCCATTTCTAGAGGACATTCTACCTCCAGTCACCCCAGTTATAGTACCTACAAGTCCAGATGAGATCCTACCTCTTGATGTTCATGTTGCTTCTACTGATCCAGTTCCAGCCACAGATGCTCCCAATTCAGTGCAGCAGGAATTACCATGTCTTCCTACTTCAACTTCATGGGATGACTTCCTTCCAGACATTGTAGGGCTATTTATGGAGTCTTACAATGAAGATGTGGAAGATATCATTGATGACATCAATCTTCTCTTTGTTAAGGAGACTTCTTCTTCACTTGTTGCAAGGGAACACACTGACCTTCAACCACTTTAACTTTCTTTCAAGACTAACATGATTGTGGATTCTTCTTTATAGCAGTCGGATGAGAAGTCTTTCACTTCAAAGGAGACATATTAGTCTTTGGAGATTGTATTCCAATTTCCTCAGACATCATATCTTATAAAGATTCTTCCTACCAGTTGGGGAGCATTCTCTACTATGCATATGGCACCACTTCTTCCTACAAGGAGGAACATCATTCAGCTTTCATGGTGTAGCTTCTTCAATCATCAAGGAGCTTCTTTCATGGGTGTGCATTCATTATTGATGGAAGGCGACATTGCTTGTCTTCCTACATCTTCCTATCAAGATGATTCATTGTCTCTAGAGGTTGATTCAATTTCATACATGGACATGTTACCTTATTTTCCACCTTCATTTGGGCATCCACCATATTGGTTCATGGAATCTACATTCATCAAGGACTTGTCAATATATGAGTAGACTTTAGGGGTGACATCTACAACATACTACATATAGATCCCTCTTCCATCTTCCTATCCATAGTGGGAAGCATACTTGCACATATACTTGGTGTATCTTCTTCCTAAAGGGAGAAATGTTGTTTGTAGGCATTGGATTCTCTTTTATCTTGAAGCACTCAACAGAGATCCTTCACTAAGGGGGGGATTTCATCGAGGGATTCTCTATTGTATATGCATGATGTATGTCATAACGGGGGGGTCTTGATTAATCCATCCATACATACATCTTTCTTTAATGTCTTTCTGTGTTGTAACTCTAGCATATGTTTTTGATAATCAATACCTTTCATTTTAGAATTTCAACATTCAAGTTTTCAATTTTCCTCTTCATTATATAGTTCTTTCCACCCTAAAAACCACATTGCTAC
Source organism: Cupressus sempervirens (assembly GCA_028749045.1). NCBI lineage: Eukaryota > Viridiplantae > Streptophyta > Pinopsida > Cupressales > Cupressaceae > Cupressus > Cupressus sempervirens. The sequence goes on from CM053785.1 coordinate 853,741,763, forward strand.
TTCAATAAAATTAGGACTTGAACAAAGCCAATGATGCAAAATCTGCTGCCACTTTGAGAAAAATGTTGCCTCCAACATTACAACCATATGATAAATGGGAATAGCACATGCCCAAGCCATAACCCAATTAAATTGGTCTAGTTGTTGATTAGCTAGGTTGATTCAAATTCATGTAGAATTGTCCTCAAATTAGGTATGATAAAATGAACATTCAATTGTTCCCATCTAGCAGGATCAAATACAGTTTTCCAAAGTGATAAAATTGCATATGCAGATGCATCACTTAATGTCACACATGAAGCACATTTTTAACCTTGAAGCACTCTTATAAGTAATGGCAAAGGAAATATAGATACCATACATGATACATTGCACAATTTATAGTCTTTATTTATACAAAGAGATCTTTCTTAAGGTTCTTATTACATATTAGCCACAAAAGAAAAAATTGATCCAACTACATACGTATTCCAGAATCTAAATAATATAACAATAAACTCACTCAACCCATGCTAAGTAACTTAGCTCAAGATTCTGCACAAAAATAATGCAAACCAAGAAAAATGGGCAAAGTTCACAAGAAATTTCAGTCATAGCAGACATTTTTAGAAAGAAACAAGCCATAACCTAGTTAAATTAGTCTAGTTGTTGATTAGTTGGGTTGATTACAAATTCTTGTATAACTATCATCATATTAGGTACAATAAAATGAACAATTAATTTTTCCCAGCTAGCAAGATCAAATACAATTTTCCAAGGTGATAAAATTGCATATGCAAATGTATGTATATATGTATGTATGTATGTATACACATATATATATGTATATGTGTATATATACATTCGTACATACACACACATATGTGTGTGTCTATTTATGTATGTATGGATATAGAGAGAAATATCATTTGCATTGTGGAGACCAATGGAGAGCTAGAATTTTGTTGGCGTGCCCTTGTAATCATTGCATTTCATTGTTGTGCCCTTGTGGTCTTTGTTGAAAATAGATTGATACAAGTATGATAATTGTGTTTCAAAAATTGTTTTGTCACTGATGTCAAACCTGCTATTTGTTGGTAACCAATTGCTTGTATGATTTACGTACTATCACTTGTTTGATTGATGAAGAGGATTTGATCAAAATGTTGTAACAATAGCACCTAGAGGAAAGGAAGAGTTGTGAAATGAAAAGAAGTAAAAGAATTACCTAAGATAGTGATATTATAGTCCATTGATAATCTACCTAAGGTTGCAAAGATTGGTTACACTAATTAAGTTTAGAAGAAATAATTTAAACAAATTTTTTCTACCAAGCTTGATTGAGTGGATAGTAGGTGCTGAGCAAAGTTAGTGCAAGCCAGTTGGAGCCGAGCAAAGTCAATTCTAGTGTAAGCTGAGTGAAATAGTTGATGCCAAGTAAAGTTTAGTTGATGCTGAGCACTAGTAAACCTTAGTTCATGACAAGTAATTTTATAGTGGATGTCGAGTAATGCACTATGTGTTGAGCATCAAAAGCCAATTATTACCGAGTGTCAGCATTATGAGAAAGATTGAGAATTCAATGAATCTGATCTGACAAGTTTGATTTATTGGATTATGTGAATTGTGCAGAAGATAAGATTGACGAGTTAATGGCACAAAATTCATGGTAAACCATTTTAGGTGAATTCAAAGAGGATTAAAGGAGAAGTTTCTAGAAGGGAATGAAATGAAATAAGGGGTCGATTCATTGAATCGTACCTAATCTGTCCTAACTTTAAATTGGATGATGGAGGATGAGAGGAAAAATATCTTAACTCTCTATTTATAGAGATGGCTGGTCAGAAACAAGGTTGCTTATGTGTGAGAACCTAAGGAAGACAAGGAGTCTAGGGTATTGCTTCATTTAGTGACCTAAGAGAAGAGTCTACATTAGCAAGAAAAGCGACAAGGCTTAAGGATATGGATTATTAAAGGGTGAACAAGTTATCAGAGCTTAAGTGTGTGAAAGCTAAGTAGAATGGAGGATTGAAATAGAGATCTATAATCTACAAATGGAGTTGTAAGTTTTTATCAAATCAAGCCTTACTATTACTCTCTAATAATTGTATCAGTCTAGGGTAAATCCTTTGAATTAACATTTACCTAACAATCATTTGTAAATCCTTTGACTAGCTAACATTCCAAGTGAATGATCTAAAGTCCTCTAACAAAGCTCACTCCTAATAGGGTGATTGAAATCCTTTAACCAGGTCACATTTTATAGTGTGCATTGTAACCTTTAATAGGGTTGGCCTTTCATAGGGCATCATTTTAGAAGAGTGAGAATGAGTAGCATGTTACTGGTTGTTTTTCCCAAATTGGGTTTCCAAGTTAAATCATTGTGTCAAATGTGTTATTGAATCTATTATGTTTCATGTCTACATGTCTGCAAATTGATTTGATAGTAACCTACAAGTTAGAGTGATTGCATAATCTATTGGATGCATGCATGATGAAATTGTTTTGTGGATATGGGTTCACTAAGCTGTGAAAAGTTTTATTTATACATCTAGACCTTGGATAACTGATTCACCCCCCAGTTATTCTAAAGAATTCTAACAATTAGTATCAGAGCCATCTTCTTAAGAGGACTAGTTTGATAGAGATAACTTAATAGAGAAGTATCCAAGCTTAATAGAGAAAAAATTCCTACATGGCACATTCTGATGAAGCTACACATTGGAGGACTTGGAGATCATGCACAATATACCATTACTATTGAGCATACTAATCTTGCTAGAGCCCTAACTTTTGAACATCTGAAAAAGAAGAAAGAACACAACCAACAAATTTTGGAGATTGTCTTTTCCTTAAGCTATGTTGAGTTTAATGATATCAAAAGTCTTGACAGTGCAAAGAAAAAGTGGGATGCTCTTCACACTATCTATGGACGTGATAAGAATGTTCTAAGAGCCAAATCTAAGAGTCTCAGAGGTAAGTTTGATGTTATGAGAATGCAAGAAGGTGAACATATTGCTTAATATTGCTTGAGGATAAAAGATGTTGTTAATGCAATAAGAGGAGGTATTGGTACATTAGATGATGATACAGTATTAAGAAAATTTTTAACCACACTACTGTCTATATATGCTATTAGAGTTTTTGCAATACAAGAACTAAGATGTATACCAGGGAATACTCTAAGTCTTGAAGGTCTGGTAAGTAGGCTCACTAATTTTGAGCAATCTAACTTTGATAATTATAAACCTAAAAATATGGAATATGCTTTTAAAGCTAAGCTATCATTGAAGAAATCTAGTGAGAAGAAGCAGAAGAGAAAGGTAAAATATGTATCTAGTGATAGTTATACCGATGAAGAAGATGTAGATCAACTTGAAGCACTACTGGCAAGGATATTTCACAGAGGTAAAGGCAGGTTTAAAGGTAAATTATAGATCATTTGTTTCAATTGCAATGAGGTTGGTCATATTGTTGCTAGATGTCCAGAGAAGAGGAAATATAAAGGTGGTGACAAGTACAAAAGTAAAAGAGATGAAAACATCAAAGATTACAAAGAAAAAGGCAAAAAGTCCCACTACATTGTTGAAGAGGGAAAAAAGATAGATCTGAAGATCATGATGATCAAGTGGTGTATGTTGCAATGCAGGACGAATCTAATGAAGAAGAGGCTATTACACTAGTGTCTTGTGTGAACAAGAATGACATATGGATGATTGACAGTGGATGTTCACATCACATGACTGGAGATAAAAGTAAATTATGATGGAAATAGTATAAGATTTGGTAATGATGCACCATGTTTGATAAAAGGAAAAGGTTCTATCAAGCTCACAAAAAATATTTTATGTGACAATGCTTACTATGTTGAAGGACTTATCTATAATTTGTTGTGTGTGTTACAACTAAATAATTCAGGATGTAAGATTGAGTTTGAAAAAAAGATTGCTAAGATAAATGACATTGATGGAAAACTGATTGGAAAGGGTGATTAAACTAGAAGTAACCTATTCTACCTTGATATAGAGGATGCCACTTGTTTAGTTGTATAATTTGATTATGTGTGGCTATGGCACAAGACGTTATGTCATGTAAATTTTGCTCATGGTTAGTATCAGTAACATGAGAAAAGTTAGAGGTTTGCCTAAGTTGAAGAAGCCTAACAATATAATGTGCAAACAATGTCAGTTGGGCAAGATGACAAAGTGAATGCTTGAGATTGTTCATACTGACTTGCATGGACCAATTGAAGAGCAAAGCTACAAAGGGGATAAGTACATTATGCTACTTGTTAATGATTATTCTAGAATGATGACAATTATTTTTCTGAAACAAAAATGTGACACTTTCCAAATGTTTAAGTGGTACATAGAAAGTGTTGAAAAGGAAATAGGTAAAAGTCTAAAATGTTTGAGATATGAAAGAGGGGGAAAATTTACATCAAATGAGTTTGAGATGTTTTGTAATGACAGAGGAATCAAAAGACAAGCATCTACTCCTAGAAACCCTCCACAAAATGGAATTGTTGAAAGGAGGAACATGTCTATAATGGGCTATGCTAGGATACTCATGATGGAGAAGAATGTTGCTTTGAAATACTAGAGAGAATTTGTAAGTACATTTGTTTATACCTTGAACTATGTACAAGTCAAGAAAGGTACTCATTCAACACCTTTTGAACTATGGTATGGATACTCACCCAATGTAACATAGTTTAAGGTATTTGAAAGCAAGTGTTACATTCACTAAGTTTTTGGAATGGAAAACTAGATGCAAAAAGTGAAGAAGGTATATTTTTAGGTTATTCCACAAGAAGTAAAGCTTATAAGTGTTTAAATACTAACACTAACAAATTTGAGGAAAGTGAAAATGTAAAATTCAATGAATATGAGGAGTATATGAGGCTAAACCTATGAAAGAACTAGAAGAATAAAAATCATTAATATACTTTTATGAAGGTATGCCTATTGAAGAAGATGTTGTAAATCAAATTACAAACCAACAACAAGTTTTAGTGACTGTCGAGACACATACTATGAATGCTAAGTTTCATTCAAGAACCGAGCTGAATTTAGGTGCCAAGTGATAGAATGAAGTTGAGGAACATTATGATTCTAAGATTAGTGTACATGAAAGAGATGTTGAACTACCTAAAAAAGAGGTACATAGTGATTCAAAGGTTGAGAGACAAAATGTAGAAGCCAGAGCTGAACAAAGATTATATAAGTATGTCAAGTGACATCACCCTACTACACAAATCATTGGAGATAAAGATATTAGACCAATGACAAGGAACAAGTTTAGAAATGATACATGTTTTCTAAGCATGAAATAACCCAAAATAGTGAAAGATGACTTAGAAGATGTGGACTAGAATAAAGCCATGGAAGAAGAGATTGAACAAATTGAGAAAAATAAGACATGGACTCTAGTTCCTAGACAAGAAGATAAAAATGTGATTGGCCCCAAGTGGGCATACAAAAACAAGCTAGATGAAAATGGTGAAGTCACAAGGAACAAGGAAAGATTAGTTTGTAAAAGGATATGCACAAGAAGAAGGGATTGACTATGGAGAAACATTTTTCCCTTATGCAGTAAGAACTCTACTTGCTTACTCTACATACAAGGGTTTCAAATTTTATCATATGGATCTTCAGTCTACATTTCTGAATAGTATATTAGAGGAAGAAGTTTATATAGAATAGCCTAAAGGATTTTTAGATGCCAACAACAAGAACATGGTATGTTGATTACACAAAGCTTTATATGGTTTGAAACAAGCACAAAGAGCATGGTATGAGAGACTTCATAAATATCTTGTGAAGATTGGATTTGAGAGGACTAATGATAACAACAATTTGCACTTGAAGATAGAGAAAGGAAAAGGTACTTTTATCTAAAATTTTGATCATATTTGGAGGTCAAGATACTTTATGTAACATTTTTGCAAATGAAATGAAGCAAGAATTTAAGATGTCTATGTTTGGAGAGATCAAGTTATTTGTGGGTTTGCAAGGACATCAAATGAAATATGGTATATATACCACTCAGTCAAAGTATGTTAAGGAGATACTAAAAACTTTTGGATTGGAGGATTCTAAGCCAGTAAGTACACCTATGGTGATAGGACATAAATTGTTAAAGAATGATGATTCAATTGAGGTGAATCAAACATTATATAGGTCTATGATTGGAAAATTACAATATGTAGTACATAGCAGACCTAATATTGCATTATCTATAGGGATAGTTGCAAGATTCTATGCTAATCCTAGGTAGAATCATTTGATGGTTGTAAAAAGAATAATGAGATATCTGAAAGAAACAAAGGAGTATGGTCTATACTACAAAAAAAATGAGAAATTTGAATTAAGACCCTATACTGATGTTGATAAAGCTAGAAATATTGATGACAGAAAGAGCATCAGTATAGGAGCATTTTTCTCAGGAAAAAGGCTAGCTACATGGACTAGCAAGAAACAAAATTGTACTTCTCAGTCTACTACTAAATCTAAATATGTTGTTGTCACAATAAATTGTACAAACATTATATGGATCAAACATCTACTCAAAGATATGAAGGAGGAAATCATGAAACCTGTGATACTTTATTGTGATAATACAAGTGCTATAAATATATCAAAGAATCCTGTGATGCATACAAAGACTAAGCACATTGCAATCAAGTATCATTACTTAAGAGACTTAGTTCAAGATCAAGAGGTGAAGATGGAATATGTCAACAGCAAAGAACAAATTACTAATATCTTCACAAAAGAAATACCTAAGGATGCCCATGATTATCTAAGAGGTAAACTAAGGGTGATACCCCTATCAAAGGCTATCTAAGAAGCATGAGGTATGCCCAACATCAAACAAGTTGATTGACATATGTTATACATTTATGTAGTGGATCTTACTTTAGGAGTTGCCTAATGTAATCAAAGAGTTGGATTTACAAATTAGTCACAAGCAAGGTGATCAAGGGAGAAACTGAAACTATTCATATCTGCATATTTCAAATGACGAGTCGTTGGCATTATTGTCAAAGAGGGAGACATACAAGGAAACTGAATAGAAACCTATGAGACTTGTTGTGGTTTACACAATGCAAGCTCCATTTCTCCTAGAAATGGGGACCCCTACTCTCTTTTTTTGGCTTTTTGGATTCCTAGCCTGGGGTCTGAGTCTTTTTAAGTCTTTTTCCTAATGTCCTAGTTTAAATCTGGGTCTTGACTGAAAAACCTAGTTTCCAAAAATTAAATTTTAGAGAGCATGTCATTTTTTACAAAGAAAAAAAGGTGCACCAGTGCACCTCCCTAGCTATGCTAGTGTGCCAAAGCACTAATTAAAGGGCATCACCCTTAGTGATGCACAATGGTGTAGTTGCAAAACACCAAGGGGTGCTTAGGTCCCTGGGTTTATAAAACCCAGGGGATCCCCTTCTCTCCCTCCATTTTCATTTTGTAAGCACATGTATTCCACATCACCACACCTCAGTAGGTGCACTTCTCCACATCACCCTCCTTCACTCCATTTACCTACATAAATAAAAACATTCAAATAGTAAGTCAAGGTGCACAGCTATGCACCTAGCAAGGTCTACAGCTATGCACCTTGTTTTTGCAAAACATTTAAAGAAAAAAAACTTTAAAAACCTTAAATGAAAAAACATAAACTAATTTAAAGGTATGTAGTAGTGCACCTAATTAGGTGCACTTCTATGCACCTTTAAACTCACAAAGAATCCCTTAGAAGGAAAAAGATTTGCATTTAGCGCACCCATGAGGTGCGCTAAATGTGCACCTTTTTCGCGCTAAGTTCATATAGGGTGTGCATCAATGCACCCCATAAGATGCACTACTACACCCCATATAGTAAAATGATAAAAGGTGTGCCAAGTGCACCCATTTTTGCAAAAAAGGGGTAAAATTAGGTTTTTAAGGTGTTTTTCAGTAATTTGGTCTTTTAGGTTTTTTTTGTATCAATATTAGGGCTTGAGTTAATCAATTTTTTCTTTGACCCCAAACTAATACACATTCTTTTTATGTAGATTCAAAGGCTTCTTCATTATCCTCCCTTGCTATGAAAATGGTCCCAAAGCCCTTGGTGTTCAAGTTTCAAGATGTTTTGACCAAATCACACTTTCAAGATGACTATTCAAATATCTGGGTCATAGAATTAGGTCATACAAATTTGGGTGCATCCCTATCATTGTGCAATAAACTCATAGAAAGGTCTCTAATGATATCCACCTTGATCTACTCAGGACTTGTTAATGTAGCATCACATCTAGTTTCAGTGCAGTCCTCAAAATTGATCATGACACTAGCAAAAAAATATGTTCCTGAAGAAAGGGTCATAAAGAGCATAACTAGAGAGATTGTCCTAGATCTCTAACCTAATAACATAGAGAAGGTATTTCATCTTCTGAAGGCAAATCAATTTATCAGATTGACTTATCACCAAGCCAAGAGATGGTACAAGGAACATGTTGATGAAGCTTTTGAAATCATTTAGTCATCATACCTCATTGAGAAGACTCCTCTAGGGTCAAAAGCAAGAAAAGTGGATATGAAAAGGGGTTAATTGAAAGAGGATATTGGCTATTCAATCATACTCTTGAGTAAAATCATGAGCTTGCTAGCATTAGGGAATTTGAACATATGGATGGTACATTTTATTGAGACTATTAAGATGATGAAGATGCCAATTGATTGGGTTTCTATTCTTAATGAGAACTTGGGTGAGAAGCTGGTGGTAGTGAAGAATAACTATAAATTTTACATGACATCACACTTGGTGTGTTTGTTAGTTGCGAGAGTGACAGATTATCCAGAGCTTTATAAGAAGGGTAGCACACAAGATGTAAATGGATGGCCCTATATTGTATATCCTCAATTGGTGAAGAAGAAGCTTCTAGAGAAAAGCAAGGAATATAGGATTGTGAATGATTCATTTATATTCACAATAATCTGGTTCATTGAAAGGGATTATCCATCGAGGAAGTGTCAAAGGAAGGGAAGATAAGTGAACAACCTTAGAAAATTTCCCAAGACATAAAGATAAGGACTGTGGACTCTACAGACATAGAGACTCCCAATGTAGATCTCGTACAAAAGGAGAGGACTCTAGACAAGGGAGATAAAGGAAAGACCATAGCCGAGAAAACTCCTTCATCCTTGAAAGGAAAATATCCAATGGAGCATATCCCAAGGTGGCTAAGGAAAGAAGTGATAAGGAACAAAAAATAGTGATTCACTAGTGAGGAAGAGGATAGGATGGAGTTAATTGAAGTCCTAAGGAAACTTGAATCACCACCAAATGATGCATGGGCATTAGCCTTTATCATGAGTGATCAAAACTAGGACTTATTTTCTCACATGGCTATCCCTCCTCCATAAAAAAATATTGAAGAATTGACTCCAAGAGATTATCAGATTAGGGAGGTCATGCTTGGGAAACCTACCTTGGATACTACTAAGCTGATGGTTACAATAAGAATTAAAGAAATGTTTAGTAGCTTAGAAAAGGATGGGGCAGAATTGGTAACACTTCAATAATAAAATGAGATCCTAAAAGGATATCTATGTGAAGTTATTGGTCCCTTAGATCCTACAAATCATAAGGAAACCTTGAATGCAACACTAGAGAGAAGAGATAGGGGTACACGCCAATTGGATCCATTTTTGAAAGCTTGTTAGCAATGGTGAGAAAAATTTTAAGAGAAAGGTGTATAGATTGTACAAGGAAATTTGAAGCTACTACACCATATGCAAGATAATGTGGATAGGCTAGTCACCATTTTGAATCAAGATTTTGGTCTAATGGAAGAAGTTCATACCTAGGGAAAAAATTTGTAGGAACTATAGTCTATCAAAGGACAAAGGTATCAGATGTTGATGGAAGTATATAAGCTGAGGAGTTAGTTAAAATTGATGATTGGATAGAGAAAATTTTGGATGGCAATAAAGTAATGGAGACATTACATGTGGAGATTCTTGAGCTCGAGGATTAAACCCAAGAGTAAATTTTGGAGGTAGAGAGGCATTATAGTGATGTGTTTTTAGACATTTTTGAGGATGATCCAAAGGAGAAGTTAGTAACTATAGAGGTAGTAGTTGATAAATTCTAGAAAAATTTTGAGGAATCTACTAATGATGATGACATTAGGCAAGCATTTAGAATAGAGGAGGCATTATTAGAATTGGAAGTAAAACTTGGAGATTTTGTGGAGACTCGTATCAAGGTGGGCAACTACATGCAAAAAGTGAAAGACAAATATGAAGCCTTAGATTTTCCAGATGTATCTCAAGTCACTAAAATCCTCGAGAAATTCAAGGTCAAATACCTAGACATAGCTCTAGTATAAAGAGGAACAAAACCCAGAAGCTAGAATTTCAATTTTGACACTTGGTGAAATTTTGCATTTTTTGAACCTACTTTCGAGTTGTGCTAGTGCACCAGGTGTGCAAATGCACCTTTTCAAGGATATTATGGAAGACTTTGAAGAAGTCAAAGTTACACTGACATTTAACTACTAGTTCTAAATTTAGAGCTTTCCATGCATTGAAAATGCATTTTGACAGCAATATAACTCCTATAGATGCCTAGTGAAGATGAAGCTTCTATTTTTGTCACTTCCAAACACTCCTACATGAACTAATGGCTCTCTCTTTCTTACTTTATCATGTTTCCTTCATTATAAGACATGTAAACTCATGCATCCAATTAATGATATAAAAATGGATGGAGTCCTACTAAGCACCTGTTAGATAGTCAGTTTGTGCATAAATAGATTCATTTTATTAGTTTAGAAGCATATGATTACATAAAGATATCTCTCACTCTCAACACAAATTGAGGAGAGGATTTCTTATAAATTCAAGAATATTATATGTATTCTAGGCCACCATTATTTTGATGCAATAATATATCTTGTTGGTGCTCACATTTGGAGTGTAGTGATTCTTGCCTAAGTGTGTTATGTTTTGTGGATGTTTGCTCATAAAGTGTAATTGAGCCAATAGGTTTTTTGTGTTGTTTTGGTTGTGTGATCTTTTAATCTTGGTTTTTTCTATGGTTCTACAAATTTTTCTGATGTAATTAGTTCAAGAAGAGATCACCATATTATTCCTACATAGCTTTTCATCTTGCATGAGGGCACTTTCTGTGGCCTTGCGATTTGATGAAAAGTGAAACATCTTATAGTTACTAAATTCCCATCAAAGATTGCACTAGTGGAATTAAGGAAGTGTTGCTCCTATTTTCATTGGTTACCTACCGATCTTTTCGAAATCTTAACTTGCAGATGCATTATTTTTGTGGCTTATGTTCGTTAGGATTTTACTTTCATGTTATTTGCTTAAACTTCTTGTTACCCTATCTTCATTATTTTCTTTACTAACCCCTTGGTTAAATTAGGAATTCATATAATTGCATTGTTAGATTGCATTCATCATAAAATAGAAAATACAAAAAAAAATTTCTTTTTGTGTGTTTATTCTTTTAAAATAGCAAGCTGATTCAAAATCTTATCTGAATTATTTAATGAACCAGCAAATGCCTCCTTGTGAACACTCACATTTATCTTCAACTGAGAGGATTCCAGTAGGTTGCAAGATCACCTAGAACCTTGGAGTTAATCCCATATTAACTTTTCAAGAGAGGAGTTAACTGCCAATACTAAATTTAGAGTTTTCCATGCATTATAAATGCATTCTAATAGCAGTATAACTCCTACAGACACCTAGTGAAGATGAAGCTTCTATTTTTGTTACTTCTAGACACTCCTACATCAACTAACGGCTCTCATTTTTCTTGTTTTCTCATGCTTTCTTCCTTTTAAGACATGTAAAGGCTCATGCATCCAATTAATGATATAAAAATGGATGGAATCCTACTAAGCTCTAGTTAGATAGTTAGTTTGTACATAAATAGATTTGTTTTATTAGTTTAGAAGCATATGATTGCATAAAGATGTCTCTCACTCTCAACACAAATTGAGGAGAATATTTCTCATAAATTTAGGAATGTAATATGTATTCGAGGCCACCATTATTTTGATGCAATAATATATTTTGTTGGTGCTCACATTTGGAGTGTAGTAATTCTTGCCTAAGTGTGTTATATTTTTTGGATGTATGTTCATAAAGTGTAATTGAGCCAATAGTTTTATTCGGTTATTCTAGTTGTGTGATCTTTTAATTTTGGTGTTTTCTACAGTTCTACAAATTTTTGTAATGTTCTTAGTTCAAGAAGAGATCACCATATTGTTCCTACATAGCTTTTCATCTTGCATGAGTGCACTTTCTGTGGCCTTGTAATTTCATGAAAAGTGAAACATCTTATGATTACCAAGTTCCCATCAACAATTACATCAATGGAATTAAGGAAGCATTGCTCATATTTTCATTGGTTACCTACTGATCTTTTCAAAAGCTTAACTCATAGATGTGTTGTTTCTGTGGCTTATGTTTGTTAGGATTTTACTTTCATGTTATTTTCTTTACTTAGCCCTTGGATAAATTAGGAATTCATATAGTTGTATTGTTAGATTGCATTCATCATAAAATAGAAAATACAAAAATATATTCCTTTTTGTGTATTTATTCTTTTGAAACAGCAAGTCAATTCAAAATCTTAAGAGAATTATTTAATGAACCATAAAAAGCCTCCCTGTGAACACTCACATTTATCTTCAACTGAGTGGATTCTAGTAGGTTTCAAGATCATCTAGAACCTTGGAGTTGATCCCAGATTAACTTTTCAAGAGAGGAATTTGAAAGGATTCCTTCTATTAAGCATCATGCAAAATGATAGCTCAACATAAGTCGCGCTAGAAGGAGGGCCCCTTAATATTTGGAATAGAAGAAAACAACTTTTGATTTCAAAATTTTGCAATTTTTTACAAGTTCAAAAAATTTTCCAAACTTCTAAGGTGCGCAAGTGCACTAAGTGCACCTTATTTTGTGAGAAAGTGTACTTCTACAAAGGTGTGTTTTTTCTAGAATTGATACAAACTGGAGGATCCTAATCTATAATCCCCATGTTAGCGAGTTTTAATATCTTCACCAATTACACATGAGTTCTTCAAGCTTAGCCATTTTTGGAAGCCCCGCAATGGAAAAGGAATACCTTAGATTCTACCACTTCCATTCAATATTTCATCATTATCTTCAATTCTACCTCTGTAAGAACCACTCGTTATTCTACCAAATCCTCCAATGGCCTTTTTCACAAATGTTGTAGACTCACCAATCAACTTGATAGGTGTACTCAATGACCTTCCTAAGAATCCTAAGAAGTTTTTCCCAAGGTTCATATATGGAGAGACACAAATTGTTGAAGATCACATCAAGGTATTCAAAGAAATTTGCAACTGAAAGTATATTACTAATGAGAATGTGGTTCTTCATTTACTCCCCTACTCTTTGGGGGAAGTTGTCTTTAATTGGTATGTTAATTTACCACCTAGATGTATTGGAGACTAGGATACTTTCAAAAATTTGTTCTTGGAACAATTCAAAACCTTCATCAACCCAGTTGTGATACATCAATAGTTCATATAAATAAAAAGGGACCCAGCTGAGACAATGTCACGCTTCAACCATCACTTTCATATGGCATACCGTAAATTGGAAATGTCATACACTGTACCAATTGAAGCTGCTATTTAGATTTACTTGAATGTTATGGACCATCTTACTGCTATTTTTCAAAGAAGACTTTCTACAGTAAATATCGATACATTGGATAAAGTCTTCGCAGAAGTGATTACTTTCACTAAACAAGCTAATCCTAATGGAGGTTAATTGATGCTTCTAGCTCTAGCTATTACAATGATACAAACATATCCTATCGAAGCACCTATGATGCCTAGCCAATTCATACGTATGAATCTAGTTTCATTACAGTAGGCACCTACTCTGTAAAACCCCACTTTAACATATCTAGGGTATGAACCTCCAAAAGTTTCTTTCTTTGAGCAAAAGGCAGCAGCTTCCATCGAGGTAGATAATAGTTTCACCTTATATTTTGGCCAAATGAAAAAGACCATGTCACAAATGAATAATGAGCTAACTCACTTAAGGTTGTCATAGGGACATAATAAAAATATTCAAAGAAACAATGCTAGTCCTTATGACAATAATTATGGTCAAAACAATAACAAGAATTCTAATGAAAATAAAAATGCAGGAAACAATAATGGAGGAAACAAATTCAATCCTCCTAATTGTAACAATGGCTTCCAAAGACAAAATTGACAATGGAACACTCATCCAAACAATGGAAGCATTCCTACAAACAAAAATAACAACAATCTTCAGTATGTGAATGTCAATCAATATGACAATGGTCAAAATGCATCTAACAATGATGATTCATATTATAATGGAAACCAAGAGATGAATCATAATTCACAAGTGAATGACAATGTCCCCCTATGAATTGAATACTATGTTACTAGAATCTTACAATTCTGCACAGAACATACATATGGAACAATTGCCCAAGAAGAATTCTCTTTTCCATTTAGTCAAGAACAAGACACTCATCCTGAAGAGATCTTCTCTTTTCGCAATGACAATCAAAATACTTACAATTTATGACGTAGATAAGAACCTATGTCAGACAAAATTCCTCCAACATTACAATCAACTCCTCCCAATCCGAGAGTGAGTAACAATCCAGTATCAATTAGGCCATTATATGGAGGACAAAAAAATCAAAATCAAGGAAATGTGCTAACAATATTGAAAAATCTTGCTTGGTCTAATGAAAAGTATAGTATGTTAGAAGATTTGAAATGAACAAAAGCCAACATGTCCATGTTTGACATGCTGCAAAACTACCCTCATCAATGAGAGGCACTCATAAAGACTATTGATCATACAAAGGTATCCTATAATATGAATACCATCCATCAAAAGATAGTATCTCAACAAGTCAATGCTTCACAGGCAATGCCAACTATGTTTAAAAACAAGGTTCAGGTGCCCCTGTTTCTGCTAAGCATCGCGATATAAGGGAAGAACATTCATAATTGTCTAATTGATTCAAGAGCCTCTTGTAATGTTATGCCACTATCAATAGCACAAAGTTTGGGAGTCACTCCTCATCCCTCTAATTGGATAGTGATACTGTTAGATAAAATAGAGGTGAAAGTCATTGGTGTATTGAAAGATGTTCTGATATAGTTGACAATTGACCCCCAAATTCAAGATATCATTGATATACATGTGGTTGATATTTTGGAAACATATGGACTACTACTAAGTAGAGAATAGATGAAATGCCTAAGAGGATGGTTTTCTATGGATTTTACTAAGTTATGGTTACCATGGAAACGGTTGAATAATCAAATCAAGATAGATGCAAAACCAAAGTTAAAAACAATGATTACAAAATATGATGCTCCAAATGAAGTAGCATTCTTACAATTAGATTTGGGCTCTTACAAAATGATGGCTTTTGGTACAACATCAAACAAAATAATAGATGATCAAAATGAAAGGTCCAAGATTTCAATCCCAAAGGACAAGACCATAACATAGTTCATAGACAACATGGTAGCTAACTTACAATGTTTAGGAGGAGAATCTAAACCCAATATTTTACTTCTCCTAGGATTTTTCCGATTATAAAAAAGTTAGGTATTTAGAGTTCAAATTTTCATTGTGCCAAGAAGCAATCACTAAGGTATTAACACAAATGATGGGAATAAAGAGTGAAAACATTTAAAAAGATGAACCTATAGAAAATCAAAGTCCTATAAACATATCTAAATCTGTGGGAAAAATTGAAGAGGAAATTGAAGATCTAAATCTGTCATCTAGTGACACCTCTTTAGATGGTGGAGGTTTGTCTTCTCCCCCACCAGGAATGATCAAAGTTCAAAGAAGAAGATGATTGTGAAGGTGATATTCATCCCTCCTAAACTCTAAGTGAATAAAATTATAGAATTGATAGGGGAAATTCAAGACAAACAAGAAAAATGTACAATTTCAGTGTCAAGTGCTAACAACAAAAAATCATTTTGTCCACCACATGAAAGATTACAGTGGATTCCCAAAAAAACAATCCTTTCAAGCCCAAGTAAAAGAGAAGCTAAAGATGAATAAGCATAAGGTTAGAAAGCCCAGAGAAGATCCGATTTGGACATTTCACTTCGATGGTTCCAAATTCATATTAGGAGTCAGTATAGGTACTGAGTTGATCAACCCAAAAGGTAAGTCTTTCTACACAGCATATTGATTATAGTTTAGATGTACTAATAATGTTGTAGAGTATGAAGCATTGATCTAAGGACTTCTTTTCACATTGGAGAAAAGAATCATAGCTCTCATAGTCGAAGGAGATTCTCAGTTGGTTATATGACAAGTGAAATCATTAAACTCTTGCAATGATAAGAGATTGCTTTCTTACAAGAAAAGAGTATGGGATCTAATGGATGATTTTGAAGCTTTGAATGTAAATTCCATTCCAAGATGGAAAAACATGGTAGCAAATGTTCTCGCTATTTCAACTAGTGCATTGCAACTAGTTGGAAGAACAAAACTAAAAATATTTTCATTTGAATTGGTTGTTTCCCCGTCTATCCTAGACAATATCACAAACTTCCAAGTTTTTTAGGACAATCAACATATACTCAAATTTATCATGTGTAATGGCTAGTTTAAGGGGCAAGATATTGATGACACTCCAGATGCAAAACCTGAGGATGATGAACTTGAAGATGAAGATGGGATCTTGAACTTAAAAGCCAACACTATTCCTAAGGGAATGGTTGAGTTGGAATGTATTTTTGATCATGGTGAATCAACACTTAATAGAAGAATGGTCAAAGAAAAAGGGATTAAGGAATGTGACTCATACAAATTAGGTAATGATGAAGACCCTAGAATGGTAAGGATTAGAAAGGCATGCAATGCACAGGAAAGGGAAGACATGCTCAAATTACTTGTAAAGTATAAGGATGTCATTTCTTGGAGCTATGAAGAGCTAAAAACATATGATCCTGAGATTATTACACATGACATTCCATTGAAACTAGATGCCAAACCTTTTTGCCAAAGGAAAAGACCTATTTATCCTATGATTGAACTGTTGCTAATGAAAGAAGTTAAGAAGTTGCTTGATGCCAAGATTATTTTTCCCATTTCCATTCTATGTGGGTGGCTAATTTGGTTGCTATGTGAAAAAATATCAGAGAGATTTGTCTTTGCATAGATTTTCTTAATTTGAACCTCACATCTCAAAAGGACGACTACCCTTTTCCTTCACTGGATGAGGTTTTACAAATCGTAAATGGTTCAAAGATAAATTCCTTCTTGGATGGGTACTAAGGATATAATCAAGTAATGGTTGATGAAGAAGATAGGCTAAAGATGACCTTCACAATTAAATGAGGAACTTTTGCTTATAGAAGAATGCCTTATGGGCTGATTAATGTAGGGCTACATTTCAACAAGCCATGGACAAATATTTTAAGGGATTGATAAACAAGTATATAGTCATCTACATGGATGACTTAACTATATTTTCAAAGGATCAAAACACTCATATTGTTGATTTAAGATAGGTATTCAATAGACGTCATAAATAAGGCATATCACTCAATCTTAAGAAATGTTCATTTGGGGTTACTAAAGGAAAGCTCCTAGGTCATATCATCTCTGAAGCTGGAATATCCATTAAACTTGATAGAATTGAAGTTATTCTAGAGTTATCACCTCCTCATAGTCGAAAAGAACTTAAATCTTTTTTTGGGAAGATAAATTTTGTGTGAAAAATCATAAGTGGATTTGCAGAGATAGTTCATCCCCTTAATGATTTACTCAAAAAGGGAGCTAAAATAGAATGGGTTCTAGAGATGAAGAAATCATTTGAGGATATAAAAGAGGCCATTTCTATAGCCCTAGTACTAGTGAGTCTTGACTATGGACTACCTTTTAAAATATACCCTTTTGCTTCAGAACACTCATGTGCTAGGATTCTAATATAGAAGAAGGAAAAAGAAGATGAAAGGCCCATTGCCTTTATGATTTTCCCTCTAAAAAATGTTGAATTAAATTATTCTAACCTCGAAAAATAGTATTTTACTTCAATGAAAGTGGTAAAGAATTTTCATCATTATATACTAAGGAGCAAGGTATATGCAGTTGTGTCTGATATAGTAGTTAAGACATTATTGATGCAAAATTAACTTGATGAAAGACGAAGGAAATGGATGGAAATCCTTCATGGATTTGATTTATAAATTCAACCCATGAAGTTAGTAAGAGGCCAAGGATTATCAAAAATGGTAGTAGACAACCAAATAGAAGATGAGAAGAAATTCTAGTTTGATGGCGAAAGAGATATCGAAATTATAGTCTCTCAAGTTGATACTAACCAAGGTGTAATAACTAATGTTTGGTATTAGGATATTGTTTGCTATCTTTTAAAAAATCAATACCCTAGTTGGATGAATAGGTCACAGCATAGTGGACTCAAAATGAAGTGCAAATCCTACATGCTGCATGATAGAAAATTATACAAAAGGAACTATGAAGGAATTTACCTAAAATGTTTGGGACATGAGGAAGTAAAAGAAGTTTTAGAACAATTTCATGATAAGTATGGTATAGGGCATGGTTCTGTAGAAGCAACTGCTCATATGATTTTATGATCAGGCTATTTCTAGCCAATGATATTCAAGGATACTTTTGAACATGTGCATAGTTTCCATACTTTTCAGACTAGTGCTAATAGAGAAAGACATCCTACAATGCCATTATGACCAGTATTTGAGATACATCCCTTCACAAAGTGGGGGTTGGATTTTATTGCTCTAGTGAATCCACCATCATCAACTGGGTACACTTTTATTCTCATGGCTATTGATTACTGTAGGCACAAGATGGAAGAAAAGATGTTCAAAAATTGCATAGCTAAGGTGGTTATGGACTTCCTTGAAGAACACATTGTTACTAGATTTGGGATGTCATTATCCCTAGTATGCAATAATGGACCATCTTTTCCATCAGTATTCCTAACTCAATGGGTATTGGAAAATCAAGTTATTATCAAGTTCTCTTCAAATTATTATCCACAAGGAAATGGTGTGGCTAAATATACAAACAAGAACTTGATCATAGTAATAAGATGTTTGTTGTAGGAGAATCCTAAAGAATAGCATACACAACACAAATATGCTCTATGGATAGACCAAGTCAGGGTCAAGAATGCTTCGGGAACATCTTCATATCTACTTGTCTATGGACAAGAGCCAACATTCCCACTTAAACTTAGGATTCCTATTTTGAAATTCATGAGTGGTTATGCTAAAGATGCTGACAGAGTACAAATTAGATTGATGAATCTTTTAGAGATGGATGAAAAATGGATAGCTACTTTGGAACATATGGTGAAACATCAAGCTATCATTAAGAGGTGGTTTGACAATAGGGTGACAATAAAGTCTTTTAGAATATCTGACTTTGTTCTACTTTGGGACAAAGAAAAAGAAAAGGCGCGCAGCCACACTAAGTTTCAACGCTTATAGATTGGTCCTTATCAAATCGTAGAAATTATGGGAGAAAACACTTTTAGACTAAGTTCCTTACAGGGGGAATTGGTTCTATTGATAATCAATGGGAAATTCCTAAAGAATTACTTTGAAGCCTAAAAGATGCAAAAAACAAAAAAAAAAACTTTTTATTCTACAAGTGTGTTCATTTCAGCAAGTGTGTCTCATTTCAATTGCGTGTTTGCTTTCAGTCATGTGTTTGTTTTCAAAGTTGCGTCAGTCAAGGAGGTAGGTGCACTCGAGATTTTATCTTGACATATCTTATTAACCATTCTTTTGGTTCCAATTTTTGGGAAGAGGTATTTCTTTGTCAAAACATTTTTATGATTTTGTGTCTTATACCAACTGAAGAATGGATATTACTTGTAGTAATAGGGGACTTTCAGTCTTGAATTCAGAATTGTAGATCAATAAGTTCTCAAAAATTTGCAACTTTAAAGATCAATTATCTTAGGTGTTTTCAAACCAAGGTTGAAGGTAGCAAGGGATAGTCCAAATCCGACTAGTTCAAATAGAAGGATCTTCTCGAAGGAATTGCTAAGATCATTGTTTGGCATGAGAGTTTCTAAAAATTTCTTAAAAGAGAAATGCAAGGGATGTTCAAAAAAGATTGAATCTAAGAAATGACACCAATGTCATGGCCACACAGTCTAAGTGTGGTTAGGATACAGAAAGAAAATAAAAAAGAAAGAAAGGTGTTAAGAATGAATGATTCTACAAAGTCTGAGAAAAGTAATCTGACTATAGGGATATGCCCTATAAATAAGCTATCCAATATCAAAACCATTGCTTCATCAAAAAATCAAATGGAGACATTGTGAGCTATGTGAAGAAAATATTCAAAAGGTTACCCAAGATTTCAAATGAAAAAATAATACCCCACTAACAGCCCTCAAAAGTGATTCTCTCATATGGCTAGGCAAAGGATTGATAAACAACTTTTGTGAACATTCTCAACAGATGGATCAGACAGGGTGGAAGATTGTTTCCAAGTTGTCAAAAAAATTTGATAGATGAAATTCTGAGATGTTAAAGGAAATAGATACACTCAACACATAGTAAACTTGGAGATTTGAGATTTTGAGGTTTTGACCGTAAAGTGACTAGAAATACACTTGGAATGTTCAAGATTCAATTGGTGTTTGATACATATCAAAGGAATGTTTTCTGATGAAGAAATGCCTTCATCATTTCTTCTTTTTATCGGGTCTATTTGTTATGGTTTTCACAATTCATAACCCATTTCTCCTAGAAATGGGGACCCCCTACTTTATTTTTTGGCTTTCCATTTTCCTAGTCTGGGTTCCAAGTCTTTTGTAGGGTTTTGCCTAGTATCCTCGATTAAATCAGGGTCCCAACTGGAAAACCCAATTTCTGAAAGTTAAGTTTTAGAGAGCATATCATTTTTTACAAAGAAAAAAAGGTGCACCAACACACCTCCTTAGGCATGCTAGTCTGCCAAAGCACTAAGTAAAGGGCATCACCCTTGGTGATGCATAGCAGCACGGCTGCATAGCACTAAGGGGTGCTTAGGTCCCCAAGCCTATAAAACCTAGGGGACCCGCCTCTCTCCCTCCATTTTCATTCCACAAGCACCTATATTTTGTATCACCACAGTCGAGTAGGTGCACTTCTCCACATCACCCTCCTTCACTCCATTTACCTACACAAACAAAAATATTCAAACAATGCATCAAGGTGCAAAGATGGGCACCTTGTTTTTGCAAAACATTTAAAAGAAAAAATATTTTTAAAAATTTTAAAAATAAATAAATAAACTAATTTAAAAGTGCACGATAGTGCACCTAATTAGGTGTGCTATTGTGCACCTTTAAACTCACAAAGAATCCCTTAGAAGGAAAAAGGTACACATTTAAATGCACACCTTTTTTGTGCTAAGTTCATATAGGGTGTGCATCAATGCACCCAATGAGGTGTGCTTCTATGCATCCCCCATATAGTAAAATGATAAAAGATGCACCAGGTGCACCTATTAGGTGTGCCAAGTGCATCCTTTTTTTGTAAAAAGGTGGTAAATTTAGGTTTTTAAGATGTTTTCGACTAATAGAGTTTTTGGGTTTCGTTTGTATCAATATTAGGGCTTGAGTTAACTAATTTTTTCTTCAACCTTGGACTAATACACATTATTTTTATACAAATTCAATGGCTTCTTCATCATCCTCCCTTGCTACAAAAATGGTCCCAATGCTCGTGGTTTTCAAGTTTCACAGTGTTTTGACCAAGTTATGATTTCAAGATGACTATTCAAAAATTCAAGACATAGAATTGGGTCATATAGGCTTGGGTACATTCCTATCATTATGAAATAAACCCAAAAAAAGGTCTCTGATGATATCTTCCTTGATCTTCTTAGGACTTGTTAACGCAGCATCACATACAGTTTCAATATAGTCCTCAGAATTGATCATGACACTAGCAGAAAAATATGTTCTTGAAGATAGGGTCGTGAAGAGCATAACTAGAGAGATCATCCTAGATCTTCAACCTAATAACATAGAGAAGGTATTCCATCTTCTAAAGGCAGATTAGTTTATCAGGTTGACTTATCACTAAGCCGAGAGATGGTACAGGGAACATGCTGATGAAGCTTTTGAAATCTTTCAGTCATCATACCTCATCGAGAAGACTCCTCTAGGGTGAAAAGTAGGAAAAGTGGATATGACAAGGGGTTACATGAAAGAGGATATTGGATATTCAATCATACTCTTGAGTAGAGTCATGGGCTTTCCAGCATTAGGGCATTTGAACATATGGATGGTACATTTCATTGAGACTATTAAGATAGCAAAGATGCGAATTGATTGGGCTCCTATTCTTAGTGAGAACTTAGGTGAGCAGCTAGTGGTAGTGAAGAATAACCATAAATTTTACATGACATCATACTTGGTATATTTGTTAGCTATGAGAGTGATAGATTATCTAAGGCTTTATAAGAAGGGTAGCATACATTAAGATTCAAAAGCATGTCCCTATATTGTATATCCTCAGTTGGTGAAGAAGAAGCTTCTAGAGAAAAGCAAGGAATATAGGATTGTGAATGATGCATTTATATTCATAATAATCTAGTTCATCAAAGGGGATTATCCACTAAGGAAGTGTAAGAGGAAGGTCAAATAAGTGAATAACCTTAGAAAACTTCCCAAGACACAAAGTTAAGGACAATGGACTCTACAGACATAGAGACTCCCAGTCGGATCTTACAAAAGGAGAGGACTCTAGAAAGGGAAGATAAGGGAAAGAGCATAGCCAAGAAAACTCCTTCATCCTTGAAAGGAAAATCTCCAATGGAGCATACCCCAAGGTGGCTAAGGAAAGAAGTGATAAGAAACAATAAGCATAAATTCACCGCTGAGGAAGAGGATAGGATGGAGTTAATTAAAGTCCAAAGGAAACCTAAATCACCACCAAAGGATGCATAAGCATTAGCCTTTATCATGAGTGATCAAAACCATGACTTATTTTCTCATGTGGCTATCCCTCCTCTGCAAAAAAATGTTGAAGAATTGACTATATGGGATTATCATATTAGGGAAGTCATGCTTGGGAAACCTACCTTTGATATTGCTAAGCTGATGGTTACAACAGGAATTAAAGAAGTATTCAGGAGCTTAGAATAGGATAGGATAGAATTGATAACACTTCAGTGACAAAATGAGATCCTATAAGGATATCTAAGAGAATTTTTTGGTCCCTTAGATCCTACAAATCCTAAGGAAACCTTGAACATAGCATTGGAGAGAAGAGATAGGGGTACAAGCCAATTAGATCCATTTTGAAAGCTTGTCAACAATGCCAAGAAAGTTTTGAGGAGAAAGGTGTATAGATTATATAAGGAAATCTAAAGCTACTACACCATATGTAGGATAATGTGGATAGGCTACTCACCATTTTGAATCAAGATTTTGGTCTAATGGAAGAAGTTTATACCTGGAGCAAAGATTTTTAGGCACTACAGTCTATCAGGATAAAGGTATCAGATGTTGATGGAAGTATATACAGCTGAAGAGTTAGATAGAATTGATGATTGGATAGAGAAAATTGTGGATGGCAATAAAGTATTAGAGATATTACACTCGGAGATTCTCAAGCTCAAGGATCAAACCCAAGAGAAAATTTTGGAGGCATAGAGGCATTATAGTGATGCGTGTTTAGACATTTTTGAGGATGATTCTAGGGAGAAGTTAGAAGTTGTAGAGGTAGTAGTTGAGAAATTCCAAATGACTTTTGAGGAAGCTACTAATGATGATGACATTAGGAAAGCATTTAGAAAAGAAGAGGCATTATTAGAATTAGATGTAAGACTTGGAGATTTTGCAGAGACTCATATTGAGGTGGGAAACTACAAGAAAAAAGTGAAAGACAAATATGAAGCCTTAGATTTGCCACATGTGGATCAAGTCACTGAAATCATCGATAAATTCAAGGGCAAATACCTAGACATAGCTTTGTTATAAAGGGGAACAAAACCAAGAAGCCAAAATTTCTATTTTGACACTTGGTGAACTTTTGCATTTTTTGAACCTACTTTCAAGGTGTGTTCGTGTGCCAGGTGTATAGGTGTGCTTTTTCAATGGTGTTCTAGAAGATTTTGAAGAATTCAGAGGTGCACCAACAATTAATTGTCAATTCTAGATTTAGAGCATTCCATGCATCAGAAATGCATTCTGACAAAAGTATAACTCCTACAGATGCCTAGTGAAGATGAAGCTTCTATTTTTATCACTTTCAGACACTCCTACATCAACTAATGGCTCTCTTTTTCTTATTTTTTCATGCTTTTTTTGTTTTAAGACATGTAAAGGCTCATGCATCTAATTAATGATACAAAAATGGATGGAGTCCTACTAAGCACTTGTTATATAGTCAGTTTGCACATAAATAGATTTGTTTTATTATTTTAGAAGCATATGATTGCATAAAGATATCTCTCACTCTCAACACAAATTGAGAAGAAGATTTCTTATAAATTCAGGAATGCAATATGTATTCCAGGCTGTCATTATTTTGATGCAATAATATATAATATTGGTGCTTGCATTTGAATTATAGTTATTCTTTCCTAAATGTGTTATATTTTTTGGATGTATTTTCATCAAGTGTAATTGAGCCAATAGTTTTATTATGTTTTTTTAGTTGTGCAATCTTTTAATTTTGGTGTTTGCTATGGTTCTACAAATTCCAATGACATACTTAGTTCGAGAAGTGGTCACCATATTATTCCTACATAGCTTTTTCTCTGACATGAGTGCACTATCTGTGGCCTTACAATTTGATGAAAAGTAAAACATCTTATAGTTATTGAATTCTCATTGACAATTGCATTAGTGGAACTAAGGAAGTGTTGCTCCTATTTTCATTGGTTACCTACTGATCTTTTGAAAGCTTAACTTTTAGACGCATTGTTTTCATGGCTTATGTCCATTAGGATTTTACTTTCATGTTATTTCTTAAACTTCATGATACCCTACCTTTTTTATTTGCTTTACTAACCCCTTGGTTAAATTAGGAATTCATATAGCTACACTGTTAGATTACATTCATCATAAAATAGAAAATACAAAAATATATTTCTTTTTGTATGTTTATTCTTTTGAAACAACAAGCTGATTCAAAATATTATCTAAATTATTTAATGAACCAGAAAAGGCCTCCCTATTAACACTCACATTTATCTTCAACTGAGAAGATTCTAGTAGGTCACAAGATCACCCAGAACCTTGGAGTTGATCTCAGATTAACTTTTCAAGAGAGGAGTTTGAAAGGATTCCTATTGTTAAGCATTGTGCAAAATGATAGCTCAACAAGACTATTATCAAAGAGGGAGAAATCCTAACACATTGTATGAGGGATAAATTTTGATTACTAAGAGAAAAAGTGTATCTGTTGATTACATCTTCCTAGTAAGAGGGAGATGATGTAGAGGGAGATATAAGAAGCAATTCATAGGGAGTCATAAGGGAGTTGATTGTCTTTTGATAAGAACAAAATTGAATTTTGTAACTATTTAGAAGATGAAAGTTGTTGATAGAGGGAGAGATTTCAATACAAGGAATTATTTTCTTTTTGGTCTTTTGATGGTCTTACTGCTTAAACCTAGTCAGTTTGATGACTAGTCAGAAGCAAGGTTGGTTATGTTTGAGAACCTAAGGAAGACAAGGAGTCTAGGGTATTGCTTCATTCAGTGACCTAAGAGAAGAGTTTTCATTGGCAAGAAAAGCAAGAAGGCTTAAGGATATGGATGCTTGAAGGGTGAACAAGATATTAGAACTAAAGTGTATGAAAGCCAAGCCAAAGGGAGGACTAAAATAGAGATCTATAATTTGCAAATGGAGTTGTAAGTTGTTATCAGATCAATCCTTATTGTTACTCTCTAATAATTGCATTAGTCTAGGGTAAACCCTTTGGATTAAGTTTGACCTAACAATCATTTGTAAATCCTTTAATCGGCTGAAATTCCAAGTGAATGATCTAAATTCCTCTAACAAGGCTCACTCCTAATAAGGTGATTGAAATCATTTAACCAGGTCACATTTAATAGTGTGCATTGTAACCTTTAATAGGGTTGGCCTTTCACAGGACATCACTTCAGAAGAGTAAGAATGAGTAGCATGTCACTGGTGGTTTTTTCCAAATTGGGTTTCCACATTAAGTCATTATGTCAAATGTTTTATTGAATCTATTATGTTTAGTGTTTACATTTCTACAAATTGATTTGATAGTAACCTATAAGTTTGAGTGATTGCATAATCTATTAGATGCATGCATGATGAAATTATTTTATGGATATAGGTTCACTAAGTTGTGAAAAGTTTTATTTATACATTTGGACCTTGGATAACTGATTCACCTACCCCCCCAACCCTCTCAATTATTCTAAAGAATTCCAACAATCTATGCATCTCATTAGCGTGCCCTTGTGATCTTTATATATGTATGTATGTATATACATATATATACATATGTATGTATATACATATATACATATGCATATGTATATGTATGTATGTATATACATATGTATATACATATCTATACATATGTATGTATATACATATATACATATGTATATGTATGTATGTATATAAATAGAGAGATCTTGGCACAATAGAAAAATAATAAAACTCACTCAACTAGTAGCATGGCCAAAAATGCAATGGCAACACCTATTGGTAAGTAGATTGATCATTTTCTCTCTCATTTTTCATGTGTTTATTTCACTTGAACTATTATCTCCTAGGGGGCATTTTGTAATATTGGATTCATTTTATGTAGGAGGCAATGAGAACATTCTTGGATGTACCCATGTGATGAATTTCTCATAAGTAATGAAGATGGACTTCCCCTAAGAGTAGCAGGAGGAGATGAGGACATTCTAAGTACTTATAGATTGATCTCATGGAATTATAGGTAAATTACCATGCTTATACATGTATGGATATTCATGTAATCAACCTTACATTTAATAAAAGGAATATATGCTTCAAAGCCATCTTTTAAACATAACTATATAAGGAGTGAGTTAGGATGTATATAGGTTAACCTTACATTAATTGTAAACTAAAACACAAAGGTTGCACCAGAATATTACAATATTGTAATTATAGAAAACCATATGATTCACCTAAGTGGGTGTATGATGGAAAAGAGTTGTATTTGGTGAGTAAAGCTCACCAATGGTTATAGAAATATAGTTACATCAAAACAATTAGAAACTAAAACTACATATTTGTTAGAGTGAGTAGCTCAAGGGTTGTTATGTCATGGATACGGGTATGTAGGTAGTCTGGTAGGTGGAGTATGCTTCTAGTGTGCAAACACCTTGGACATAGTTAGGTAGCACTTAACTATTTTAAGACATTATATGTTAACTCACGAGGCTCATTCCCTCACAGAAGCCTTTGCCACAACGACATTACCTCTAAACCATGCAAAGGGTGTTGAAGTGATTCCCAACCTTGAAAACACTCTTATAAGCAATGACAAAGCAAATGTAGATACTATATATATATATATATATATATATATATATATATATATATATATATATATATATATTACTATTATTTATGTATATGTATGTATATATGTATGTACATACATATGTGTGTGTGTGTGTATATGTATATATATTGGTATATACAAAGAGAGATCTTGGCATAACAAAAAAATTGAGCTAGCTACATACATATTCCAAAATCCAAATAATAAAACACTCTTAAGTAGACATTTGTGAGCACTAGGTGTGTGAAGGCTCCATGCAAAAACATGTAGAAGAAAAAAAGGCCATGAACATTTTCGATGACATGTTTGCCAAGAGCGTACACAAGTTCCTCAAGGTGACTTCCATTATTAAATTTTCATATACATTTTTCTTGTTATCATTCATTTCTTTATTAATTTTACTATAAGAATCTATCACATTTTGTATTAAGTGATGAAACCTATGGGTACAGTTATATGTTTAGAAAATGGGAGTATGCTTACACTAAAACATGTCTTACATTTTTAACACAATTAGGGTTTTTTGTAAGCTTCTTGTGGACTCAAAAGGATTACCATTTGGTCTTGTGGGTTATATATAAACAAAAATTTCTTTATTGTCTAGCTACGAAATTGATTTTGAATTGGTGGGAACATTGTATTTCATTTGTAGATTCAATAGAGCCTTTTGTAGTGTGGGTTGTAAAGGGATTTCATGTTTACAATCTGCTAATGGAGATGAGTTTCTTAATTCCAACTTTAATTGGTACATATGTGTGTGGGTTATGAAAGGATTAGAAGTTCTTGATGATTTAATAATGAAGATGAGTTTCATACAAGTTGAAATGGTTCATATATAAATTATAAATCTTTTGGTATGATGAACTAGATAGAGATTTTTTTTTATGATTTGATGTGTATGTTGTAAATTATCTTGTAGAGTTTGTTTTTGTGGTCTCATTATGGGTCCGACTTTCATATATATTGGATTTCTACTAGAAATCATCTATAGACTTAAATATAGATCTTTTGGTATTGTTTTCGCAGACTACCTCTAGTAATAACCTTAATTATTACTAGTCATCGAGCACAGTTTGCATCCTACAAGGGACTATTACAAGTCATTATAGTTAAACAAAGAGAAGATTATGTAAGAATTGAATCTAGTTTTGAGGAAGGAAAGTGGAGATCAAAAATTTTTTTCCTCCATCCTTTCCACAAGACAAAAATATTAATCCAATTTCATTTGTTATTGTGATTTGCACATCCAATGGATTTCCCCATCCAAAATCAACCTTGAACAATGAAAATCTTGGAGAGCTTACTACATTAGTTCTATATACGTACCCATCCATCATTGTAATCAACTTGTGTTATGCCATGAGATTCTCCCTTCTTCAACTAACCAACAAGTGGATAGAAATGCACTAAAATTGATGAGAGGCTTTTTTTCATGTGCTCTGTGAATGAAGAATATTCCATGAGAGGATTATATATGTCCACTAATGGTAGAAGATTAAATTTTGTTATTTAAAGCATGCTTTTTGTCCAACAATGAGACAAAGATGAGAAACAATTTGTTATTCCTCTAAATGTAGATGCAATACATGAAAAATTGCACAACTTACATAGTCCTATGAATATTTGGACTATAAATTCTCAAAGACACTTGCAAGTGACTCCAATGTCAAATTATCTACCATGACACTTTCTTGGATATATTTCCACAAATCCTCTCTTGTGCCTTAAATTTTGATCAAACTTTTGATTACTTACCTCTACCATATCTTAAATCAACTTCACATTATGTTGTAACTCTGGCATCGGTTTTTAATCATTGATAGCTTTCATTTCAACATTTCAGCATTCAAGTTTTCAAGTTTTCTCTTCATTATATGTTTGGTTTATCATTGATTTTTTCCAGTTTGATTATAGTGCATCTCAACTAGCTACTCCAATGATGAATCACCCATCTATCTCTAGATTATGCAAGCACTTGTTGTTTTACAGAATCTGCTGCCACTTTGGGAAAAAAATTCCTCCAACATTGAATCCATATGATAAATGGGAATACCATATGCCCAAGCCATAAACCTACTAAATTTTTCTACTTACTGATTAGCTAGGTTGATTAAAAATTCTTGTAGAACTATCATCAAATTAGGTACAATAAAATGAACAATCAGTTGTTCCCAACTAGTAGGATAAAATACAATTTTCCAAGGTGATAAAATTTCATATGTAGATGCATCACTTGAATGTATTGCATGAAGCACATTATCCAACTTATAACGAATGGTTGGATATAAAGGATCCATACGTTTGCCCAACAAAGGAAGCCAAGGATATAACCATACATGTATTGGCATGCTCTCCCTGTGAGGATCCCAAGTATATATTGTTGTTGTTAATTTGGGCATCACTATATGATCCAGAATGTTATGAAGTACTAAAGTTGGTAGTAACTTCTCCCATTTCTATAGAAAATGTAGCATAGGTTCAAGGTCCCTTGGCTCCTAGGAATTTGTAGTAGCTATTCTCACTATTGGGAGAATAACTTTAGTGAAGATTGAGTGTAAGGAGTTGAAGAAGCAAGTTCCACTTCTATATAAATGCCATAATTACAAGGCTCATTCCCTTGCAAAAGCCATAACCTAGTTAAATATATGTATATATACAATCCATAACCTATTTAAATGGTTCTAGTTGTTTATTAGTTGTGTTGATTACAAATTCTTCTAAAACTATCATTAGATTAGGTACAATAAAATGAACAATCAGTTGTTACTAGCTAATAGGATCAAATATAGTCATCAAAGGTGATAAAATTGCATACGTAGTTGCATCACTTGAATGCCACACATACAGCGAATTCCTCAATTTATAATGAATGGTTTGATATAAAGGCTCCATACACTAGCCTAACAATGGAAGCCAAGGATGTAACCATGCATGTATTGGCATGCTCTCCCTGCAAGGATCCCAAGTATCTACTTTTGTTGCTACAATGGCAAAAAAAATGTAGATGCAATACATATATTACTATAGGTCATACGAAGGACTACATAAAATAAACAAAACGAAAAAAAAAAAGACATTAATCATTCCCCATTTGTTTCATATAAATGCCATAATCATGAGACTCATTCCCTTGCAGAAGCCTCTATGACAATGACATTATCTCTAAACCATGCAAAGGATGTAGATGTATGTATGTATGTGTTACCTAGGGTTTTGGAACCCTAAATATTTCCCCCCATTCAATTATGTGAGAAAATATAAAAGGTAAGTTCTTAAAGATCATTTATAAATTATTTTGCATTATATAATATTTAATTCTTTAAAAGAATTAAATATTCAAATATTCAAATGCAAAATAATTAAATATCAAATTAATATTAATAAATCTCTCACATAATTAATTTTATAATGATTAATTATTATTATTATAGGAAGAGATGTAAATTTGGTTGATTAATGGAGGTAAAAAAAGTTTTAAAAAGGAATTTAAAATAATTAATTCTTTAAAAGGATTAATTATTATCAAGTAACATGAGGTATTTGTGGAAAACTTGCATAGGGAGAAATTCTTGGGAAATAAGTTAAATTGAATGTAAAATAGTTAATTCTCTAATAGAATTAATTATTATAGTAATGTGCCCAAGAAAATAAAATTATTTTGGTAAGAAGTTTTAGTGGTTGCCAAACTTCTTTAGGGAATTATTTAATGGGTGAAAAAGAATTGTAACGGGTTCTTCTTTGGATTTAAACATGCCTGTACATTTTCAAGAAAAGGAAAGATGTTTTTTAGTTTTAAAATCTATAACAGAGAAAGGAAGGAAGGAGATGGTATTTGTTTTACAACTTGTTTATGGTGCAAAGAAAAAGAATCATATGGTTATTCGATTGTTTGTTTGAAATAAAGAGAAATTTACTCTGAAATCCTATGGTTTGAATTTATTTTTTTCTAGTTGGAAGTGATCTTATGGTTTCTCTAGTTGCATTTTAAATAATATCTTGCTCTCATCTATTATGGTTTTTGGTGTGTGATGAAATTTATTCATCCAAATATGCAAAATGAATATTAGATCTCCATTTCATTTCCTTTCATATGGGAAGATTGATTAGATAGAATGTGTGCTACATATTTGAGTTCCTTTTAAAGTTATTTAAATCAAGCTTCACATTCATATCATGTTGATGAATGAATGTTAGTATTCCTTGTGTGCCTTCTGGCTAAGGGCTAATCTGAAAGTTACTTATTATAAATCAAAAGGAGGGAGTTGTACCTTCATTTTAAAATTCAGAGAGCACTTGAAAAAATAATTGCAAGTGACTCAACTATTGCTTTTAGAGTTTGTCTTTCAGTTTGGGCATTTCAGAGTTATTTGTGAAGGATTTTTAAAGAAGGCAAATCTATTTACTAATAGATTTTGGCAACTCTGCTGGGGAAAGAAAGAAAGTTCTAGTGCTTTCCTTTCCATGGATATCTGAAGGTTACCTCCCCAAGGACAGAGGTTGGTGACTCTAATTTATTTTGGTAAAAGAAGTCTGGTGCTATGGCTTTGGTTGTAGCCCAGCAATGGGGGGCTAAAATTGGGTCATTTATTTTATCTCAATACTCAGCCTTGCCTAAAAGATCAATGGAATATATCCTGAAGTTTTCTGGTGAAGCAAATCAAGACCCTAATGATCATATTAAAGAAACTATAGTCACTTGTGGGATTCTTGGTGTGTAGGAAGAGAATATATTTGTTAGGCTATTTGTGAGGAGTCTCATTGGAAGCACTATTAATTGGTTCTAGAATTTGCATAATGGTTGTATCACCTGCTCGAGTGATCTCAAGGTAAAATTTCTTCAAAGATTTAAGCTTGCAATTGATGTTGCCAAGTTATTATTAAATTTCTTTCAAATTCAAAAGAAGTAGGTTGAAACTATGAGTGATTTTGTAGATAGGTTCAATAGGTGTGCTAGTAAAATTTCTCAAAATAGCCAAACAAATGAAATTAATCAACTATGTGTTTTCATTGTTGCTTTACAAACTAAAATCAAGTTTTTATTAAAGCATCAGAAAGTGCAAACATTACAAGATGCACAAAGGGAGTCCATTAGTTTAGATGATGACATGATTCTAAGTGGAATGAAGTGTAAAGAAATTGCATAAGTAGGAATTTATCTCTATGAACAAAAGAATTATCCAAGGATAAAGCCTGAATAGAAAAGTCTCATCCTAGCTCTTTTTATCAAAGTCTAACAGTTTTCAATGATGAAGATTTCCTAATCCCTCCTATGATTGAAAGCACTACCTATAGTGTAGTTGGAGCCTACCATCTACATGTTGATTATGATGATGAATACACCTCATAGTCAATTGACTCAATTATTGGCCTTGATATACCTCCCATTGAACAAGACCTAGAGGGTATAATATCAAATGAAAGCTTATTAGGAGATTTTCAAACCTTAGATTTTGATTCTTTTATATTTGGGACTTCTAATGCTATTTCACCAAATGATTTTGTTCAGGAAGGTATGAAGGATCAACATACACAAGAAAAGATTAATGATGAATAATCTTCTAAAAGTATGGTGCAATATCTATTAGCATGCTTGGATGGCTCTTCCTATGAGCATGAAGTTGATTATGAATTATTCTTGTTTGATCTCTTGGAGACTAAAGAAGCATTACTACAGCCTAAAGCACCAAATGATAGCCAATAAGTAGAAAAGGATTCATGCATTTTTTAGCCCCTTACAGATCTTTTTCCCTCTCTTCCTTTGGAAGAATCGATGCAACAAATTACAATGGAAAAATCACATGAGCAATCCAAAAATCAAAGGACTCAAGGTATGATAAAAAATTGTTGACATTTTAGCTACATTTGTGAAAGGAAATTTTGATATGAATAATGCTTAGGAAAGTTTTGAATCTATATTCATTTTTCCCCTTTGCATACATTTCCTATATATGAAATGAAAAACATACTAGTATTCTTTCTTACTATTCTTCCTCCATATCACCAAGAATTAATTCAGAAAGGCTCATACTTTTTCCATCCTATAAATGGTCATATTTAGTTTTTAGGGTTTTCCCCTCTCTATTGTAAATAATTGCCCCTTTTTGCTTTGTTTGGCTTGCCTTGTTTCAGTTGTGTTTTGTCTGTTGTTTCCCTCCTTTTTAGGTTGCATAATCTTTTAATATTTCCCTTCCCTTGAGTTAATCCATATTTTGAATTTTTTTCAGAAAATAAAATCCCTTATTAATTGATTGGCAACACTTCGAACTTGCCTAGTTGTATTGTCTAGGTTCAAATTCAAGGCTCAATTTTACATTTTAGATGCAGTTTCAAAGCTCAGTTCATAGTTCAAACTTTAGATTCAAGTTCAAGTTAAGATTTTGATATATGATTTTAATTCAAATATTTGTGGCAAATGAGGAAATATCGTGAGTAGCATGGTAACTATGAGAGATTCAATTTTTATTCTATGTTGAAGCCAGTCATCCCTAATATATAGGTAGTACATTTTGAAGCACACCTTGTGATCTCATATTTTGTGAACAATGTTGTGTCATGGTGCTTGTACCATGTGAGATTTTTGAAGAAAATCAATTGGAAATAACAGATACAATGTATTCATCAAGTTCCTATGCTTCCAATGATTTTAGATGCCAAATTCAGTTTGGGAACAGCTACATGAGAAATTTGCAACAAGAGCATACATTATTATATACAATTTATTGCCCTCATATGCTAGCAGATTTACAACATTTGCTGATAATTGAAGATAAGGAAGATATAAATGAAACTTATTGATCGGATACTGCTAAACGTCTTTTTTTTTTAAGTTGGAAATGCTTCTATTATGTTGAAAAGTACTTTATTTAGGGTGCCACAATAAAAATGGGATCCCTAAAGTAATAAGTGAAAAGTAAAAGGGAAAGAAAAATACTTCATCACATTTTAGGGTTGATGCTTATGATGCAATACTCAAAAAGAAAGATTGCATGTTGTGGTTGGATCTAGTTCAAGACAAGTGATAGATCTTCTAATATTAGAATTAGTGGTATAACATATGGTCCAAGCCATATAATAAGTATTGAAAAATTCAGACAGAGAGAGGGCACTATCATAGTGTCATACAATCGGATCCAGCTTGTATAGATTGTCATGTGGCCCAAGTTCATTGTTGGTGAAGAGCTAGCAGTTTTTCTTTCTTCTTGTGGAATCCTTGAGCAAGCTTGAGACAAGATGTGCATCATTTCAGACAACAATGACAATACCTATTTTTGTGTAATGGAGCATGAAGGTGTATTATTTATCATATTCCCTTCATTTTACATAGGATATTTCATAGTCGGTGATACCCCATATGAGCAATGAGATATTTAAAATGAGAACAAAGTCTTCTCAACTAACCTGAAGGGCAATGATGTGAACTAGCTCTTGTTCACAAAGGATCTCTCAATCTATTCTCGTACATTCTCAAAAATTCAAATTTAACTACCAATTTTGTTATATTATATACAACGCCTGACAACAAGACAAGGTCCTTTATGCTTTAAGGATGTCTATATTCTTTTGCAAAAGATTTCATTATGACCCAAGCAGGGAGAGTGCATCCAAGGTTGTGGCATATGGCTTTTGCTAGAAAATCCATTTCATGGGCATCCATCTCTACATTTCATTGTAGAGGACATGTATATGTGTAGCGACATGTTGCATGCAACTTGCAGGCAATTTACAAAGTCAAGTTTTATTCTTTGCAAACATAACCACAAGTCTACAACTATTTAGACATTTTGATCAAATAAGTCAAATGGCCTATTGATGATTACATATTGTGTATCTAAAACTTAAAGATCTTCATCTCTGAAAAATTTTTGTGTTATGTACAAATATGATACCTGTCATAAATCACTATACTTTGATGAATGTTCTTCCCAAATTCAAGACTATGGAGGATATTAATAGACAGTTCAGTTCTGATGCCTTATCCATATTACTACATATTTTAAATGCATTAGTTAATGCCAGATTTGGTCATGACAAGTTGTTGACACCTACTTTAGATTCATCGAGTGGAGGCAATTCAGCAAGTTGACTTTTCAAAAACAAGAAACATGGAAAGGCTAGTGCAATTTCTAGTTTGGGCCTAATTCCTCTCTGAGATGCTGATAATGTGTATCACTAGGCTAAATATATAAGTCTTGCAAGAAGTTTCTTCAACAGACAATGAAAATTTAAAAAAAAAGGATAAAGAAGATCTTGCAAGCTTCAAAACCATTGATTAGTGTGCTAACTCTATGGCCCAATAAGAAGACACTAGATAGCAGCATTGAAGTGTCCAAAGTCTCTATAGTTCTTTGCATCTTGACACAAAATGTAGCCCCCAGAGAGAGTCATTGTTACCTAGTGTACCCTAAATATTTCCCTCCATTCAATTATGTGAGAAAATATAAAAGGTAAGCTCGTAAAGATCATTTATAAATTATTTTGCATTATATAATATTTATTTCTTT
Source organism: Cupressus sempervirens (assembly GCA_028749045.1). Lineage (NCBI taxonomy): Eukaryota > Viridiplantae > Streptophyta > Pinopsida > Cupressales > Cupressaceae > Cupressus > Cupressus sempervirens. The sequence goes on from CM053785.1 coordinate 853,777,838, forward strand.
AAAAGAATTAAATATTCAAATCAAAAATAATTAAATATCAAATTAATCTAAATAAATCTCTAACATAATTAATTTTATAACTGTTGGTGTAATTAAATATTCACTAATTACTCCTACTTAAGCTTACTTAGGATAATGCATTGCATAGTAGTTTGTGCTTGAGACACTTAGGATTTTCTACCTCAATTAAACACATGGTTTAGGAGAATTCCACTCTAGGTGGTCATAGTCATTATGTCATTCCACCTTTACTGCACATATCACATTATCATCCTCATCATCGCACATAATTCATTACATAATGGAGGATGATCCAGCTTTCGTGGACATGTGATTCCACCTTGTGTAGGTGATAACTTGTCTTCTTCTTATCATTGTCTCTTATCACCTCTCCTATATAAGGAGGCCTATTATGTACATTTCAAATCAATCCATTGGATGTCAATCAAGTCCATTATCAATAATAGCATTCTTGCATCTTCATGCAATTTCCTTCCCAATCTCTTGTGGAAGTTATCTTAGTCTTTCATTTGATCCTAGGGGTGTTGTAGAGTCACCTAAAACTCTAATATGGTATTAGAGCTCTTATGATGTGAAGACCTCTTCTCAAGAAGTGCAATCTTGGCTTGACTCATTGTTGGTGCAACATTTGGAAATTTGGAGGAGATTTTGGGAGTCCTATTTTGTGACCTTCTATTACAAGTGAAAATTGGAGTTTTCTAATGCAAATCAAAGGTTGGCATCATATAGAGGAGGTCCAAAAACCCCTAAATTGAATTTTTTTTCATCTAAATCAGACATTTGAGGGAAAATCTAGAGCCATTTGATTTTTGAAGGTGCAACCACAATGATTCAAAAATAATAATTTTAGAGGCAATTTTCAAACAGTGATATCTCCCTCATATGGACTCCTTTTTTAGAGAAATTTGTTTTGTTTTGGGGTATAATTTCACAATATCCATAATGGTGCAGCTGATTTTCGATTTCTGTCTCTAAATTTTTTTGAAAATTGCAAATTTCTTTTTTTGCAACTTTCATGTCTTTGTTTGGTCACATTTGGTAACATTTTCAAGTGCAATTTTTTTGAAAGTGTGTGATTTTTCCTCTACTTTCCATATCTGCAATCATATTTCACTGATTTGGAGTGGGCATATTACTTTGAGAAATACGTCTTTTTTGGCTATATTTGCACTTGGTGAATACTTGGATTTCAATTTTTTTAATTGAATTAGTAATTTGAAGGAGTTATCAATTGATTTCTGTCATTCTTTTATTCATTATGGATTTTTCAAAAGTTCCATTACTCACTCCATATAACTATCATGAATGGAAACAAGCAGTTTATAATCCATTGATGAGTATTGGATTGCTTAGAATGATTCTTAGACAGGATCTAGAACTAGCTACATGTGTTGCAGAAACAAGGAGATGGTTTGATAGAAGGGATAAAGCACTTGGTTCTCTTAGATCTACCATCTCCAATGATTTGGTATATCATATTGCATCCTACACACATCCTCATGATGCCTGGACAACATTGGAAGGAATCTTTGCTAAACCTGATAGAATAAGAAAATTCAAATTGGAGAATTAGCTTATAGGTATAAGTCCATATGATTTTGACAATATTCAAGACTTTTTCTCTAAGTTAAATTCCATTAGATTAGAGCTTTCTAATTGTGGCATTACTAAAGATGATGAGCAATTGATATTATCTATTCTTTCCAAGCTAGGTCCTGAATATTCAATCTTTGTTTCCACATTCTATGCTACTATGGATGCTCTTGGTAGTGCATACAAAATGCCTTCTCTTAGTGAATTTGTAGCTCATCTCACAAGGGAACAAGAAAAGTTAGTACACATGGTTCAATTGAAGCCTTTAAAGCATCAAGTGTTAGTTGCAAATGACTCCTCTCCAAAGGCTTCCAAAGGAAAGGGAAACAAACAATACAAGGATCCTAAGCAACATGAAAAAGGTGATGATTCTCCTTCACAACATAATATTGAATCCAAGTCCTCTTCAAGAGAGAAATCATCTAGAAGAAAGAGAGATAAATGTTCTTATTGAAAAAAGTTAGGACATGATGAGCATAAATGTTTCCATAAGAAGATTGATGAGCTTACTCACATTCTTCAAAAGAACAATATTCAGTTGCCCTTATCAGTGTCTTCTCCTTCTTCTTAATATCAAGTAGTTGCTACATCTACATCATCATCTAAAGGAAAATAACAAGCACTCATTGCTTCCACACATCCTGAGCAAGGTAAATGACTTCTTGATTCAGGTGCATCACATCATATGGCATCTTCTATGGATATATTTTCATCTATTGAGCCTTGTAATTCTCCAGCTATATTGATAGGTAATAATACATACATGAAGGTTTGTGGGAAAGGTTCTATTCCTATGGGAGAGGGTACATTTAATTATGTTCTACTTCTTTAGACATGAGTTCTACTATTTAGTAGGATGATCTTTATGCTTCAGAACTTGCAGTCTGGAATGAATTTCTAGATGCTCTTTCAAATGAGTCTCATAATGCAGATTTGGTTAATACATCTGAGGGGGTTTCTCTTCAAGATACTTCTTCACCTTCTTTGGAGATTGGATTTCCCAACTCTTCATGTTCTCTTTATTTTTCACATCTCATAGGTCAGCTTGATGGTGTGACTGTTCGAATAATCAAATGGGAAGAATACTTCTAAGAGGAGGGGTGAATCAGAAGTATCACACTTTAACCTTAAAAACTTTTAACTAAAAATAAATTGCATGCATGTAAACATATCATTTAAGCATAAATTAAACACATTCATCAAAACACATAACACCAAATTTGGTAACCCATAAACCCTCCAAAATGAGAAGATAAAACTAGGGTGGGGATGATACCCACAAAATATCATTGTAGCAATAACGTTTGACCACTTCTGATGGTCTGCCCTATAAAAAGGCCTACCCTATTAAAGGCTTTACACTGTATCAATAGTGACATATCTAAAGGATTTACAAACACTTTACATGAAGTGTCACCCTATTAAAGGATTTTATCACCTTGTCAAAGGTTCTACAACCTAGCTGTTAAGCTAACCTATCAACATAAGATTTTCTTTCTAATACAATTGCTAGAGAGTATTACACTAATAAACCTAATAGTTTACAATCTTTGATTATTGAATTCAAGCACTTGATCCACTCTTTCTGATCTTCATCCTCTTAGATATGATATCTATTCGATATTCTAATACTTTATTCTTGATCAACTGAATGTTGTAATGCTGCTCTGTTCCTCTAAGTCTTTTCACACTTCCCTCTAAATTTTTCTATAGTTTACCCATACACTTCATTCATCCATACATAAAATGGGGTTTCATCCTCCTTTTAAGGATTTCAAAGACTTAGGGTTAGGTATGAATCTACGATCCATATTAAATCTTTATTTCCCACTCATTTCTTCCACTTTTCTTATTTGTTGCATGCCTTCTTCATTTTTCTTATTGGTTGCATATTGATTGCATAGGAAATGAAAAAGAGTCATTCTTATCTTTAATATCCTTTGAGATCCTTCTATGTCGGGTCAGGAAATTGTTTACATAGGTGTTTGTGCAATTACAAACAACAATGTCCAATCTATGTTACTCGAAATGTGTTGCCTCTAATGCTCGACTCATATAGAAAAACTAGATCACTCGGCACCTATAGAAATTTTGCTTCACTCAACTTCTATAGTGACTTAGTATGTATACTTTTCTCAGCACTTGATCTTCACTCAGCACCTAAAGATTGCTTGGCACATGAAGATCACTCAGCACCTATTGTAGTTATGTCTGGCTCAACATACATTGTAGCTCAACATCAACTATTTACTCAGCATCTATACATATTTTACTCAGTATGAGTTACTAGCTCAGCATGAACTGAGTAAATATCTTAAGTTTGTTGACACAAAATAATCAAAACCTAGTCTTAGATTCAACAATCTCCCCCTTTGACATGAGTGTCAAAAACACTTAACAATATATCAAAGTCTAATCTCCTCAAGTAAAATATGCATACAGTTTGGCATATATACAAAACTTCTCAAAATTTTGTGAAAACTATATATACCTCAAAAAATATTGTTGTATAACTCCCCCTGAGCTGATGTATTTCTATAACTGTAACCAAAATTCTTTTGCTCCCCCTAAGTTGATGTGCCTATACTCTATCTCTGTGGTTTCTTTTATTCTTATTTACAACTCCCCCAAAACATTATATCTCCTTCTCAATTATTTCTCCACCTTAACTATATCTCCCCCTTTATTATATATCCCCCTTTTTGACACTAATGTCAAAGGGTACTAAGGGTTAAGACTATATTTTTCCAAAAATGTTTTATTGACCTCCATAATCATCTTGAGAGATGTATACCAATTTTCCAAAGTAATTTCCAATGATTTATACTGGATAGCTATCTCTATTGCAAGATGAGCAAGTCCTTCCAAAGTAAAAAGATGAGGATCTTTCTTTTGTACATTCTCAGCATAAGTTTGTTCTTTATGGAGTACTTCCAAATGTGGGGTTATGGAAGACTATATTTGCATCAATTTAACCTTGATGTTGGCCTCTTCTACCGTCAACATAGCTAGTTCCTTCTGTGTGTGAAGCATTTGAGCAAAATGCTTCTCACTCTGAGCTAGATCATTTGGCAACTGAGTGCTAGAAATCTTTAAATTTCTCTCCAAGCTTAGGATTCTTTAGCTTGTTTCCTCTGTGAAGTATGAGAAATCACACAACTTTTTGTACAATGAGAATACATTCTCAAGTACCTTTTTCACTTTGTCAATTTTCTTTGCCAATTCAACCTGGGACAGTGCTATTTCACTAGATATTTTCTCATTTACTTTTCCTTGAAATTTCTTCTCAAACCATTCCATGAGTTTTACATTGGTTTCTCGATCTTCATTTGTCACCTATTCTACAATATCTGACAATTGTTCCAATATAGGCTTGGTTTCATCAAGTGTTCGCAAGCTAAAGGCATCCAAAAAGATGTCCTTAATTTCATGTAATTCTTGCTTCTTCTTATACTCATTTCTAAGTATTTCTTGTCTTTTCCTCTTTTTTAGTGCCTCTTGCACTTCATATATCTATTGCAGGTTCATTGTCTTTGAGTCATAGCTTAGTATGACTATTTCTTCATCTAATGTAGGGTCTCCATAGTTAAGTACCCTTGTAACCTTAGTAGAGCTTGAGCCTGGTGCAAAAATTTACAATGGCATTGTATCAGTGCTTGGCTTCTATTGAGGAGCCCCCAAGGTAGATTAGTTTACCAAAGTTTGTATTGCCTCCTGCTCCTTAGGGGTTTTCTCTACTTCTTTCTCCTCTTGTCTACTACCTTGGTCAATTATGAAAATTTGAAAAGGTGCACCTAGGGTTTTTGTTGCAGGAACATCTTGTCCTATTGATTCCTTTGTTGTCTCCTCGACAGTAGTTGTCATCCTTGTTGTAGAGTCAACCTTAGCAATTTTGTCTTGTACTTCTTTCTCTTTAGGTTTATCTGTGGGAGGTTGTGTTGATTGTTCTTGAATGGTTTCCTTCTCCCTTGTTATTGCTGCTACAGCTTTTTGCAGCTCGTCAACACTCACCAATACTAGATTTGTGCATAATTGTACTTTTAGTGTTGACTAGTGAAGGATCTTCTTGAGATCCTCTATAGTTAAAGGATTGATGTTCTGAGCAGAAGTGTTAAGAACATCCTTTAAAATGACTATAACTATAGGTGTTGTGTGTGGAGGACTAGGAGGTCGCAATTGTGTATCTTGTACATCTTGTTCAATTTTTTGCTCCTCTTCAGCTATTGCCATTTCTTTTTCTTTTTTTGTTTCCTCCTCCACTATTTCTTCTTCTACCTATTTTCCTCCTTCGGCCTTTTCTTGTTCTCTTTCTTCTTCTTTCTGGCTGGCCTCAGCCTTATTTATGTCTTTGTCCTTTTTAGTATTTTGTCCTTCAAAGGGAACTTCTTCTCCATCCTTAATAGTAGTCAAGCCATAGATCAACTTCCACATTTTTGTTGATTTCTGGACAACATCTTCAACTTTATTCTGCAAGATGCTAAAGGTTCTATATTTTGGTGCAAACTTGCTCCCATGTTTCTTATTTGCCTTAGTGATTTGTCCTTGACTCAATTCTGGCATCACTTGTGCCAATGTCAATTCTCTTATTTCCTTTTCCATCTTTAAACAATAATGCCACTTATTTTCAACAATTTCATATAATTCTTTAGGCATTGTATTGTCCAATTCAAGAGGAGTGTTCTTGAATTCTACCATCATGGCATATACTGATTCCTCTACTTTATTTTGATCCTCTACTTAATTTCTTATAATCAACATTTTTCAAACTAGAAAAATATGCATTCTTCCTAACATTATCATAGATTTTATCAATATTAGACTTAGGAACATGGCTTACCACTCTGAATTGGCTGATGTCTTATGATTCTATTCTTTCTTTATCATCTGACTCTGGTTGTGCAACATATTTTCTTCTTGGTTTCTTTTGCACTAGACCAGTCTGCTCAGTAGCCTTCTTCTTTTCTTTGTCTTATTTCTTGGCTTTTTGAGTTGAGGCTCTTGTGGTAGCTCTTGTCATTGGTATTATTGGCTTGGCTTGGGTGGGCTTTACACCTTTCTTATCTTTAGACTAGGCTATAGGCTGAGCTTGGGCTTTTCTCTTTTTGGGCTTAGCTTGAGCTAGTGCTTCCTCGGCTTCTTCTTCCTCAACACCTTCTTCCTTTTCTTCATCCTCTCCTAAGCCTTGTGTAATTTGCAGTGGGCCTTGCCCCTATTCATCTTCTTCACTCTCACCTTATTCTTCTTCCTCAGCTTCAGCACCTTCACCTTCTACTTCTCCTATTGTACCCTCTCCAAACTTTACCTTAAGCTTCTTTACAAGCTTATCTTTCTTCTTTAAGGTGGAGGCAATCTTTATCTCCATATCAACCTTGGATCATACTACATCACATGTCCCAAAATAGGGTGCCTCCTTATCAATTTCCTCTACAAGAAATGCTATGATTTCTATTGATGCTTCATCAATGTCTATCTCGTACCCCAATGGTCTTAACCATCTAGTTCTTGGAATTGCTGCTTGGATATAAGTATAATCAATATCAACCAAGAAAAAAATACCATTGATGTGTTGTTCTACTATGGAAACTGGTATCCTCGATCTTTTCTTCATGGATTTCTTGAAATCCTCAAAATAACTTGTCATTAGAGAGTCAAAGTTATCTCCCATTAGCTCAATGTACCCATTGATTTGAGTAATGGCTAACCTATCTGATTTCTAGTTTACCTTGCCAAAAGATGGAAATTCTTCCAAAACATAGAAAAATATATAGATCAAAACTAATCCAAACTTACACTAAGCACCTTTTGACCTTCTTATTGCTCCTAGATTCTCCATGATCTATTGTAATAGCAATTCTGCTAGATCATATGAGTGATCTTTCTTAACAATTTTACATGCCACATCCATAGCAATGCATGGAACACTGTGTAACCTACTAGATTGATAAAACTTATGAGATGTGATTCTTACAGCAAAGTCCAAAAGGGGATCTATGATTTTATCAATAGTCATGCCCCTTTTGTTCCATTTTTCCTCGATGTTCTTTTCAATAGCTTCTTTTGAATCACTTCGCAGGGTCTTGTGCCAATCTAGGGTTGGAAAACCTATAACCCTATGCACGATTCTCTTTGTTATCTTGATAGGTCCTCCTTCTAGCCATAAAAAACCATTGTCTATTCTGCGTAGAACAATTCTTATCCATTAAGTTATAAATATTGTGGGCAAAACTAGGGCATGGATTAAACCCTTTCTCTCAACTATTTGAGATTCTTCCTTAAGCACTCGATTTTCACACAGTTTTTCATATGCTTGAAAAATCCCCAAGTCTCCTGTTGCTCCTACCTTGTAGTTGTAGCATTTCTTGACATCTTACACCATTACTACTTTGGGTGGAATCATAGATAGTGCGCTAGCAAGGTCATTTTTATGAGCAACTTTTGGAATCAGCCTAAACTCTAGTTGTTTAACCTCATTGCTAACTGATTGAACCTCAAAACCTTCCTTTTCCTTAGGGTTTTTAGAACTAGAGCCATATTGCAAATCTAGGGTTTCAAAAGATATCAAACTTTATAACTACGCAACTCGGCACTTGAAGAATACCTTAGATCAATGAAAATAGTGCTTGATCTTTGTCAAAATCCACACAAAAGCTTTAATTTCTATTCATTAATCACTCCTATGCTCTTCTCATTCTTTCTCTACATTTGAATGATGAGAAATGATCATAAAATTAACCTTATACTCTTCAAACATAGCATTAAAAGCTTAGTGCGTATACAATTGTACACTCGGCTCCTTAAGGATTTTGGCTTAACACGGCTCCCATTGACTTTCTATCACTCGACTCCAACTAGATTTCCTCTTACTTGGCTTCCATTGAAATTCCCTAACTCGGCATCAACTAAAGATTTTCTTGGCATCAACTATCAACTCGATCACAACTAACTACTTGGCATGCACTGGCATTTACTTGGCATCTAAGGACAGTTGGGTAGCACTTGTAGAAATTTTAAGTTTTAACTTTACATATTTTATCATGTTGTTTTCTTCTTTGTAGTGCTTGTTTTTCTTGGGACTAATGTATGATGTAGCTTTGTATATCAGCCCCATTCACCTATCCATGCTTAGTTGGATGAGGTGTGACCACTTCACCTATTAGGTGAAGTGATCCCTTCATTTGATGAGGTACATTTATCTTTCTTCTTCCATTTCTTGTTCATTTTTCCTCTGATATGTTCAACATCTACCTTCTCTTTTCCTTTATTGACTTCGTACTTGGGTGCCTTTAACTTTGTTGGGCAATTCCTGCTAATATGACCAATCTTCAAGCAACTGAAACATGTGGTTTGACTTAACCATCTACTGCAGTTCCCTCTAAAATGTGTCCTTATGTAGTTTTTAGGGATGTGTCCATATTCCTAATAGTAATGATAGTTGTACCTGGAGTTGTAGTCCCAATTGTAGTGATGACCATGGTTATTTCCCTTTGCAGGCTAATTAGGTGTCCACATAGGCTTTGATCTACACTCAAATGCTCTATGTCCATACTTCTTGCAATTGTAGCAGTGACCTTCAAATTTTGGTGTCCTGATAGTCCTAGTCCTGCATTCATGTGCTTGATGTCCTTGCTTCTTGCACTTATGAAAATAGCTTGCATTCTCAGGCTTATCATGTTGACGGGCATTCTTGCTCCTACATACATTAGCAGTGTGTCCCTTTTTACCATAGAAATGACAAGTAGGTTTAGTGTTCTTACCTTTGTTACTCCTTTCTTCTACAGTCTTGGATGATTCGCCTTGTTCAGTGCTGGTGTAACCAAGTCCTAAAGTTTCATTGCTAGCCCTTGGTGATTTTAGTAGCTACTTAAAGTACTTTATGGCCTCATTGGGTTTGTTAAAAAAAATTGGAACTTCCTTCTCTCTTTTCAAGTCATTTTGCAGTTGTTCATTCTACATCTTTAGTGTAGAGATCTCAATGTCTTTCATATTCAACTCATGATGTGTATTCATCATCTGGATTAGGGTGTCTAGTTACATGTTTGAGATTCTTTCAAATCAATTGTCTTTTCCTCTAGTCTATTGGTAAGATTTATCTTTTCATCTTCTAGCATAGCCTTGTCTTTAATGGCTCTTTCCTTTTGTTTAGTTACTTCACAAAGCATTGTGGCTTGTGATTCTTGTTCAAGCTTGAGTATTCTAATTTATTCTACTTGAACTCTATTCTTCTCCATCAATTTTGCTATTGCTACATCAAACTCTTGACTATCTCCATTGGAAAACTCTTTTGTGGTATCAATCTCCTTGTAGTGTGTGTCATTTTCAGCTATGGCTATATCCTTCCTTCTTTTCAAGGACTCTCTCAATTCTTCTTTGGCTTCCTTCAAGTTGTGTAGAGCAAGGTGCACATCAATCACCTAATTCTCTATAATCTTCCCAAGTTTGAAGACTTCCATATTCAAATCTTTTCTCTAAGTTGTTAGGCTTCTCCTTATGAGAACCTAGCTCTAATACCAATTGTTGGAATAATCAAATGGGAATAATACTTTTGAGAGGGGGGGGGGGGGGGGGGGGAGGATGAATCAAAAGTATCACACTTTAACCTTAAAAACTTTTAACTAAAAATGAATTGCATGCATGTAAACATATCAGTTAAGCATAAAGTAAACACATGTATCAAAACACATAACACCAAATTTGGTAACCATAAACCCTCCAAAATAAGAAGGTAAAACTAGGGTGGAGATGATACCCACAAAATATTACTGCAGCAATAATGTTTGACCACTTGTGATGGTCTTCCCTATTAAAGGCTTTACACTATATCAATAGTGACCTATCTAAAGGATTTCCAAACACTTTACATGAAGTGTCACCCTGTTAAAGGATTTTATCACCTTGTCAAAGGTTCTACAACCTAGCTGTTGAGCTAACCTATCAACTTAGGATTTTCTTTCTAATACAATTGCTAAAGAGTATTAGATTAATAAACCTAATAGCTTACAATCCTTGATTGCTGAATTTAGGCACTTGATCTGCTCTCTCTGATCTTGATCCTCTTAGATCTGATATATGTTTGATATTCTGATACTTTGTTCTTGATCAACTGAATGCTACAATGTTGTTATGTTCCTCTAAGTCTTTTCACACTTCCCTCTGAATTTTGCTATAGTTTATCCATACACTTCATTCATCCATACATATAATGGGGTTTCGTCCTCCTTTTAAGGATTTCAAAGAATTTGGGTTAGGTATGAATCTATGATCCATATTAAATCTTTATTTCCCTCTCATTTCTTGCACTTTTCTTATTTTATGCATGCCTTCTCCATTTTTCTTATTGGCTACATGTTGATTGCATAGGAAATGAAAAAGATTCATTCTTATCTTTAATATCCTTTGAGATCCTTCTATGTTGGCTCAAGAAATGGTTTACATAGGTGTTTGTGCAATTACAAACAACTATGTCCAATCTATGTTACTCAACACTTGTTACCTCTAATGCTTGGCTCATATAGAAAAACTAGATCACTCAGCACCTATAGTAATTCTATTTCACTCGGCTTCTATAGTGACTTGGCACCTATACTTTGCTCGGCACTTGATCTTCACTTGGCACCTGAAGATTGCTCAGCACCTATTCCAATTCTGTCTAGCTCAGCATACATTGTAGCTCGGCATCAACTATTTACTTAGCATCTATACATATTTTACTTGGCATGTGTTACTAGCTCGGCATGAATTGAGTAAAAATCTTAAGTGTGTTGACACAAAATAGTCAAAACCTAGTCTTAATTCAATAGTGACAAAATATTTGAGCTTGGAGAAACCTATTTAGTCTTCAAAGATACATACATGGAGAACTTCTTCCTCCTTCCTCACTTTTCACATGGAGTGGCTTCTTCATCTTTTGATGTATTTATCTCTTCCTATGGAGAGACATGTTTCTTGTAGGCATTGGATTATATTTTTCTTGTAGGTACTCTTCATCTACATTAGAGCTTCTTCATTATGGGGTGGGGATATCAAAGCTCCTTATTTCCTTCCTATGGGGGGATCATTCTTTGTAAATAAATGATGTATGTAATTTTTGGGGGGTCTTGAGTACTCCATCCATCCATGCATCTTGTTTTCATCTCTCTTTTTGGAGGAGAGTTTAACCCATGAGGTTTTCTCTCTTTCTCCACTTTATGAGAGATTTCATTTCATGTATTGCATTGCATATTGTACATGGGTACAAAAAATGGCCTTGTAGCCAGACCCATCTTGCATTGTGAGTTTAAGTGCATTCCCCTAAATTGCACTTAAGGGGGGGTGTTGGTGCAATTAAATATTCACTAATTACACTTACTTAAGCTTTACTTAGGACAATGCATTGCATAGTAGTTTTTGTTTCAGACATTTAGGAGTTTCTACCTTAATTAAACACATGGTGTAGGAAAATTCCACTCTAGGTGGTCATAGTTGTTATGTCATTCCACCTTTAGTTCACATATCACATTATCATCCTCATCATCATACATACTTCATTGAATAATGGAGGATGATCCACCTTTCGTGGACATGTGATTCCACCTTGGGTGGATGATAGCTTATCTTCTTCTCATCATTGTCTCTTATCACCTCTCCTATATAAGGAGGCCTATTATGTACATTTCAAATCAATCCATTAGATGTCAATCAAGTCCATTATCAATAATAGCATTCTTGCATCTTCATGCAATTGTCTTGCCAATCTCTTGTGAAATTTATCTTGGTCTTTCATTTGATCCTGGGGGTGTTGTAGAGTCACCTAAAACTCTAACAATAAAAATTTATTATTATTATTATTATAGGAAGAGATGTAAATTTGGTTAATTAATGGGGGTAAAAAAAATTAATAATTTAAAATAATTAATTCTTTAAAAGGATTAATTATTATCAAGTAGCATGAGGTATTTGTGGAAAACTTGCATAGGGAGAAATTCTTGGGAAATAAGTTAAATTGAATGTAAAATAATTAATTCTTTAATAGAATTAATTATTATAGTAATGTGCTTGAGAAAATAAAATTACTTTGGTAAGAAGTTGTGGTAGTTGCCAAACTTCTTTAGGGAATTATTTAATGGGTTAAAAAGAATTGTAACGGGTTTTTCTCTAATTTTGGACATGCTTGTGCATTTTCAAGAAAAGGGAAGACATTTTTTAGTTTTAAAATCTGTAATAGAGAAAGGAAGGAAGGAGATGGTATTTGTTTTTCAACTTGTTTATGGTGCAAAGGAAAATAATTATATGGTTATTCGCTTGTTTATTTGAAATAAAGAGAAGTTTACTCTGAAATCCTATGGTTTGATTTTATTTTTCTCTGGTTGGAAGTGATCTTATGGTTGCTCTAGTCACATTTCAAATAATATCTTGCTCTCATCTATTAAGGTTTTTGGTGTGTGATGAAATCTTGAGGTTTTATTCATCCAAATATGCGAAATGAATATTAGATCTCCATTTCATTTCTCTACAGACGGGAAGATTGATTAGATAGCATGTGTGCTATCTATTTGATTTCTTTTTAAAGTTATTTAAATCAAGATTCACATTCATATCATGTTGATGAATGAATGTTAGTATTCCTGTGCACCTTCTGGCTAAGGGCTAATATGAAATTTACTTATTATAAATCAAAAGGAGGGAGTTGTACCTTCATTTTAAAATTCAGAGAGCACTTGACAAAACAATTGCAAGTCACTCAACTATTGGTTTCAAAGTTTGTCTTTCAGTTTGGGCATTTCAAAGTTATTTGTGAAGGATTTTTAAAGAAGGCAAATCTGTTTACTAACTATATGTATGTATGTATGTATATATGTATGTGTATATATATGTATGTATATATGTATGTATGTATATATGTATGTATATATGTATGTAGGTAGGTAGGTAGGTAGGTATATACATATATATACAAACTAGGAAAAATGGGCAAAGTTAATTTCATTGTTAATGGGAATTATATTTCCCCTACTTATATATATATATATATATATATATATATATATATATATATATATATGTATTGCCCATTGACTCTGCATTATTTTTGTACATGATCTTGAGCTAAGTTACTTAGTATGGGTTAAGTGAGTTGTATTGTTTAATTATTTGGATTCTGGAATATGTATGCAATTGGATCAATTTTCTGTTGTGTTAAGATGTAGTAAGAACCTTAAAAAATATCTCTCTGTATACATACATGCATGCATATATATATATATATATATATATATATATATATATATATATATATATATGTATGTATGTATCATGTGGATATCTAGGATTTTGTTGTGGTGCCCTTGTGATCACTACATTTTGTTGTTGTACCCTTGTGATCTTTGCATCTCATTTTCATGCCCTTTTGATCTCTACATCTTGTTCATTTTATTGTACCTAATATGATGACAATTCTACAATAATTTATAATCAACCCAACTAATTAGCAACTAGACCCACTTAACTGGGTTATAGCTTGTTTCTTTCTAAAAATATATGCTATGATATGTTTTTGTAAAATTTCTTGCAAACTCTCCTCATTTTTTCTGGTCTGCATTATTTTTGTGGATTATCTTGAGGTAAGTCACTTAGCACCTTAAAAAAAGATCTATATACATACATACATGTATGTATGTATGTATGTATGTATGTATGTATGTATGTATGTGCCCTTGTGATCACTGCATTTCATTGTCATGCCCTTGTAATCTCTGCATCTTATTACTATGCCGTTGTGATCTCTGTATATGTATGTATGTATGTATATACATATATATACATATGTATATGTATATATACATACATACACACACATGTGTGTGTGTGTGTCTATGTATGTATGTATGTATATAAATAAAGAGATCTTGGCACAACAGAAAAATAATAAAACTCACTCAATACGTAGCATGGCCATAGATGTAATGGCAATGCATATTCGTAAGTATATTCCTCTTTTTTCTCTCATTTTTCATGTGTTTATTTCACTTGAACTATTATTTATTAGTGGGAATTTTGTAATATTGGATTCATTTTATGCAAGAGGCAATGAAGACATTCCTAAATGTACCCGTGTTAGATGTATAAGAATTAATAATAAATTGTGATGAATTGCTTTTGAGAAATGAAGATGGACTTCCCCTGAGAGTAGTAGGAGGCAGTGACGACATTCTAGGTACTTTAAAGATTGATCCTTTTTATAGATTTTAGATGTTAACAGGGAATTTAGATGTTGGGGGGGGGGGGGGGGGGGGCATTTGCGTTGTTTGGCACAAATGAGCTTCCACCTTCACGTGGTTGGCCCTAGTTAGTAGAGAATAATCAACTATTCTCAAAACCAAGTGAAGCTCAACATTAACCTTATATGATTGCATGACAACTAACTGTATGAATCTCTTAGTTTAAGACAATGCAGAAGGAGGCCATAGCTCAATATGCAATCTCAATTCATATGCATATGACATCAGATGCAGCTGAAAAATGCAACATGTTTGCATTTTTTTTATAGGTCTTTAATTAGGTATTTTGAGTTATAAACCATCATGAACATTCTCTTGGCCATAGCAACTAGAGTTCTAATGATCATGATGGTCTATAATTTTAAATTTTTAATTGACCTATTAAATAAATGTAATTGTGTTCCATTTTTTCAACTGTTTCTATTATCCATGCATATAGAATGCAGTTGTACATGTGTGTTCTTGATTTAGAGTGGTAGATTCTTATTTTGGATGTGATGGAAAAATGACATGCACTAGAACATGTGAAAATCATGTCACTTTAACAGGTCTGGAACATTTTTGTACTTTAAAGATTGATCATTTCTTAAATATTTTAGATGTTAATAGGGAATTTAGATGTTAGGGGGGTGGGGGTGGGGCCAAATGAGCTTCCACCTTCACGTAGTTGGCCGTGCTTAGTAGAGAATATTAAACTATTCCCGAAACCAAGTGAAGCTCAACATTAACCTATCATTGTATGACAACTAACTATGTGAATCTATTGATTTCAAGCAATGAACAAGGATGCCATAGTTCAATATGAAATCTCAATTCATATGCATACGACATCAGGTGGAGCTGAAAAAACCCCAACAAGTTTGCATTTTTGTTAGAGGTTTGCATAGACCTATTAAATAAATGTAAATGTGCTAGGTTTTTTCAACTCATATTGTTCATGCATACATAACATAGTTGCACGTACATTCTAAATTCAAAGTGGCATAATCTTATTTTGGATGCAAGAAAAAAAATGACATGAACTTGAAGATGAGAAAATGATGTCACTTTTACAGGTCTAGAACCTTTTTTGTACTTCAAAGATTGATCATTCCTTAAATATTTTAGATCTTAATGGGGAATTTTAATGTTGGGGGCAGGGAGGGGCAAATGATCTTCCACCTTCATGTGGTTGGCCTTGATTAGTAGAGAATGTTAAAATATTCTTGAAACCAAGTGAAGCCCAATATTAACTTATGATTGCATGACAACTAATATGTGTAAAGCTATGCAAATAATTCTTATTTTCTTGATAATGTAGCAATCCATCGCAATTATGATGGCTTGTCTGATGGGCAGTCATCGCTCTGATAGAATTACCGTCACCACTGTGATGGCAACCATCGATGGTTAGGCATCACTCCAACAATGTTTTCATCACACACTTGTCGATGTTGTGACACCCCTTTAGTCGGTTGCCCATCGAGCCTATAGCAATGTCATTGGACCTGCGATGGTAGGCTGAAATTATAGATCATCATAATTGCAACAGTATACCGTTGAACCTCTGACAATGTGAAGAGAAACTCTTCACCTTTCTTTTTTCAAAATTGTAACTGCTTTGTCCATTGCAATTACAACAAAAGCCTGCATCGTCGTAATTTGTGACTAAAAAAGTCTAATGGGGGCCAATTCCAATTGTTGTTGCTCATCGGATGGGTGACCATCTCAGTTTTGATTGTTTGTCACCGCAATTAGAGCCCAAATGTAGTAGTGTAAAGTCCTATAACAAGGCCACTCCTAATAGTGTGATTAAATCTATTAATAGGGTCACATTTAATATTATGTTTTGTAACCTTTAATAGGGTTGGCTCTTAACTGAGCTCACTTCAAAATAGTAAAAAATTGGTAGCATGTTACTTGGTAGTTTTTCCTAAATTGGGTTTCCATGTTAAATCCTTGTATCAAAGTGTTATTTACATGTGTGAATGTTACTATATGCACTCTATTTTTACAGTTGTTTACTTGATTTTTAGTTGTCACACATACACATAACAAAGAGTTAAATAATGTTAAATTATTGATAAGTTACTAAATGGACTGAGTTATTTTATGAGATTGTTTAATTTTCTTGAAGTTTTTATAAGTTGAATTGGTACATCTAGACCTAATAATAACTTATTCAACCCCCCTTCCCCTCTTCATTATTCTAAATCATTCTAACTATTAGTATCAAAGTTGTGGTCCTTGTAAGGAAAGTTTGAAGAGACTCAAGTCAAAGATCAAGATGTACAAGAGAGAGAGAGATACCCAAGATAACCAAGGAGAACTTCCTAGCATGGTAAAGACTGATGAGATTGCACTTATCTGGTATTAGAGATTATGCATCATACTACCTAGACAATGAATACATTGAGGTGCCTAGACCTATGATAGTTGACCAAATGGAAGAGAAGGAGCACAACCAAATAATGATTGAACTTGTAGCAACCCTAATTTATGTTAAATTTGATGATGTCAAGGATTGCACTACTATAAAGAAAATGTGGGACAACTTGGCACAAATCCATGGAGGAGACAAAAATGTATTGAAAGCTAAGGTAAAAATCCTTAGAGGCAAGTTTGATAATATGAGAATGAAAGAAGGTGAGACCATTCTATAGTATTGTGGCCAAATCAAAGAGGTGGTGAATGCTATCAAAGGTGTTGGAGGAATTATATATGAAAGTATTGTCATAAGAAATTTATTGAGAACTTTACTTTGTGTTTACTCTATTAGATTTTCTACAATACAAGAGTTTAGGTGTACACTTGGTAATGATATGACTTTGGATAGCCTAGTTGGCAGACTTGCTACATTTGAATTGTCAAATTTTGATAATTATTCACCTACTAGTATTGAATATTCTTTTAAAGAATAACTAACCCTTGAAGGATCTAAGAGAAAGAATAAGAGAAAGTATATAGCAAGTGACAATGAATCTAATGATGATCTTGAAGTATTATTGGCCAAAAGACTACCTAGGGGAAAAGGTAAATACAAAGGTAAAATCAATATAAATTTTTTTTACATGTACCAAAGTTGGTCATATTGTTGCAAGGTGTCCTAACATAGATGAGAAGGAGGAAAGAAAAGACTTCAAGAATTAAGGAAGGAGAGATGATAGAGATAGTTGAGGTAAGAAAGACTACAAAAGCTACAAGGATAAAGGTAAGAAATCTTGCTACATTGTTGAAGAAGATAATTTTAATAGTAATTATGATTATCATGATGAAGAAGTTATTAATGTTGCAACGAAAGATTATTCCCGATGAATATGAGAAAATTACATTGATTTCACATGTGAGTAAAAATGATAAATAGATAATTGATAGTGGTTGCTCACATTATATGACTAGTGATACAAGTAAGTTTGAGAAGCTAGAACATTATAATGGTAGCAATTTTAATTTTGGAAATGATAGATTGTATTATGTGAAAGGTAAAGGATCAATTATACTAAATGACAAGATTAGATGTGACAATACATATTGGGTTGATGGTTTAAAATATAACTTGTTGAGTGTGGTACAGTTGATCAATTCAAGCTATAGAGTTGAATTATAAAACAAGAAGAAAAGGGTCTATGATGCTACTAGTGAACTAATTGGAAGTGGAGACAAAACAAAAGGTGGCTTGTTCTATCTAGACCTATCTAAAGATACTTTTCTATTTGCATAATTTAAAGATTTTTGGTTATGGCATAAGAGGCTATGCCATGTGAACTTTGATAACTTGGTAAGAATTAGTAAGATGAAAAGAGTTAGAGGTTACCATGATTAAGAAAACCTGATAAAGTGATGTGCAAACAATGTCAAATGGGTAAAATGACAAAGTTTAGTTTCAAAAGCAAGACCTATTCTTCTGATGATATTTTGGAGTTGGTTCATACTAATTTATGTGGTCCTATTGGAGTGCAAAGATATTGTGGTTACACATATTTCATTCTATTTTTGGATGAATTTTCTAGAATGATGTGTTCAAAAAAAATTTAGCACTCCACTTGGGATTCATGACAAGGGCTTAACCACCTCCTGTGTACTATAATTTGAATGGTTGTATCAGGAATTGACTGATCAATCTTTTGGTACAATAGAAACCCCACTCTAACAATTGGTATTAGAGCATCAAGTCCTTGAAGAGAAAGCTTGATAGCTTTGGGAGATCAATGGAAAGTCACTTTAGAAAAGAAAGTCCTAAATTTGATAGAGTAAATTTTGACACTCAGAAGATGGAGTTTCTTGGTGAGATATTAGAATTATGTATACATCAGAAGATTGAGTTTCCAGATCCAAAATATTTTGGTTGCATACAAAAGAATAGAAGCATAAGTGAAGACAAATCTAGATCTAAAGAAGATAGGAAAATCAAAGAGGGAATTTCTCTACTTATGAAAAGAGAGTTAGAAGGTATGAAAAAATAAATTGTTGGACATGTAAAGAATTTGGTCATTTTTCATCCAGATGTCCTAAGAGAGTAAGGAAAACTAGAAAGAATTCGCTATCTGATGATGATGAAGAATTTAAAGCAAGTATGGAAAAATTCTTGAATGATAGTAATGATGAGCTTGAATTGATTGAGAAACAAGAAGTAATGGAAGCAATAGGTTTAGTAATGATTGTTGATGAAGAAGAAGATAACCCTAAATATGTTAGAGAAAATATTGAAGTTCTCTTTGAGACTAAAAATTATTTTCAGAATTATGTACAAATTTTTGAGCAAAGAGGAGAATAGATATTAGAACCAAGGGAAGAGATAAGAGTTGAGATAGAAACTCCTACACCTAATAAGAACTCGACAAATAATCACCTTGTAGAATAGATTATTGGAAGCAAAGTTAAAGGAGTTATAATTACAAGAAATATAGTGCATGAGGAATTATGTTTGATGTCTCAAGTTGAACCTAAAATCACAAATGAGGCATGTAAGAATGATCATTGGATACAAGAAATGAAGGAAGAACTAGATCAAATTGTGAAGAATGAGACATGGAAATTGGTTCCTAGACACAAAGACAAGAATGTTATAGGAACTAAATGGGTATTCAAAAACAAGATGAATGAAATTTTTGAAATGAAGAGAGTAACTAAGAGTGAAGGGGTGAGTCAGTTACCACAAAAAAAAAAATTCCCTATCCCTAGATGTCAAATCAAACTTTTCACTGATAATGCAATTCTTTATACAGCTCAATTAAAACTAAGTTCTTGTTGTAACTCAGTCAACAAAGTAGCCTTATGAATATTAATCTATTTTAACCTTTAGTAACTTAGTTGATGAAATATAAAGCATAAAGCAAATAACATGAACATAGATGACACCAAGATTTAATGTGGAAACCCAATTTGGGAAAACCACCATGCAACAAGTTACAATATGTTCACTCTTCTAAAGTGAGGCTTGTTAAGAGCCAACCTTGTCAAAGGTTACAATACATACTATTAAGTATGACCTTGTTAGACAATTTAGTTCACCCTATTAGGAGTGGCCTAGTTAGAGGTCTTCAAACACTTTAATCTTGAGATGTCACCTTGTTAGAGGATTTACAATCTGACTATTAAGTCAACTTTCTTATGAGATTTCTTCACTGCTACAATGGTTAGAAGGTAATAGTAATTTGATCTAATTTATGAAGCAACTTTTTTTTGTAGATTTATATCTTTGGTAGGCTTGACCTCTTGATTCTTGATTATCAGAAGATTATTTGTTGCTTATCTTCCACACTTGTCTACTCTATCTTTTTCTTCAATCACATGTCCATCTTGTTTCATTTCCATACTTCATTACACTTCTTTACCTTTCTTATATATCATAAGCTTTTCCAAGTTGGCTTGAATACCTTTTCAAATAATCATTAAACATCCAACTAGTTGGCCTTAGTTATCAATTAATTAACAAGTGTAATCTATTGATACTTGGTTAATACTGGGATTGACCACTCAGTTAACACTAATATTTCCTTAGTTAATACTGGCATTTTTGTAACATAAATGACAACATACAATTTAAAGAATTATTTCGAACAATATCCCTCTTTAGCATTGATGGAAACATAACATGTCAACATACAATGATATAAGTATGAGAAATTAGATAATATTCTTAGTTTGATTTTGATTCTCATCCATACCAACTCCCTTTGTGATTTTCCTAGATTTGTCTTAGTAGCTTCCAAATGAATTCCCCCCCTTACATCTACCATCACTTTTCCTTTTACTTTTTTCATTATTCTCCCCCTTTGTTGTATATACTCACCATCTTTATACTTTCCCTCTTGAGATACTAAACTCTCCCTCTTTGACATCAAATACCAAAAGATACATACTTTGAATTAATTATGTACCTTTTGTACTAATTCATATGCAATATGTTATAAATTTCACACCTAAATTGTGACAATTTGCATCAACTTGATAGATCTTCAATGAAACTTGGTTGATGTTTCATTATCTTGTCCTTTAGTGAGTGCATAATATAGGGGAATAACCCCTAGTTTTCCTCTTAGATACATAAATGTATCATTTGGTAATGACTTAGAATATGTCTAATATCTTTTCCTTAGTGTTCACATATTCCAATCTCACCTCTTTATTTTGAACCAATTCCCTTAGGTAATGATACTTGATTGCAATGTGTTTTCTCTTTATGTGCATCACAGGGTTTTTGGATATATTGATTGCACTTGTATTATCACAATAGATAACCATTGGTTCCTTTATTTCCTCCTTTATTCAAAACAATAATTGCTTGATCCATATTGTGTTATAATAGTTAACTATTGCAGCAACATACTCTACCTCTTTTGTTGATTGAGAAATACAACTTTGGTTCTTGCTTGTCTAAGATACTAATCTCTTCCAAGAAAGAATGCTCCTCCATTGGTCCTCTTTTTGCCATCAATGCTTCCTAACCAATCTACATCAATAAAGGTTCTTAACTCAAGGCTTCCTCATTTCTTATACCATAAACCATATTCTTTAGTTCCTTTTAGGTACCTCATAATCATTTTTACTATCATCATGTGATTTTCTTTATGATTTGTACAAAACCTTGCAACTATGCCAACTGCCAATGCAATATCAAGTCTATTGTGTACCACATACCAAAGTTTTCCAATCATTGATTTGTAGGTAGTTTCATTTACCTCCTTTGAATCATCATTCTTTGATATTTTATATCTAGTAGACATAGGTGTTCTAACCAGTTTGGAATCTTCCATTCCAAATGCTTTCAATGTTTCCTTGATGTACTTTGACTGAGTGATGTATATGACATCCTTCATTTGATGAACTTGTAGGCCAACAAATAATTTTTTCTCTCAAAATATAGACATTTCAAATTATTTCCTCATTTCTTCATAAAATAATTTGCATAACATCCCATGTCCTCCAAATATGATATCATCCACAAATATTTTTTCTAGCAATATATTGTCCTATGATCCTTCCTTTATATACAAACTTTATCATTTTTTCTTTCAAAACCAATTCTTTCTAGATATCCATGCAACATTTCATACCATGCTCTTGGACCTTGTTTCAATCCATATAGTGCTTTGTGTAGTTTTCATACCATGTCTCTTTTGTTTGGATCAATGAAACCTTCAGGTTGTTCAATGTAGACTTCTTCTTCCAGGATTCCATTTAAGAAAGCTTATTTTACATCCATCTAATATACTTTGAATCCTTTATGTGCAGCATATGCTAGTAGTATTCTGACTCCTTAAAGTCATGCAACAAGGGGAAATGTTTCTCTATAGTCAATACCTTCTTCTTGTGCATATCTTTTGCATACTAGCCTTTCCTTGTTCCTTGTTATTTCTCCTTTCTCATTTAACTTATTTATGAATATCCATTTTGTACCAATCACATTCCTATCCTTAGGTCTAGGTACAAGAGACCAGGTATTGTTCTTTTTTGTTTGTTCAACTTCTTCATTCATTACCTCTATCCAATCTTCATTTTCTAAAGCATATTTTATAGATCTAGGTTCAAATTCACTAAGCAAGCATGTACCTTTTAGTTTGTTCCTTTTCAATATGTCATCTTTCTCTCCCCCAATTATTTGTTCAGGTGCATGATGTCTTTTGACATATTTCACAAGTTTAGGCTCTTTCCTTCTTGTTGATGAACTAGGTTCACTCGGTTCTCCATGCTTGTGATCTTCTGCCTTTTTCTCGGGCTCCTTTGGTTGTGACTCAGGTTCCTTTGTCTATGACCCAAGTTCCTCTATCTATAAGTTACGTTCCTCTATCTAAACTAGTTGTAACTTTGATTGCTCTATTTGTGACTCAGTAAGTTCATTTTTTTGTTGCACAACTTCAACTATATGTGAGTTTGGTAGAATCTTGTGTTCCTCCTCATAGTAAACAAACTTTCTATAGTCTTTAGGTTCCTTGCTACTCTATTCTTCACTTCTTTATACAAAATCATGAATCTTCACATGTGGACTTTCTATAACCTTTTTAGTAGAAAGATTCAAACATTTGTATGCCTTACTCTTATTTGAGTAACCTAAGAATATGCCTTCATCACTTTTTGAATCAAGATTTCCTTTCGTTACATCTTTCAAGATATAACATTTCCTTCCAAATACTTTGAAATAAAAAACATTAGGCTTATACCCATACCATAATTCATAAGGTGTTTTTTGTGTACCTTTCTTCAGTTCAACTTAGTTTAGTGTGTGAACTATTGTGTTGATTACTTCTCTCTAGTATTTTGGTGCAATAATTTTCTCAATCGTTAGTGTTCTTGCACACTCCATGATGGATCTATTCCTTGTTTCTATTACACCATTCTTCTCTAGTGTTCTAGATTTTGATACCTATCTTTTGATTCCTCTTTCATTATAGA